>CM052335.1:14038835-14068822 GCA_028455595.1 Lasioglossum vierecki
GTGGTGAGACCTGGGCAATCGGCATTATCCTCTATTCGTAAGAACTTCAAGTATCTTACGAATAAAGGGTAATGTCGAGCTGATAGCTACACACTTTGAATTTTCGTTATTATTGTAAATTGATACTAAATCTATTTACCTACGCCATTGACGCAGTTTCACGTAGTTCACGAACAAACGATCTATTTAGATACAGAGCGCTGAACCACCGACTGAATCTCGTCGGTGGTGGAACTTTTTAGTGATGTGGTCTTTCAGGTCACTGTAACTTCACCGTTACCACCGCGCCCATCGCGCCCACCTAGCGTCCCGCGGGTTACCACGGAGGCTGGCAGTCTTTAACAGTATCTCGTCGGTGATGAAAGTCAATGAAAGTGCTCACGAAGTACCTTCAAAATTTTTTAAACTATTTCCAGTTTTCGTTTATGAAATATTCTGATATTACAAATTTAGATATCTCGTGTAAAATTTTAAGTAGGAAATTTCCGAAAATTATGCTTTAATACTTTCTTACGTAGAATATTTCAAAGAATTTTTGTTCTTGATATTTGTCCTTGATAATTGCTAACGAGTAGCCTTGACTTTTCATATGTATATACTAATAATCTTTTAAAATTCTACGGGGTGCTCAAAGTGCCCGATTTCATTAAGAATCTTACTTTACTGAGGCTAACATCGCCGCCATTGCGCGGGAAAAGTTTCACAATACGTATCGGATCACTAATGCTGATCTCGTAGGTGCTGTTCAGTGCTGTTATTTACATTCGATTCAGAATGGGAGAATTTCAACGTTTAAGAGATGCTATCAACAAGTTACACGAAAGTGTCTCGGATTTCAATGTTGGAGCAGTTTCCTTGGACGATTACAAGCCCACCGAAGAAAGGATAAAAAATTTACGAGATTCGCTCACACATATAAATGCAAGATTGTTAATGCTGAAAGCACACAATAGATATCGTATGTATATGAACTACTACCAGAAATATTTCTTTCTTCTTTCTATATACTCGGTAATTTGACTTGATTGTTCTAGAGAAAACAGAAGTGCTTGAGGAAGACATTGAGGGCAGTATAACAGAGTTGCACGAAGCAACATCGAATTTCCTTTTGAACAGTAAAGCAATTAACATGTGCCTTCATTCTTATACGATTCACAGTATTATGAGAGGCGAAGAAGGTGACAAGGAGAAGCGAATGTATATCTTGAATTTCTCAGATAATGTAAACAGAACTAGTGGTTTGTAATGAACTGCTTGAACATTTGACTTCAGGAAAATTTATACCTGTATGCGTAAATTATATACCAGCAACGACGAGTTGCTGGCCATGCAGAAGGAGATCGACCAAGCAGTACAGAACCAGCTGGACTTAAAGATTGAATGTCGGAATATGATATTAGACCATAAAAAGTTTCTAGAGGAACAAGAAGAAATAAGAAATAGAAGTTTGCAAGAGAAAAACCCTGAAATCGCAAGGTACAAACCTTTTTAGTAAATCTTGTTACAAACTATACTTACCATAGAGTCGGTCTTACGATTGTCAATTTCTTTTTCAGAAACAAGAAGGAACTAGTCCAAACGGTAGATAAAATCAATATAATGAAGAGGCTTATAGTCAACTTTATCGCTGTTTCGCACACCTTGCTGATGAAAGAACCAATGTTGGTGGAGATGCTAGAGAAACACAGAGATCTAGTCAATATAGACACGATTGTAAAAATGGCCCAGAAGTAGTTAAAAGAATTAAAGCACCACCGTACGTGTTTCGATGTAATCTCGTAACAGTATTTTTTACAATTTTATATTAAATTATTAATTGTACATAACGGAATTTCTCATCTCTTTTCGGTGTATAGCATCCTTCGAAATGCATTGTGACCATCGCAGCATGATCCATTTCTTGAGTCTTGATTCTTGGGGATGTATGAAATGAAATGAGACTCTTTTAAAGGAAAAAGAAAGATAGTAGTGAACAGAAAATGTGCAAAATAATTGGGCTCCACACATATTTACAAGGAATGATATCCAGCTGTCTTCTCCTCTTCGAAGCAGCGTTATGAGACGGCTCTTTTCATACACACCTATATATTAACCCTTAGCACTCGAGTGTTAAAATATAGTTTAAATTATTAAGTTACTAAACATTAAAGTATTAGAGAAGACGTTACATCAATTTAAAATCCACAAAATGGAAAAAATCATAAACAATGAATAGTTCTAGGTCCGAAGAGGTGTTTAATTTTCCAGTTAAAACAGCTCCGATTGCAAAGGGTTAATCGTTGAATAATAGTGGTCAGCTGAAAGATAGAACTCGAATCACAGCTCGCGGTATTCGTCCGCTTAGGGGAGAGGGGTGCGCATTTGTTGATAAAATCAACTCGACGATCGTTTCTGTTTCTGTCCCGTGAAATCTCATTTTTATTCAATTATGGTCCTGTTGTGTGTTCTCAGTCTATTTGATATCTGTCCACTTTTTCCCCATTATCAACATGCAAACCGCTCTCCTCGTGATCTACACATCGAATCCCGCGTTTATAAACAGATATAGGAGTCAACCGGAAGTAGTACTCAAACAATTTAATTTCTATGTACATTAAACTTTGTTTCTCTTGTTGTTCTGTTTGCCTTCGTCTTTAATAGTCCATTAGCTTACGGGTGTTCACAGGGGGATGAAAATGAAAACGAACTTGCTAAAGACGGTTTAACAGAAAAGAGGAAAAAGAATACGGTCGAAGGATGAACACGATCGTATTCATCCCCAAGGGGAGGGGAGGGGATGTGTGTGTGTAGCGTGTATGTTTCTCTCGCAAAAAAGAAAAATTCGTCGGACATTTCTCTTTTTCACCCGTCCGTTCATTAAGCGTTCGTGGACGCGTACGAAATCGACAAATTTTTGTTTGTATCTGTTTCTTCACGTCCGTGTAAATCGGCTCGTTGAATTAATTACTACTAATCACGATCCATATCGCTCTTTCTCTCTCCCGCTCTCTCTCTCATTCTCTCGTCCGATCTCTCGCCGTGATGAACACATCCGCTTTTTATATTTTTTTCCACCGTCGTCGTGGTCACGTTGGTAAGAAAAATTTGTCGATCGCCGTCGGATTTCGCGTCGCGACGACGGTAAAACTACAGTGGTAAGAATATAGCTTATTAATTCGCCATTACTGATATAGTTTATGTATATATGTATATGTATATATAATTTGAAGCTGATACAATCTCCCTGACATTATCCGACACTCGATTATCCCTCGTTCTCTCTTTTCGTTCCCTTTTTTCTTCCTGTATCCCGTGTGCGTACTCTTTTTTCTCTCCACAATAATAATTCTCTATTTACAAAAAGTGCACCGATACAAGTTCCAGTTTTTCATAGTCTTCCTTTTCTCGTTTCCTTTTTCTACTTCCCCTCCCCTGCACGTCATTTAGTTAATTAGATTCTTCCTCACACCCCCACCCCTTCGTGCGTCTCTCCCTTTCGTTAGACAACGAACCGTCATCGGAACACACTCTCGTTTACAAATGGGCACGCTATTGTTCATCGGTAATGCACGTGAGCTGCCAATTCCATACAAAGTGGCGAACAATCGGTCGAACACAAGCTATCGTAAACTCGTTCTCGGCGACAGTTATATATATACATGCTAGTTTAAAAAAGAAAGTAAAACGGAAACAATAATCGTAGCGACTTGGTAGCAATTAATAATCGCCGTCGAAACGCACTGCACATATCGCATCGTTATTATCGTTATCATCTAAATCACGTTCCGGAGGGTGAATCGCGCGACGAATTTCCTATGAGAAAAGCACAAATGACAATGATTCCTCTTCCATTGCTTATTACAATCGAAACGAGACGCGACGGGGATAGATAGAGGAAACGTCTCGATTCTAATGCGTGCGACTCACATATTCGATCGCGAGAAGCGTCCCGTTTCCGCTCTCCGAAAGACACGTGGGTTCCGTTACAATTGAGAAAGAAACACAAGGCAACGATAACAATTTTTACAATGAATTGACGCTTCTAGAGGATGCGAGATCGAATACGGAAGTCGCTACAGGATTGCGCACGGAAGATAGATAAAGACGTAATTAGACAGCGGATCTTTATGCAAAATAAAAACATTCTATCTGAATCAACAAACTGGAGTTGGAATTTTAATTTCGGAATCAAGACGTATCTTTCAGCCTGGAGGATTTTTATTCTATATTATAATCTTTTTCACGCTACGCGCGTGAAGTTCAACGTGAGAGTTTTAGCAATTTATAGAATACAGAAATATTTAATAATTTAAAAATTAAACATTCCTTTCCACCTAGGATATTTCCAATTTCAATGATTTTTTAAATTTGAGGGTACAAATTTGATATAATACCTCATACAATTCTTAAATATTTAATAATTGATTAGATACCAACATATCTAATAGTGTAAACGATACTTTCAATAATGGTACAGCAATTTCTAGTGGCGACTCACAGTCACCACTCGAGTGCAAAGGGTTAATAGGTTTCATAGATTGACAATAATATTTATAACAATATTTCGAATTTTTATAAACGTATTAAATCCGCTGTCTAGACATAATTGTCCGAACGCTTCACCTACTAAGGTTTATAAAAATTAACAACTCGAACAACTTAGGGGAATAATTTCTCCTTCCAGACGCTACGTAATGATTAAAAAGTTGAGACAAATGTGCTCCGCTAGTAGGTAAAGCGTTAACAGGAAAAGTAGTACGATCATGCTCTCGTCGAGAATCGCGAGGAAATGAAAGACACACATAGACGTACGTTGAACTTGGTCCGATCTATTCGCACCAATTTACAAATATACAAATAAGTCGCGCTAGTAGCAGAACATCACCGTTCCGATCGACAGACAGGAGGGTTGATCGCAGTCGTCGGGACGCGTGCAAACAGCCTTTCTTTCCCTATATGTCTCGTTTCTTACGGAGTACACACGAGAGTGAACAAGAACAAAAACGAAAAAACAAACAAGAAAAGATAAACGACGTAAAGGTTGAGCAAAGAAAAACATAGGATCGCCGAAAGGAAAAACGGATTCTCCCTGGATCATCGGATACGGGGGTTCGTAACGCGTCACCCCACTCTTCTCTATACCTTTTTTTTGTTTTTCTTCGCTCACAACCATACTTAACCAGCAGTCAGTCGTGTTCGTATCATAAAAAGTCAGTGACGCTTTGAAAAATCGACTAAAAAAACTATAAACTAAATTGCAACGTATAGTTGCAGCGTAATCGCGCCAATGATCTGTGGCAGGGTAGCGATTCATATCATATATACATATATATTTTTATGTATGTATGTATATATAAATATGGAGGCTCTCGTTTTCACCCATTCGTTCAACCATTCGCTCTCATCCTTTCACTATCCACGGAGGATATTAACTTGAATTTGGTGTACATGTGTGTATGGTTTGTGGGTGATCGTTTGCATGTAACTGTGTGTGTGTGTGTATCCGTCAAGAGATCATGCTTACAGGCGAGATACCGTCGACGAAAAATAAAAGACAACTTAAAGAGACATCGGCTTAAGCATTCGTGTAAACATAAAAGCACTCTTTCTCTTCTTCTCTCTTCGCGGACATGTGCGGACAAATTGGGACAAATTTGGAAGCCAGAGGGCTGCCAAACGGGGGCTAAAAACCATTGCCCTTCTCTCCCGAAACCTTCCATCCACGGTCCATCAATTTCACCCTCTGTCTCTCTCTCTCTCTCTCTCTCTCTCTCTCTGCCTTTCTTTCAGACACTAGATAACTAGCCGGCGGGTGCAAGAGAGAGACGAGATGTGGTACGTGCAGCAGTATTGAAATAGAAAAAAAAATTTTAAAAGCCCATTTCTTTGTGAACATTGTATAGGTTTCATTTAAATATCTGCACGACGGAAGTTATAAAACATTGTTTCGAATTTTAAACGCATTCACCTCGAAATCACATTTTCAAGAGAAAATCATCCGACGCGTATCCGCGAATTTATTTACCACGATTTCTGCCTGAATTCATTCGAAGAGCTCTCTGATTCTGAATACAGAAATCATTCGCAATATATCATCTTTTTTTTGAAACTATGTACATATGCCGATCATAATTGCGCGCACCGTAACTTCAACAATTCTCAACATTTTGACGATTATTTTTCTTTAGATTAGTCGAAAATTGATCTAGGATTAACTATAAAATGTGTTAAAATACATTCGCGGAACCATATTAAAGTAACCAATACTGCTGCACCTTCTTTAAAGTATCGCAACAAGGTCAAATCGCTGTACACATCACCTACTCGCACTCTATCTCTCGCTCGTTTTCTTCTAAGTACATACATAAGGGTCGTTTCTGTTGTCGGATGTGCTTCGCCACTGAAATAGTGGACGCAACGTGTACGGGCACTCGCTGCTCGTCAACACAATACATTGCTATGGCTCGGGAGTGGCGTGACCTTCGGACACGAGGATCTTATTCGACGATCATCCTCGCGTGGACCAGTTGTTTACACCGCTCCTTAATTACTCTTTTACAGAATAGAGAAGAAAAACATATCTGCGCTGACTCGCCGATTTAACGGAGTAAAATTGAAACCGACATGGCTGATTATCAACACCTGTAACTACTTTGTGGACATCGAATGATTTTCATTATTAGACTCGACGATCCTCTGGTAAAGTAAACACTTTTCGAAAGGGATGATTTGCGATTTTGAAAGAGAATTTTTCCCGGAGCCGATTTACCAGTGTGAAAACGTTTAAAACGCAAGGGTAAAATGATGTTTAAATACGGCGTTGATCAATCAACGTGTTTCGGCGTCCAGTTTACTCGCCCCGGCCGGTTTTGTTACAAATCTATTCTCTCGCGTTTCTAGGGCGTCCTCTCTCTCTCTCTCTCTCTTTCTCTTTCTCCGCTGAACATTTTTTACTCTAGAATGAAAGATCTATGCACATCGACTAACGCCTTTGTTTTATCGTTCTCTCCGGTGTTTCTCATCGGTGAACGGCATTTATCTAACGAGACGTATCACCACGACAGTATTTCTCGGTTCGTTATCATCACTATCAGCTTAATGACAGCATATTTACTCCTTGGCAAACTACTAATACACTTACGGCGATACATGTGTTTACTTTCGAACAGTAACTTTCTCGTACACCTACGCGTAATACAATGTTTAGTGGTAATATTTAGAGATAACGGACACGTTTAGAAAAATCGATTTCTCCCTCTCTTCTTTTTTTTTCTTGTTGTTCTTTTCTTCACTCGACGAAGAAACGAGAGGATGTTTCACGACGATAGAGAGGACGAGGAACCTCTCTCATTATCACGATTCGTCGCGTTGTCTCCTAGTGTGTACGTGTGTGTCGCTAGAATTCCATCTAATTTCGAGACGCGAAGAAACGAGGATTGAACGTTATCGATGATCAGTCTGCGAACGAACGGACGACACGGATTCCCGCGCGAATATTAAATCTAGCTTGTGTTTCCAGCGGCAGAGAACGATGAACATAAATTTGTAACAAAACGCCCAGACACTCGCGAGCCACGCTCTTTACTCGTTCAACGCTGAACGTACCGAGCGCTGAAAACGAATGCTTGTGTACATTATTTTCTAAAAACGACGCCATCGAATTTATTTACATTTGCCCGCAAATAGGCAACAATATATATTTCCACACCTCTTCCGCATGCTCGAATCAAGAAACTCCCTGAACAATTCTGTGGTTGCATAGAAAAGTATAGGATTTAAACAAATTCTAAAGGCTCGATAAAAAATAATGCAATTTAACCGATGTCCTATGTCAAGCATTCGCGATCAAAACTTCAAACGGCAACCACAGAATTTCCCACGGGAGCGTATAGACAATTTCTGTGGTTGTCAGGAAGAACGCCGCATGTCACGTACTTTCATTTTCGAGATGTCGCCGTTCAAAGTTTTGATCGGTAATACTTTGACATAGGACATTGGTTATATTACATTATTCTTTTGAGCCTTCCGAATTTATTTTCATTTTCTTCTGGTTAAGTCTTGAGTTCTATACTAGAATGTTTCGAATTTGTGACATGCGTCGTTCTTTCTAGCAACCATAGATTTGTATAACGGTGAAATAAACGAGTCCGGAACCGGTGGTACGTTTAGCGTTAATCGGTCGTAAGACGAGATCCTTTTCCCTCTTCGGCAACGTCGGGGGTTTCGCGCGCACCTTAAGTATCTCTTGATCCCTCGAGTGCGTTTCGAGAACATCCTACACGGATCTCTATCGTATATAATAATAATGTATATATCACTGCGCAACGCTGTTGTCTCGGTTGACCTCGTGGTACCGGAAGTCTCCTCGACGTGGTTCCTCGCTAAAAAAAGACACTGCACCACGTATTTTTATCTTCACAGTTCTCGCGAATATATTTCTATCTACTCCTCCGCCGTTCGAACGTGTATTTTCACGTCGACTCCGAACAGGTGTTCTGTCTCGTTTGAGACGGTATCGAAAATCGGCTGGTAACGTCGACGATCAATTACAGGCGTGCTTTGGTTCTCTGTGTTTCTGTGTTTCTTTTCGCTCGTTCGCACTCTCGCGGTGCACGAGTAAACGAATAAAAAGAGGAGGCTCTTTCACACTCTCTTTCACTCTCTCTCTTTCTCTCTTTCTCTCTACTCTCGAAAATTCCTCGAATGTCTCGGCTTGTATTTTTTTTCTCTTGGTAGAACACGGATGAACGGTATCGGTCTTGTTATATCATATGTATAGTTTCTCACGACCTACGCCCTAGGAGATTTGTTCGCGGCGGACATTTCTATCTACGGACAAGTAACTCTTACGTGCTTCTTCACTCTCGATATGTTATGTGAAAACGGACTCACCGGCATATACTACGCTTTTCCGACGACTCGTCGCGAAAGGCATGAAACTGAAATCAACTCCCGGGTTTCGATTTCTCTTCGCTCAATTCAATTTTGTTTGTTCGCCGATTTATTCAACCCTGCACGCTCCTCGGGGTTCAATGATTTTCTCAATTTTCGATAGATAGTCTTAATTGTCTGATTTATTTCTATTCGTTTTGTAACGATGCTCTCCGTGTCTTGCAAGTTGTTTTCTGGCAGAAATTTGAAAGGAATGCGGCAGCAAGTGATCTGATTGGATCATTCCCACGCACTTTTGGTTATAGACGAATTATTGGCTAAAGTGTGAGACTATTGGTTGCGACAACTTGCGAAACACCGAGAGTAGTACAGTCTTCTCTTGCAAGCTTCTACTACCTCAGAAAGCGTAGAGGTAGAGCTACACATTTCTTGAAGTTTGCTGGACACAAGAGGACAAAGAAGAACCGAAGGTTAATGCAAAATAGGAAAGCCTTCTATTTTTCATTCTTTCTAACCGAACTTTTACCAATGTGTTTTTGAGATTTTTCGAATTAAAATGAGTCTGAATACCGGCATAATTTCGACCATATTTACCGATTTAAAGTGTGATCATAACTCGCTACGATATAGGTAAATATGATTGAAACTCTGTCGAGTTTGGTCTTCTCTCTAACCAAGAAATCTCAGAGATTGTTAGTAGAAATTCCGGAAATAAAGAATAAAAATTAAAAAGTAACACTGTGCGAGGGAAGACTGTGCTTCTTTCATCAATTTGTATTTTCAACCCTTCGCGCAACTGTTTTTGAGAAGCGCACAAAGTCTAATTAATCTTTGACCAATTTCCGTGTACTTTAACGGAATCGTTCGTGTAAGTATTATAGCACGTTGCGCTCATGAAGACTTTGGAGGTTTACAGAGTCTGTAAACGTTCCTTTCTGGAACATCTTGTTGCTGGAGTTGTTGCTCAGTTCAAGATCAACAAAATGTTGACTTTCGGAGTTAGAGGGGAGGGGGTTTGTTATAGAGGAGTACGTAGCACGAGCGACAATTAGCAACAAAAAGTTCCGCGATGTTACCTTTGGTGGATACACAGCTTTATTAAATAATATACAATTAAGTGAAACGCGTCGCGTACCCGACGCAGGATATACCGGCTCCGTAGCAAAATATTTGTTCATACATTATGTACAAGTGCGGTGTCTTCATGAACGTTATTGCTTGCGCAAGGTGTTCCGTAAACTTCGTGGCCACGGTGCAGTCCTTTGCATTTCCAGTATAAAAATAAGAAAAAGATAACGCATTTATCAAAAAGCGATAACGAAATCCTTCGTGATTTCAGAAGTCTTTGTCCTGGTCATAGTTATCATTTCCTGTATACCTAACGCTTTGACGACCGCTGTGGAGCGTACGTTCTTGCTAGCCAATGTTACCAACTAGCATCACAATACAGTTCATTCTGAATATCCCTCAATAATTATAATAATTGTGCGAAAAGCGCCGACGGTACGCGAACGATCAGCGGCGATCAAAGCGTTAACATTAATCACTTTCTAGGTCCTACGCGAAATCGGACGCGAGATCGCCGCGAAATTTCCGGACACTTTGGATAGAGCGAGCGCGCCAGGCAGTGTGAGGCACAACTGAAGTCGTGGAAGATAAAACGAGTTCGCTAAAATTACGATTAACGCGATTCTCAAGATCACATCTAGAGCGCTTATACTGTTGCACGTTCGCTTCCTGCGGTCCGTGTACAATTCAAAACGTGACAGAAACGAAGGTAAACAATGAAGGATAAACGAAGCAGATAATCAGAGATATTCGACGGTAAAGAAACATTCGTTATTCATTAGTATGAACCTGTTCGTTCAGTTTCATGCCTTTCCAGCTGGATCGGACAGGGCGAGCGTGTTTCGGACCTCGACAGAAGCGGAAGTTTCAGTGAAATGAGATCTCAGCTTTGACTCGACGATCAATCTACCGGGCGTCCGAGTGACTTGGCCTTAATCTCTTATAAAAATCACTTCTTTAAAGCCTGGTCAGTAGTGCCGCAGTTCGCGCGCGGATGTTTCTTAGATTTATTCGTTTATTCAGCCCTTAACTGCCTGAAAGGATTCTCGCCAAGTATTTTTACACAGAACAATGTTTCCATTTTCGAAATGTACAGATTACTTAACCCCTTGCCTTACAATATCGTGTTTGACTCGCGATGAAGATTCGGATAAAAATGTATGTTAATAACTTTGTTCAAATCGAAATAGAATTTTATTTCGGTTTTGTTAATGTACAGCTATTGGAGAACGTAATAGACAAGCGATAATTATGTCTACAAAAAAAGTTCTGATCACTGAGACCGTAAAATAAATGTAGGGCAAGAAGTTAAAACCTTTTGTATTTCACATATTTGCACAAATACTCATTTTAAGACTAGAAATTCATACATTAGAGAGCAAAGAATGCAGATTTAGAGAAAGCTTGTCAAGTTATCGAAAGAAATGCAGTAGATTGGGTACCCGGTTGGCTACACAATGATTAAGAAGGACATTACCCCAATGGTATAAATAATTTTACAAACTATCCGAGAGTCGATCGAGGCAGTCGAGGATCGATTAAATTGTCATAACAGCTGTTTGATTCCAGACGATCGTTCAAATAAAACCTCGGAAATATATCGCTCTGATCCGTCCGGTAGTTTGAGAAACGTCGATACAAGTATCGCAACACACTAGCAGTCGCAGCAATCGGCTATTTAATCGTTAGCTGACCGCCAAGCCGGCGTTAACACGATTCAACAATGAGTGTGTGTATGTCTGTATTGTGTGTGTGTGTGTGTGTGTGTGTGTCGTAGGCACGAACGCGTTCTTTCACCATCGGCACGTCAATTCCTTTAACGTTAGTTTCTTCTCTGTTTCTTTATTTTCTTCGTTACGCGCAGCTAGGTGCTCGGGTGGACACCGGAATTTGCCGGGTAATATATATATATATATATGTATTTATATATATAATATGTATATATGTATACTGAACTTTACCGAGGCCCTTGAATCCAAAGGCCCACGGGGTCGTCCTCAGTCAACGGTGGACACGAGAGAGTTTTACAATACGTTGAGAAATGGGTGTAGAGTTTTGTAACACATCGACGTCGTGAATCGGCGACGATGACGTTGATCCAACAAACGATGATGGTGTTGTGTGTATTCGTGGACACGAGATGACAATGACAATCATATTTACGAATAATAATAATAATAATAATAATAATAATAAAATAATAATAATAATACAATAAATTGTGAAATTAAAGGATAATCAAATTGTAATGAGACATTGTAAATCGTAAAAGGAGAGACGAAAAGGAAGAGAGGAGCAAAAAAAATAGTTAATCGTGATAATAATCATGATAATAATAGTAGTAATAATAGCAGTAATAATGATGGCTGTGTGGTGGTGGTTGGATTCGATTGCGGCGTTGTTTGCGACGTGTCATCGTGGCCCGCGACGGCGAATCCCGAAGAATCGATCGGTTTCCGGTCTTCTTCGACAGTACCCGCCGTTTCGATGTACCGACGATCCTCCGACGAAGATTCGGCTCGTTGATCCGCAATGCCTCGACGACGTCCCGATCCTCGCAGACTCGCACCGCACTGTTACACGCGCACTGTACTGCCCCCCCAAGATCGACGACAACAGACAGTCACTTTTGCCTTCCACTTTTCTTCTTCTTCCGCTTGAAGAAGCAACAGCATCTGTAAAAAAAACCAACACTAATAGGACTTAGAGTCGTCTTCTTTCGTACGTCTTACGCTAGGACACCAACATGCAGCACGACAACGGGACGCAGGGGAGCACGCATTCCAAACAAGCTTGGTTTTTCTCTTTTCTTTCGGTTTGTTTTTTGGTTTAGTTTCTGTTCTCTGGATAGAGTGATGGCTACAGGCGGTGTGTCCAGACACGGAGGCGTGTGTCGAAGAGCAGTACAAGAGCAGAAGTAGTTGAAGTGGGAGCTGTTGTCCTGGCTAAGGAACACTACTTGGAAGGATGGTTTAGCTCATTGACGCTTAACTAAAGATGAACAGGGTTCAACTGGCAGATTTAATATGAATTTAAAATTGGATGGTGTTAATGTGAACGAAGATGATCCATTTCAGGTCAGACGAGGGGCCTGATTGTTTTGACTTAAATGTTGACTCAAATGCTTGTGTGAAAGTTCTTCGTTCTATGTCTCAAAGAAAAACAGACGTGCTCAGTTTGATTTTAGTCATTCTTTTTATACAATGTAACAAGTTTTATCGAAACACTGAAATTATTTTATTGAAACAATAGGAATACTTAGTAAATTTAACATTAAACCTACCGAACGTTACCGACCGCACAACATTGTACGAGAATTGAGAATTCACCCTTTGCACTCGGAGCTATTTGAACTCGAAAATTATAGGTACATCTCTGCCTAATAATTTTATATGATTTTTTTCTTTTTATAGATATGAAATTGATACAACACCTCATATAAAACTTAAACGTTTAGTAATTGATAAATGGTAAAAATTTCTTTAATAACGTAAACAATAATTTGAATGATGGTACAGCAATTCAGCACTCAAGTGTTAAGGATTAATAAAGAAACGTCTTCTCGACATCAAAGATGCCTTTTCTTTCGTCACGCACGCAAAACAAACATCCTGTTTTATTTTTTGGATCAACGGCGAAGCTTAGGGATATTGTACTTCGTTCGAATATTAGACCGGAGGAAGTTCTTTAATGGCCACTTGTGCTCAGCTAGTAAACCAAGTTCAGGAATCGGTTTGGAATAATCGGTGGACGTGGGAGGGCGTGAACTTCGGCGTAGACACTTTCCGCATCCACGACAACGCTTTTTGTTTGTAGACAAAGATTTGATTCTGAAATAGGATAGATAGGAGATTTAACATGTATCATGCAGAAGGGTACGAGTTACAAGTAGAAAAACCCTGCTACGAGATAGAATTTACTAGGTTTCCATTGCAATTGTGTGGAGAATATTGTTAGTTCAAGGTCGAGAGTCCTTTTCCTTATGGACGTGGTGTTAACGAAGCGGTGGGCGGTTGATCTGCAGTGACAGCCACGCCCAGTGATCTTGAACAGACGATATTCTCCGCAACCGATGTTACAGAATCGTTGCTATCTTTCTACCATGTTAATTACGCTATTCAAATGATCGTTAATATTCATTTATGGAGAGAACCCAGAGGCATGCGAATTAATGCGTGTCAACACTTTCGCTGGAGGAAGTCTATTCATTTTCTATGAATATGATGTATTTAAAAGAAGCTTGATCATTTTATTCTAACTAGCAATCTCGAAAGAGCTGTCTAGATTTATTCAAAAGAATTGCCCAATTTAATTATTTGGACAGATGTGTTACAGGCATTAATTCATGATTTAAGGGGGCAGACTTGTTTCTACGATTGCAGAAGATGGGGTTTTCCAGTAGTCAAAATTGCGAAAGTTCTTTTCTTAGTCCTATTTGTAGACGTAAATATGGGACTTTGGAGGGCGATTGCGGCTTAGACTGATATTTTATCTAGCGCTTTTGGTTACTGAGAAAACCCATCTTTGGAAAAACGAGTTCTACTCTCTTAACGAAACATTGAAACGGTTAAGTGGGAATGAGATGTAGCAGAGTAATCTTAAAAAGATTCCAGTATTGTCAATCTAGTGCGTGAGATCTACAACCGATCAGGCCGGCCGCTTAATAAAAGATCAAATTGATTAATACTAACTTGGTTTCGTCGACCATGTCCACCTCTTGTGGCGCTGTGATTGGTGTATTCGAGTGTCCTGCTGTTGGATCGTCGTTCGCCAACTCTCCGTTCGTCGAGGACACCACCTAAATATACAACAAGAACAATCGTGAGAATCATTTTTATGAGTCTTGCCGCAAAACCGATCGCATAAACAAAGAAAACAAAGAGAGAGTGAGTGAGAGAGAGAGAGAGAGAGAGAGAAAAGTATGGTATAATACATAATGTATAAAAATTACTGGAAAAAACGTGACCGTCAATGGGATACTCTGTACACCGTGAGTCGAAAAACGATCTATGTGAAGAAAAGGATCTAGCTACACACGTGATAACACAACGAATACACGAGTATTTACGTGGAAGGATGTAACACATAATACAAAGAGTACTATAAGTCGCAACGAACAAGGTAGTAAATTTTACGTGAAAACAAGCGGCACTTTATATTCATAAGACGTTCTCAATACAAACGAAGTGAAACTCTAAGACGTGATATAACTAATTTAACTCGGTTAATAAGTCGCTCTCGGACACCGGGCCGGTAGAAAAGTAGAAAAAAATGTACCGAAGAAACGCGCTGAGAGAAACGCCGCGCGAACAAGCGAAGGCGGTTTTCTCTTACGGCGTTCACCGATTTTCCTTTTCGCGTGATTTCGCCTTTTTCGATTTTTTTTTATTTGGTGGAAAACGCGTGTTTCGGGCGGTAGGGATTAGTGGCGGTAAACAAACGACTGTAAGTCGATCAACGATACAAAGTCAACATGCTGCAACAAACCAACTCTCGCAACCTCTAAACTGACCATAATCCACTGGCGCTTCGCCTAGAAATAGAGCGAAAAGTCAACAAAACTGTCCGGGCGCTCGTGCGCGTCGTTCTCCTGGTCGAGGCAGAGGGAGATTTGGGAGAACGAGAGTGGAAATTTGGGGGAGAGCGTCTTGTAACTCTTCTTTGGTTATTTCTTCGTTTTCGTACTCGTTAAAAAAACAATTTCGAAAGAAAAAGTTCAGTGGCGATTGAGGATAGAGAATAGTTCGAAATTTTTGTCACGGAAGAGAAATATGAACCGTGAACATAAAAGAATGTTTACGGTGCTGTTAATACAGCGAAAGTACCCATTAAATCAGAATCAAAAATATCATTAGTTCATGATTAATATTTAGCCCGCGGATCTTTATGCAAAGTAAAAATTGTCTGCATCGATTGCAAGAAGTTCTTCAATATTAAAAGTTTCTCAACAATTTTGAATTTCGTCTTCTGAATTTTACTATAAATGGTTCGCAGTCTATTAATAATTGACAAAGCAATCACGAATATCGATTACAACAACTTTTGATTCCTTTTTTATCAAATCCTCAGGCTTAATCGTAATTTTCAATTATTAATCGGATTACGCTTTGCCTAACTCTGGTATGTGGTAGCACTACGCGCTGTCCTCCCACTATGTTCTGTAAAAATGTTAAAGTGGGGGAAGCTGTATTCCTCTCTCGTGACAAGAATCTGCAGCACAGGATGCACGAAGGCGCTTAGAAGTGTTCCACAGTGGTGGGATTTCCCGAATCAGGATATTCAATTTTCTTCTCATAGATTAACGCTCCAGTCGTTCAGGAGCAATTGTAAAAAAAAAAGAAAGACATTACTTTAGAACAGAGCCGGGCAGAACTTCTTCCCCACTCTTCACTCCTACCTTGACTTTACTCCAGAGCCAGAGAGTTTCTTTCGTAAGTGGTGGGAGACAAGGGTGATCACTGAGAAATGGGGAAAGAAGCGGTGTACGGCTCGCGGGCCGTCAGTTGCCCGGTTCTGCTCTGGAATCTATTAGATAATTGCAAAAGTTTGTGCCCGATTTTCATACTGCACAGAGTGTAAAGAAATAATTATACAGTCACCATTCTTCTCTAATCGTAGAAAAGAATGGTGACAATATAATTGATCAATAAAGCTGTATACTTTAAAATTTAATCATCGAGCTTTTTTCAAACCGGGCACGAACATATGTCATCATCTGATAAATAAGGCCTGGGTAGCCACTGTGCAACTCTCCGCCAGCGCAACAACAGGAAAAATCGTCGACTTCGTCGTTCTCCAAGTTTCCGTTCAAGAGAAGTGGATCCAACGCGACACGAACATATTAGAAACAGAAAACTGTGTAACGAGAGAAAGAAAGGAGAGAACGGACAGACGGACGGACACGGTATAAGGGATCCCGAGGCATCCACTCACCTGTACTGAACCGTGCCTATCAGCGGGTGTCAACGTACCACCGGCTCCCGATTGCTTCACTGTATCCGGCCACGTGGTTCCCACCCCCTTACCGCCCCCGCCTCCCACCCCTGGTGCTGTCACATCCTAAAGGAACAAGCACGAGAATGTTGCGAAAATTTTCAAACCCGTTAGCGAATTACAAGTACATAGATATATATGTTAAAAAAAAGAACAGATGAAGAAAAAAAGTCGTGGCACCTTTTCAGAACTTGAGCACCACGTGATTACTGTCGATCGCGAATCGTGTGTTCGTTGAACTTTCCACATTTTGCTGTTCGATGCGGTTGGATACATTTCGATGCGTTCTTTCTTTACTTTCTACGTTCTTGATACGTGTGCGATACCAATGGCATGATAGCATTTAAGTAGATGAGTCTAGGTCTGAGTAACTACGGCACTAGCTACTGTACGATGTATCGTATGCGGATGTGTGATTGATACTGGTGGATACTGCTAACTGGGAATACTTAATTACTGCTTCTTCTACGACGATTCTTCGTACACGTGCGCAAGAAAACTCGGTACTTTCGTTCTTTGCCACGCTTTGTATCAAATCTTGTAATCGATTTTTTATACTACCTTATTGGTTTTGTATCCAATATTTCCCAACGGAAATATACATACTGGATACAAAACCAGGGTAGTAAAGTCCGACTGGCTCGGACTAGCTAAGATGAAATTATATCTATAGTTTATTTTTATATTATAATTTATAATTTTTATATTTATTTTATATTATATTTATAATAATTCGTTTCAGCGGTTTCCGCGGAAGTCTAAAAGGTTATTAACATGATCTGCTTTGTGCATACCGTAGTATATACTCGTTTGAAAGGAAAATTTAAATAAACCAATTATGTCTCGTGTACTGTGCATGCTATATAAACCATACTTGGTTTAAAGCATTAAACGAATTATAATAATAAACCAACTATGTTCATGAGAAATTGATTAGCAAAATTTAAAGCAAACACTTATCTTTGCTAAAAATCCGCGTGAAACGAATCCGCGTACGACGAGCACTTGCTGCACTGATTTTTTAATGTTACAAGAAAAATGTAGTATTTCTTGTTCTGTTCAAATTATATTCGCAATCAGAAGGCAGTGGTTCGATGAAAATCGCGAACAAGGAGGTGAATCGTGCACGAAGAATCGTTAGCCAGCGATTTACGAAAATCAGTGTGGCTTACATAGTTGCCCTGCATTTCGATGTGAACCTCATCCAACATGAGGACAACATCCTCCTCAAAATCATCGCATTCCTACACACCGGGGATTCCCGTGATTCGCAAAGGAACAAGAATCATTTATTGTATCTGTCTCTGTGTATATCGGAAACGGGAACGATCGACTTTTCAAAAATATCGTCGAGAACAGTTTTCCCGTACCCGGATTGGTTATATCAGTCTTCAAATCTCGAACGAACAATAATATACACTTTACACAAGAACGATACTAAAAAGAAAAAAAGAACAAGAAAATGTAAGAAATAACGGTGAACAAACGTCTTTGTGTGTGTGTTTGCCGGTTACATGTGTACGTTCATGCGGTTATTCGATCAGTAAGTATTCAATGAAATAAAAAAGCTTCACACATCCATGCTCTGTTCAAGAGAAAAAAGAACAAAACTTCGTAACGAGTGTATAGGTAAAAAAAAATGAGAAAGAAATACACAGGATCGCATACCTTGTACGGATGCCGATCGCGATTCGGCGACACAATGATCTCCTGTCCGGTCTGCAATGATCCAACAGGCGTCGACTGGAAATCAGAAAAGAGGAAAGAATCGTTATAGTGAGACGACCATCGTACGCAGATAGGGGTGGCTACTTGCTTTCTCTGTCTACACGTACATATACACGATCAACGTCGTTATAACATACTTGGAACCAACGAATGAAACGATACTGTCGCCGATGTTACGTGTTCGACAGTGATTTACAGTTCGGGGAACGCTGCTCTTCGAAACTGCATGGGGTATTAAAAATCTATGGTTCTCGTTGGTGATCGGGGCGAAGGATTATAACGTAACATGGAGTTTCGTAATCTTACACGGTATCGTACGATTAATGCTATCTCTCTGCAAAAAGAAACCATCCAATTAAGTCCATCGAATTGGAGAATGATCAGGCACCTAAGTTCTCTGAAGTCTCGAAGCGTGATTCAAGCGTTTCTCGAAGAAACCGGGGAGGATGGGCGTGTTCAGGAAATGATTTTGCTACTAGAGATATCTATTTCACGTGTGTTTACCTTTTCATTACTCGCATATAGTATTTACAATCTGAGAACTTCAAATCTAGCGTTTCAAACGTGCACAAAGCTGTGGACTACACTAGCAAATATTTATTTTGCATTAACGTAGTTATTTTATCAACGAAAAATGCATTTCTGTTGGACTCGAATGTAGAAAGTGGAGTGCGAGTAACTGAAGGTTAAATACACGTGTTCAAAACCGCGATCTCTATTTTTTGTACTCGAACGTCCGTGTTACAGGGACCAGAAATATTTGTTGTCACTCGGCTGTTCTCAGTCAGAGATAATCTTCATAGAATTTCGAATACTTCTGTAATAATCTTTATATTCATATTTTACAGGAGAACACGTTGCTTTTAAATGTAGAATAAACGTTCTTAATATAATTAACGCTACCAAATAACGTAAAGAACTTTTAAGAATGAGCATATACTATTTCATTGATTTTCTCTGTGTTTTATTTTCGTCAAGTCTGTAAAATTCTACCGTTAGTTATAATGGTCCACTAGATTTTTGCGGAGGTCCACGATAAGGAGAAGATTCGAGAAAGAAGAGGGAACGGAAGTGGCGGTCGGAAGCTCTTCGAAATAGCTTGGTGATTGCAATGCTGCACGAAACAAAGCCCTGAAATCTCTTGGAATCCTCAGTTTACTCTTTTGCAAGCAGGATTACGCATGAGAGCGGAGGGAGTTAGGCGCAAATTTCGGTCGCATTCGATGGAAAAGCAACGCAGTGGTTCGCTGAAACGTGACCAACCTTGTCGGATTTCGTTTTCCCAACGTGAGAGGGAGGCGCGTTCCGCAGCTGTCTAAGTTGATCGAAGTTGAATGGCTAGAGGTATATTGGGGGCAGCATGCAAACGTTAAAAATCAGTGAAATACGGTTTTTACCGGGGCGAGACGCAGAGGGGAAACGTCGGAGAAACACCCAGGGCAACTTTACTTACCCCGAAGAGACGATACCTCGGAGTTCTTTTGTTCTGTTTTCTCGTCGACAAAGATGCGAAACCATACAGAGATTCAAAGAGTACTAACTCGGTGAACCGTGCTGATGCTGGGAACGACGAATTATTCCTCTAGAGCCCCGACCCGCTTTTACAAATAATTAGTGTAATCAAATACAAGATATTAAAGATATTAGAAGAATTTAATGATATAGTTATATTATTTTAAAAAAGGAGAAACGCATTTTTATTTAACTTCTGTTTCCACTTCTACGTCGGCGAGTAGCAATTTGCGATTTCTTTCCTCGTCACAGGTTAGAAGGTATTTTTAGTAAGCTGAGAGAATTAAAATAGATTTTCCGACTATACTAATGTCTTTCAGTATTCGAAGAAGCTGGTGAACATGGTAACTAGCTATTCTCTCTTCCACATTTTCACTAGAACGCGTTTTTAGCCAGAAGAAAGATTTTCTACTCAAACGGTACGAGAAGCTAATTAAGACTTCGCTTCAGACTTCTCGGTATCTCTAAAGATTGAAATCGTGACGGTCTAAAACGAGTTCTGTTCCCATCATCTGCTACTTCAAAAATTAATCGCCCAACAATTTCCAACGAGTCTGCTTCCCAGGATCAGCACAGTCCTCCAAACAGATCAGTTCGACACAGGAAGGGAATGCTAATATCGTTGTTAATCTTTTGTAGAAAACAATCTTTGTTCGGACAGATCAATTCTTTAGATATCGACTCTTGCGATTCGTCCCTGGATACGAACAGCATCACGACAATTCTTTCTTCGGTTCTTGCATGCTTTTTGCAGAGGGGGTGGTTTATTTGAGGGGTTCGGTGTGGAGAGAATAAAAAAATGGTTAGATAGTGAGACTATTGAATGGCCGGGGGGGGGTGTTGATTCTTGGGGAGGACGGTTCTGGTTCACTTGAAAAACGGGTCACGCACCATCGTCTTGCCGGTCCAGTCGAACTCGCCGTCGTTGACGAAACCCCGTTTCTCGTAGAGGTCCTGGAACAGGTTCCTCAGGTACTCGTAGTCGGGCGTCTCGAAGAAGTCAAGTCTGCGGACGTATCGCAGGTATTTCGCCATTTCCTCGGGATGCCCGTCGCAGAGGACCTCGATTGGCGTGTTCCGCTTCGTCTCGCCGATCTTCTGATACCGCTCCTTCAGCGTGTCCGCCTTTAGACCCTGCCAGGGCAGACTGCCTCGCAGGAAGTACATGAACATGTGCCCCAACGCTTCCAGGTCATCTCTTCTGCTCTGCTCTGATTACCGGAAAAAGAAGAATTCGCAGTCAGTATTACAGTCGTCTCACTTCCTCTCTCTCCTTCTACCTCTCTTTGTCTCTCTCTCTCTCTATAGGTTTTATGCTTTGGCGTTCTCGCGTGGGCGACCCTGCAGAACATACCACCACTGTGTTCACCATTCAAGCACTTTCAGGTGAAGAGCACACTAACGCTGCGATAATTAAACTGAGGATTTACGCGCTTGGCAGAAAAACAAGTACATCCAATATATACTAAACCTTGAAGAAACTAACAAAAATGCAAAAGTTAGGGAATGGAGAAGGATGCAATAAGTAAGTAAATAAGTAGGTTAGTGATTATTAGGATACTAATAGAGTAGGACGGGGTAGGAATGAGTGAGACAAAGAAAAGAATGAGAGAAGGTATGGACCGAATGTGTGAAATAAGATAGATCTGTACAGATAGGTTAATGTAAACCAAGTGACATTTCTTAGCTGCAAGGCTGAAATAAAGCAAATTCTATTTTATCCTACTAAACTTTGAAGATGGGTAAAATATTATAGTATTTTTTCCTTGTTTTAACATTAAAAAGAAACTAGAGATTTACACTGAAATTCTTAAATAGTTTTTTGCCAATGACAGTGCATCGTTTTTTCCCGGAAACTCGATATCGATCGAATGTGTTCTGTGGTCATTCGGTTCCGCTAGTCTGATGAATCCCTAGTCATTCTGTGTAATTACTCGAGTGAATAGACCCGGACAAACGGTCATTAAATCAACCAATTAAATCCCGTAATCAGATAGACAGTCGATGAAAAGATTTCTGTGTCGGAACGGGACTAATTCAATTACATTGCTGTCTTGCAGGAACGTGTATAACATTAAAGTGACGCTCTAATTGTTTCGATGAGTAGCAGATAGCATAGACATTTCCAATGGCGATGCTTTTTGCTGTTTACCGAGTAAAGACATTAGAAGACCGGATGATTGAGGTTAAGGACAAACAAGGTGTTAAACCGAAAGGTTTCTATTCAAAATCGTTAAATCGATTTAAGTGAATGTCTCGATATTAATAAGAAAACAACACAAGTTTTTCGTTTAGAAAATCGTCTAGAAAATTTTAAGAAACTGCGATACACCACAGGATAATAAAATAATAATTTTATTGTGCTACGGTATAGAAATAAAATTAATAAGCTTGTTATCAGAAGTTTTTTGTGTTAAAAAGTTCGTATTAAAACTTCGTTAATATATCTTTTGCTTTTGAACAAAATCGTCCGGACTAATTTAACGATACAGAAGAAAGGTTGATAATCAAAATAAATAATAGAATGCCTTCAAATTAATAAAAAAAAAGATGTTGTTGCGTCCTGTATAAGTTAACAAATTTAAAAAAAAATAGAAAAGTCGTTAAATATTCCGCGCGACACGTGGGAACGAGGCCCGATCGAGCACGTGGACTGCATTTTCGCATGTGCAGTCACGCGTGGAATTTTTCCGCCCTTGATCGAAGCGGCGTTTAGACATTCGTCTAATAGACCCCCACGGTGTTTCTCGTTTTTGTTCGTTCCGTTGGCGCAATAACTCGCTCGCGATTGGATTGCCAGTAGAGGAAAGACTATAGCCGGTCGGTGAATTGCGGACTCGACGGATTCAGCGTACTGCTTGCTCTCTCGTTAGCAACTTTCTCCGACGCCGTAGATCACTGATCTAGAGAATTTTCGCGGCTTGTCTAACACCGGCTCGATCCAAAACGAGAGCTCGTAGATCTTACTTTAAGCGTTTGAAATCCAGCTCTAGTTCCCAATACACGTTCAGGTGCATAGAAATTGATTTGCGCAAGTAGAGAGGGACAATGGATATGATTATTAATTAAATCAAAAATAAAGCTCTGGTCGGATACTATTCTTCGAGCAGACAATGTTTCTAAGTTGATTGTAGTTAATATTGTGGAGTAATCATTATCAAAGAATGACGTAGGATTCTTTAGCTTATATGAACGAAACCTGAGAAATTTATGCTGCACTCTCTCATGATGGACATGATGGATTTATGGTGTTATCCAAGGTAAGTACTGTCCTGGCTTTTATCAAGGTGTTGTACACAGTCTCGCGGTTACCTTTTCCAAGGTGCGTGTTGATGCTCATGTAACGCGCCGTCCCCGTCAGGCTTTTGTGTTCCCGATAGGGTATGTGCTTGTTCGTCTCCAGGTCTATGTACTCTTTGGCCAGTCCGAAGTCGATGATGTGGACGATCTTCTCCCGTTTAGTTGTGCACCGTCCGATCAGAAAGTTCTCCGGCTTGATGTCCCGATAGATCAGGTGTCGACTGTGAACGTACTCTATCCTATGGAGCTGCGCAGACAGGTTCGATCGATCAATCATTAAGTCTCCTTCAATCTACGATCTAAAGTAATCTAAACTACATTAACCCTTTGCACTCGAAACTATTTTCATCCCAACAAATTCCTTTCAATCTAGAACATTTTCACATATAATTGAACCTGTTTTTGAGAGAGTGTATACGTGTGTGTAACACTTGAATTTCGAAGAACTTACTAATAGACAGCGGTTTTGCGATTGAAAACAGTTATATTGTTTTCAAGCTATCAAACATATTAAGAAAGAATACAAATTTCTATTTCACTCCAGATTCTTGCAATTCGCGTAGAAAATTTATATTTTCCCGTAAAATCCGCTGTCTATTCGTTAGAATACAGGCGAATTTAATGGTGTAAAAACTGTTTTGACTAATAGAAATTAAATCGTGTAGATATCTCGAGAGTTTTAAAAAGAGAGCATCCGCCAGATCTTCATTGAACGTGATCCATGAAAATGTTAAGGGTAGAATTATGATTGTACAGCGAATGAAACGCGGGATTCGGATCGTTGAATGAATTTTGGACGACGAACGCAATCGGCGAGCATGGAATCACGAGCATTGTTTCATTATGTATATTCATTGTGTTCGTCGTTTCGTTTGTTGAAGAGCGCCGAGAAGATTAGCGCGCGTTTAAATTCGAATTTCGAATCTAGAGAAATCCTCTCGATTTTCGCGGATTAATTGGTTAACTATCAATTCGGACGATCGTTTTCGGTGTCGAAGGCTTCCTTTGTGGTCAAAGCGATTGACGCTTGTGTCTGAGCCCAGTCGACACGGTTCCCTTGCTCACCGGAAACGCTGTCCACGGTCAAACAGACGCTTTAAACTCTCCGCACGGACAATATCGTAGATCCTCGCCTGCGTATAGATCGTTTACATAGATATCGACGAGTCGATAAATCTCTTGGCAATTCGAACCGATTTCTCGAAAGATTTCTCGAAAGTCTGAATCTTGTCGAAGGTTTTGAAAATCTGGGTCGAGACAGACCCAACCAGCGCAGAGGAAGGATCAATAGTACATACTCACCAGTTGTGTGGCGATGTTCAGAACGGTCTTCAGGGTAAACCTCCTCCCGCAGAGGTCGAACAGGTCCTCTAAACTCGGGCCAAGCAGCTCCATCACCAAGGCGTTGAACTTCCCGCATGGGCCGAAGTAATATACTTCCGGAATACCCTCTGAGAGCAATTCACGAAATAATAAACGAGTCAAAACGCTGAGTCAAGGCAGAAACTCGCGAATGATTTACTTGTTTGCGCTTCGTAAGCGGAAGCGAGTGATACTTTCGGAATGGACTTGAATCGTTGCAAGGAAAGTAGATTGAAAAGATACTTTGCTTCTGTAGCGAATTATGAAATCTCTGTAGTTCAAAGTGTATCGACTCTATTTGTGTTAATTGTGTTTAATTTGTGGTGTTCCAGAGAAATTTCTAGATTTATCTGTAGAGTTTTGCAGAAGGATTGATTTTCAGTTGTTCGAGTCTATGAATATTGAGAATGTACTCACCGTGTGAACCTAATAATTTGTAAAACCTATATTCTAAGTGCAGCTGTGGCGCCTTCGACCTCATTGGTTCCTGCAAAACCAAAACAAAGACTCGAATTAAAGATGGAAATCTATCGCTGCACGCTTAGAATTCTCGAATAAGCAGAATGATCAAACATGAATATTTCGTTCCGAGTCAATCTGACCCTGGGGAGTCGAATAATTAAAGTTACAGTCCACCTCTCGTTAATTTTAATTCAACTCTGCACGCGCTTCGGAGCAATATTTCAGTAGACGTTCCGCGTTCTCGTGGAACTCCATAATTCTCAAGATTCTTTATTATGGATCTAGATGGAAAGAAAATGTCTCCGGTGAACGAGACTCAGCGAGAAAAGTTGCAATTCTGCTTTTCTGATTACTTGCGTCTTTGAAACATTCAAGAGTGGGAGTCGGTTGCGCATCTGTCCTGCAGAAATGCTTTGGGATCTAAGTCGTAATTATAACCTTAACCCGAACCGAGTTCCTCCAATTAAATCAGGTTCAAAAAGCGAACTTTGTGATTTCGAACGTCGTCGTAGAATTATGAAAGTATATAGTATTAAAAAAAAAGAAATAAAACCTAACCCAAATTTTCTTTCTTTTGAATCAGGCCCAGAAAATCGAAAATAAACGCGGACGAACGACAAGAACCGTGATATCGGGACAGTAATTATGAAAATGATTGTAGATAGAATTGTGAAAGAAAAGCGACGAATAATGAAAGAATAAATGAAACACGCTCGAAGCGAGAGCAGGGTTGATTTTAATCGAATCGGATACCGATCGAAAGAACGTTTTGCGATAAATGCTGCTCGACTTACCATTTTAATTGCTACATGCTCGTTATTGTAGAGGTTCTTCCCTGCGAACAGAAAGAGAAGGAAAAGGTCAGTAGACGTGCGGGACGATAGCGCGGCGGCAATTACCACGTGGTGTGTTGCGCGCCAACAAGCTTATTAATACTTTTCCCGCGAGCGCCATTGGCAGCTAACGCGCGCCGCGCGTTGTAAATATTTAATTACACTGCTCGCGACTGTTTTACGCAATCGCGGATATCATTCTGGGTGTGTTTTCCGCGGGCTCCGTCGATCGCTCTCTCATTAGGCTAAACGCTAATAAACGCTCCGGAGGTTGTACCGATTATCGCGGGCACCGGCTATCAGTGTCTGCTCGCGTAATTGCCTCCGAGAACTTCGAAACGGAGCACGAAAAAAATTGCAGAATATATCGTCCTATTCTGTAGATTAGGTTCGTCGTCGTTGACATTTTTCTTTGAAAAATGCTAAGCAAGATCTCGACGGGCGTGTTCTATGTCACACCTGACACCTTCGCTATCGTGCATTTCGTCTAAAGATAGCCAAGTTAATTTCATATGTTTTGCTATTCAAGTTAGAGTTCGGACTTTTACGCGGGAACCCGAGTACCCATGAGATACCCGGGTAGAGCAAAACTACCCGGGTATCTCATAAGACATAAGTCATAAATGATTTTGTGCAAATTAAAACAATAATGAAATTAAAAGAACGTTGATATATTAACTTAAATTTATTAAAATCGTTCAAGAGAATAAGTAATCGGAATATATCGTCTGCTTTGTCCTATTGATGCAAACGATTTTTATTCTGCATGAAGATCCACGGTATTCCCGGGTATTCGGGTAATGCTGTTTACCCGAGTGCCCAGGTACCCGAGTAATTTTTTGTTTACCCGGGTATCTCACAGGTAACCCGGGTACTCGGGTATCTCATAAGTCACAGCTCTAATTCAAGTAGCAGTAGAATCACCGTTTTCAGACATTTTGTTTCGATAGAAAATTCGTTCGGTTCATTGATTCTCTCGCAGTTACAGGACGCGCGCGCGTCGAAACGATGGGAATGAAAGTTTGTTTGTAATTTACGATTTACCACCGGGGATTACAGGTTGGATTTAGGGTGCACGAGGTGTAACGATGCAACACTATACTCGAGGTTTCCGAGGCGCGACGGATCAGCGGTAGAGAGAGATTTTCATCCCCAGCAATGAAAAGACGATGCACTTGTCCTCGACGATCCTTTAGCCGCGAAACGGCTACAACGACACGATTCAATTCCAGTAAGGGGATGCCTGACAATGGAAAATATGTCAGAGGGAAGCGGCGAGATCCGCGGGAATTACTGCGCCTCCGAATACCGTGGAAAAATTGATTCGTCCTCGAAAATAGGCCGGCTCCCACAGCTGGGACGATAAATTCCGTGAGGTATTCCAGGAGCGTACCCGCTTTCAACCGTTCGCGTTCGTGTTCGTTTCTCTGCCTAGAATCTCACGTTCTCCTTCTAGCCATCGATCGGTTGATTATCACTGTCGACTACAATTGCTCGGACCAGCTGATCTTCGATTATCCCGAGAATTTTTATGTTCCAACGAGAAATGTTTGAATGAATCCGGCATAATTATGCCGTTGGTGGTTCGGAACCCACCCTAATAAACTGTAAGTCCGTCGCGAAGTAACCTCAGCAAAGACTTGCGAGAGACGTTAAATACATATAAAAAAAATAATTATGCCATTAAATCATACAGCTCTTTTTGCGAGTTCGTTATCACTAGACGGCGGTTTTTCGTGCATTTGAAACGTTTTACACTAGAATCCACATTCAAGTCATAACAAACATTAATTATCGAAGTCGAATCGATGCAACTTGTTAATAAGATCGAGATACTGGATTTAGACACCTGCCGCAGCCTTTGCCTCAGATTTCCTTTCTAATCGATTTATTGGCTTGAGCTATAAATAGCATGCGGATGTTTATGCATGTATAGTACGTGCGAAGGTGAAAAAAGCGGTCCAATGAAAATTGTTGTCGAGTCCAACATACTGTACCAATTACGCGAGTTAACCAAACCTACTTATACGAACATTTCGAATGTGTAAAATCAATTCTCCGGTCCGTTCGAAACGAATCGTTTCTTCAGATATCGAAAGTGCTAACATGAGCACCATCTGCATAATACATATAATCTTAACCCTTCAGTGCATGATTTTTTTTTAAATTCGAATGAAAAGATTGAAAGAAGGCCAGTTTTCGAGTTTTATTTAAAAAAAAACTTAAAACAACATTTTTAGAAAATAAACATACTTTAGGATAGTAAGAATATACATTCTTAGTTTACTATATATCAGATTTGTTAAGTGTATCAGATATCACACACTATGCAGCGAAGGGTTAATATATGAAAATGGAAAGTGTGTATGTTATATGTATCATCCGATCGATATTATTCGGTATGACGATCGCGCGCCGATTATATTACAGAGCAGAACCGTTAGATGGTTGCACGACATAAAGATATCGGTAACATAGAGATAGAGGAAACAACTGAGAAACTTCCTACTGTACGCTGCCCGCCAGGGCACCCCGCCCTACAGGTACGTGCCGTTAAGCGGCCCAGGTATAGACATGTCTTACGATATACATAGAGGGGCGTAGATTCGGTGGTATGTACTTCGTCTCCGTCCCCTGTTTGGTCCTAAGTTTTTACCCCTCCAGCAGGGGACGCTAAGTAAGGTGAGTGCAGTTTTCCTATGTAGAAAAAACGTTACCACGTTTTTATATTAGCTCGCTTTCTTGTCTGCTGTTCGGTATAAATCTTGCAATTGATTTTAAACTAACTTCCCGATGAACTAGAAACTTGAACCTTCTCACATAGCTCACAACTGGATGACAATGCAATATTCCAAGAAAAAAAATTTGGCCGAGTGTAGACGAATGTGAGATGAATGTCTGAGGTCAAAAATTAATGCAGGACGGCCGAGTGTAGGAATATCGAGAAATCGAAAATCGAAACAGCGGCATTTCTGAGTGAGAGTGTGTGTGAAGATGAAGAGTTGAATGTCTGCTGTTTTTCGTTTGATATATTGAAAACTATCAGTTGTCTTCTGTACGTCAAAGAGAATTGACATAAATAAATTATTAAAATCCTTCAGTAACAAAGGCTGTGTTTAGGATTTGTACGGTATTTTTCTAATAGCCGTATCAGCCGTTATTTACTCGCGAAGGAACATTTTCACCGCTGAGCGAATAGGTGGGGTGAGGGTGAAGGGACAGCGTCACTAGTAATCTATAAAATCTGGAACTGATCACAGGACCCATACGTTTATAAATAAAATAAATTGACAATCGTTACATATACTTTTCCAACGATCGAAACAAATATCCAACATTCTCCCCGGTACAGCGCTGTTCAATTTCAGCAGATTTCTCGCGGCCGTTGCTACCTCTTTCCTAAAAGACACGTGATTGCCGTTCTCTCTCGATAATTGCGAGCACGCGGATAGTGTGCGAATCTCCGAAACATCTCGACGAAATGACAAACTACTCACTCGCGAAAGGGACTGATCGCAGCCACCGTGAATGCCACATCGAAAATCGGTAATTAAACTTCGGTTTCGACGGCGTTTATCCGTATCACGGATATTACGTATTCTGATAATTCCGAGCGAAGTGGGAGAGATGCCTCGAGGCACAAACCGATCTGCGGATGATATCTCGGTTCAATTAATTGTTTAATTAAGCGTGGCCGATCTGTGGCCCGCGTTCGGTTCCATTCTCATCGATTACCGCGTGTGTCTCTCTCTCTTTCTCTCTTTTACCTCTCGATCGGAGGCAGAAGATCGGCTAGAAAGATCCGCGGATTAATGCTTGCCGAGGGCGGATTGAAACGGAAGCTCCAACAACTTCGTG
>CM052335.1:14068922-14144931 GCA_028455595.1 Lasioglossum vierecki
GATTGGTAATTATATAAAAAAGTACTGCCCTCTCCGATTTTGATGAATTTTAAATATGTTATGCAGCAACACATTCTGAAAAACTTTTTCCTGTTCCAATATAGGGGGGTCGCTTTTAGTTTTTGAGATATTTGCAAAAAATTATCGCGAATACTGTATTGAATTTTTCGTATTCCTGAATGCTCCGATGCAACGTAGACTGTTTCGGTGCAGCCAGCGTTTGTTTACATTTTGACGCTGTAGAGAAAACAGGGGGGCGGAAAGGGCCAGCCTGACACCACACACATTCACCCAGTGCTTAACACGCACCCACTGTTTCTAAATTATACTCTAGATTCTTACGTATTTTCACGTGCTTATTACGAATATGATATTGAAAATTTGCACAAATGCTAATTTCTTAACGGAAACCTTCTTTTTAAAAACATTGGGTGCGTGTTAAGCACTGGGTGTGTGTGTGGTGTCAGGCTGGCCCTTTCCGTCCCCTGTTTTCTCTCTTATCTCTACAGCGTCAAAATGTAAACAAACACCGCACCGAAACAGGCCTACGTTGCAGCGGAGAGTTCAGGAATACGAAAAATTCAATACAGTATTCGCAATAGTTCAAAATGTCAATATCTATAACATATTTCAATTTCATCAAAATCGAAGAGGGCAGTACTTTTCTATATAATTACCCGTGGATTACTCAAGCAGATGCACTCCGAATTTCATCGTGCTGGGTATCGTTTTAAGCAGAAAAATTCCACGTACACGATGGTAGAAGTTTCGTGAACAAAATTTTTGTAAATCAAGCCGAATTCGATTTACGCGTGCACGCTAACATAAACTGAAAGCACAATCTATTTTGAAAATAAAATAAATAACGGAAAGGAACGGACAAATAGCAGATACATGTTGAGCTATTGAAGCGAGGAACGGGCGAGTGTATCGGCCGAAAAATCGCGGTATCTTCGAAAGAAGTTTCCGCAACAGTGGCGACAGTGGAACAATGGTTGCGTTCATTCGGTGTTCTCAGCAACGGGGACAACCATTTTCAAACGCAGGCATGTTAACACCCGTTAAGGGCCCGGCCAAAGCGATTCTGAAACGCGTCTATCGGAATTGCCACTCGGCGTTGATTCGTTCGGTGTGTGCTCGACGTCTTTGGCCTGGCGACGAGACCGGTGTACACAGGGAACCCTTTGTGACGCGCGCGAGAACGATAATTAGAGTCAGAGTTAAGTGTACACGCTTGATAATTAGAGCCGGAGTAAGACCATTACGCGGTGCGCCGACTGAGTACAAATTGCTGCCGTTCAAGCGATATCGAACTTTCCCGAAACTCGGATTTCCATCCAATAAGAATAATGCTCGCGCAGGTACATCGCCGATTAGGGTTGCAAGGTGTGCACGCGTGTCTAATCATGTGTCGGCCATAGCAAATCTTTAAAAATTGCAATTTCATGTTAAATATTTAAAACTAGCTGACCCGACAGACGTTGTCCTGCCCAAATTTCAATAAAGGGTAGCCGGATAAGATAGTAAAAAATGCCCTTGAACCGAATTGTGTCGACGATGCGTAATTCGATAGAGCACCAAGAAAAAACATACTGTGCAAAGTTTCAACACTGTATCTCGATTGGGAGGGTAGTTATGGGGTAAAATCGAAAAATCACTTTTTGGCCTATTTTCCTTAGTTAATGACGTTTAGAAATTCTGAGACAAATCTGACATATGTCAAGAACCCAAATATGTACTTCTTTGTGATCGTTTCAATTACGTATATCCATCGTTCGAATCGTGAGTTATGGTCATACAAAAATCTCATACGGAAAACGCACTTTCATTTTTTCCCGAATTTTTGTATTTTTCCGGGCAACTTTTCAAAGGAAGCCAGGTGGAGTTATATTTGCTCGGTAAAGCAAGATAATAAACACAACGAGAGCATAAACGGAAGGAGCTCCAGCACAGTGTTCCGCGCTCGAAAAATATCGCTGTGTGGTCCAAGAGCGAAATTAATTTGAAAGGCAGTTGGTTCGTCGACTATTCTCCCACTGTTCTCGTGCTCTTTGATGAAATTCGAACGTTATGGTTGCAAAGCGATGCCATGCAAAATCACTAACCGTGATTTATTACAATGATCGAAGCACCATAAGGATACAAAAAATTAAAAATATTTAATTTCCCCAGGTGTCCCCTTTACGGGCCACTTTATAAAAAAATGACAGTTGAAAAGTGACAAAATTAAAATTATTTGAAGCGATAGCCGCACATTATACAATCTCGGACGGCCGAAAAACACAGTGGGCTGGATCGTAACATGTTATGTATCAATCATAAGCGATATCGGGATGAAATTTCCACTAAAATTCATTTAAAAAATTATTCCTACCTAGTATCGTAGTAAATATATTCTTTTAATTATTTTTTAATTAATTCTTTAAATTATGCTGTCTTAAAATAAAATTGAAAATTGTTCATTTGTTACTTATTCAGTAGTTTCTTGGATAATTTAAATCAATAAATTAATAAATAAATGTTGAGTAGATGTGAATAAAATTTTTCAGCGGTTACTATAAGCTCCTAAAGACTCGATTTGCTAGTTGGTAATTGATAGTATGGATAAGGAAACGCATCGTCCAGACGCCCAAAGGAGATCCCACCATTAGTTAATGGCAAAGTTGAGAACGTCTGCAGTTCGAACAGGGGCAAGCAAATGCAGCAGGACTCCATTTATCCTAATTGGATCGTGCGGATAATAAGGGTCAACTGGTACCCTTCCGACACAGTACAGTACAGTGCGACACAGTTCGTTCCGTTCGTTCGCATAATAGAAGCTAGAAATAACAGCTCCGCTATTTGGTAAACCAGATTACAAGATTAGCTCGAATAAATGGAGCACTACTGTAAAATCATTTTACCTACGTCAACGGCGAAACGTGGCCGGCTAATAATCTAGACCTTGTTTTGCGAGAATCGTGTCCTATATTATGCTACACTGGTTTATTTAATAAAACTGCTCGTCCCAGTTGAAGGACTTCCCTGATAAAATCAGAAACCTGATTCACAACAATCTCCCAACCAAGAAAATTCGATTTTCCTCGAGTTTGTGTTCGACAATATCCTAGAGCGGTCACGCATATGCGACGTTCACGATGTCGCAGTTTACATCGACAAGAATTAATTACATTAGATAATAATGCCTGTCTACCATCGTGAATACAAACTGGCGAAAAAAATAAGCATCTACTGCAAAAATCAATGTTTTTATGGGAGTAGAAGAGAAATTGCTGAATAAAGACAAATTGATTCTATCTCTATATGTAGATTACTGGATACCTGTTTGAAGCAGCCTTTCAGTGAAATTCAGTGTTGCCTCGGCATCGGAAAACGTAATGGAGTTAGGGGCGGCTTGTTTCGCGAATAATCTACTTTCTGGACGACGTAGAAGCGAGTCGCGAATCTACGAATCCAATTAGGGGATCCATCGAGGAAACATTGCGAAAACTAGAGGCTAGAGAATCGAGAGGTTAGTGCAATACTCGAAGACGATCTCAAGCCAGTAGCTTTGCATTACCGGCTTCCGAGCTCGCTGATAACGGTCACGGCAAAGTATAAAAGGGCCCAGCGAAGCGGCAGACGAATGCTCGGGGCGAGAAAAATTCCTCGGGCTCTCTCATCCGCCCCCTCCCCTCCACCAGCCCCTAGAACTGCTCGTGCGAGAAACTGATCGATCAAGGCCTTCGCGTAAATAACTGAATGTGTCTCCGAGAGACGACGTGACCCCTCCCTTCGGACCTTCGCGGTAAAATATCCTTTCAACGTGCTTCAGAGAACGAACGATCAGAAAATTCGAATTATGGAAGATGGAACAGAACGAGGAAGCTTCCAGTGATCTCAGACGCGTAAAAAGGTTTATATCAAGTAGTGGGAGGATCAAATGAGCTCAAAAATATCACAGCATTTTTCTAAATTTTAATTGTTATTCTTATATTTTCTAATTTCTTAAATTTAAGTGGGCTAATTGTGTTCTCTTTTTTCCAACAGCTAATCAAAATGCAACAATCAAATCAAGCTGGAAGCTTGTCCGGTGATTCAAGGACGGCAGTGTAAATTCTTTTGATGTTTACTGACAATTTCAATTTGAAATTCTGTTTGATATCTTCGTTGCGAGTCCGACTCGATTTTCCAAAGCAAGGGATCAATTACGACGATTAATCCCGTTTCTACGGCCACCACCGTGGAATACAAGAGCAGTCAACAGTTGACGAGGATGCACTCGGTGTGTGGAACATTGTGCGTGAGCTCTAAAATATTATCCACTGCCAGAGAAACATCGGATACAGTTCCTGGCGCTTGGTATCCCAGCCACTCGTAAACTTTCCCGTCCCGCGCCGCTCAAACAAACGCGTTAGCAACAGTTTATCCATGGACGCGGTTATTTTCGAGGCTGGTCTCGTTCAGAAAACTTTCCCCGGAAACTTCGGGGAACGTTTCCGCGTCCGCCGCGCCGCTGCCTGTCCTTGATACCGGCGGATTTATTTTTCGTCGGACAGCATGAGTTATTCGCTCGATGACGATGAGAGTGTCGTTGGGTTCTTCGCGTGTCGGACACGCGAGTGTGACGAAACGTTTGGCGAATTGGACGGCTTGCAGAAGAGCCCGGAGACCTTGACGAATTCGTCTTGTGTTGGATTCGGTACGCTGAGATCGTCGACGCGCGGATTCCATCGAATGCTGTTCATTGAAATCGAGTTCGATCTGAGCTGTTGCCAGCTTGTAATGGGAGGGATGAACGTGGGTAGTTCTGGGAGGCGTGATTTTGTTGTTGTTTGAAAGCCAAGTGTCATGATAGGACGCGTTTTAGTTCCGCTCAGAGTCTAGAGTGCCCTAGAGGCGTGGCTTTGTTATTTTTTGAATGCAGAGTGCCATAAGAGGGCGTGGTTTAGTTACGCTCAGAAGCTAGAGTGCCCTAAAGGCGTGGCTTTGTTATTGTTTGAATGCAGAGTGCCATAAGAGGGCGTGGTTTAGTTCCGCTCATGGTGTATATATATAAATTATTTATATATATATAATTATTTATATTAGAGCGCCCTGAAGGCATAGCTTCTTAATTGTTTAAATGCGGAGTGTTCTAATTGTAGAGTACCCAGAGAAGGTGTGGTTTTATTGTTTGTAGTGTGAAGGAAACTGTGGGGCGTGGTTCCGTTGCCCTAAGAGTCCTAAGAGGCGTGGTTTGGTAAAGTTTTAGTGGACGAACGCTGATGGAGATAAATTTCGTCCATCGCTTCTATCGCTGTTTAGATTAGCAAGGCAAATTGTACTCTACGAAACTGTCCAGCAGCTTTATCAATTTCATTTCTATTCCGTTTGAGTTCCTTCGAGTAAATACTGAATTCCCACAGATAAACAAAAACGAGGGGACCATGATAAGTTGTCCAGATACAAACCTTGTCGTGGGTAAACGATGAAAATTGTCTCGAAGCGTTTGTACCATTTTTCTTAAATCATTCATGCAACTTTTTCCACTATTTTGCAGAATCATGTTTCACTTTATCGGATCGGTAATTTTCTCTGGTACGGAGATTAACCCAGTTTCCTTCTTGAGAAAACAGGAATACCAAAACATATTTTTAAGGAAATATAAAGGCACAGAGATAACGTATCTCTATCGTATCGATCGGCGGTACGTGGGAAAACAAATCGACCGTTCAATCTCCGTACACGGTGGAACGATTCGCCCCAAGAAAAATACCTCGCAGCCCTAAATTTCCCCGATAATCCGTATCAATATTTAACCTGTCAAACATTTTATTTTGACTGCCGCGATCCACTCGAGAGCGAGCCACGCACGGCGAGCCAGACGTACCTACATATAATGCATTCGGAAAAACACGTGAAATATTGAATTCCACGGGGGAATCACCGCCACGGACAATTAATGAACTCTACCTCTGTATTTACAACGAATGTAACTGAATCGAACGCGTCCAAACAAACATTCCCGTGATGCTGGTTGTCCGGTACTTATTTTTACACAACAATACAATTCGCTGGGCGTTGCGTTCCTGCCTTTAATCACATGCTAATTACCTGTTTACTTAATTCACGCAAAAATTATTCGAAACAACTCGTTCAAGCGAATTAACCAAAAAATCAGATGAAATCAAAACTTTACCCTCCACTCGCATACGATTTCACGTTGTGTTAGGCTTCTGGAAAATCTGCAAGTGCTGTTTCAGTGGAATGCGTAAACCGTTCGACAGTAAAGTAAAAAATCACGAAACCTGAGGAAGACGAAGAATTTGATAATTGCTTTTTGAATCCTTTTACGAGGTCAGGCTTCAATCGCAAACGTAAACAAATAATTGGAGGAAAGTATCAATGACGGGGAACGTGTTAGAATAGAGGAAAGTTTAAACCGATTAAACCACTCCAATTAGTGTCTCGGTAATAAACGGATAATAACATTGCAGGTCTCAGACGAGTTTCAGTTCGGAGACAAACGTCTTGGGGCGAGAGCAACGTCTCATTTTCCGAGCTGCGTCACTTCCGTCCGCGAAGAGAAAAATAAATCAGCGTCGGGACAGATTTCACCGGCATCGCCACTTTTTAATTATCCCCGTTGAAGGATTTTCTATTCGTGCTCGTTATCTCTGTTCCGCCGGCGGCGAGTCTCGCAAGATGCAATAATGATCCTGCTGGTTTCTGATTCGCGTTCATCCTCGAGCAAGGTAGAAGGATTCTTACTCGGTCGAGCGTTCGATCGAGCAATTCGCGAAGTATCTCGCGAAATTTTCGCTCGCCGAATTCATTTCCGGCAGGACCCAGAGAGGATATGGGATGAACTTCGAGGGGGATGGACGATAACGCTCGTGGAACACTCGATAATCCCGTTATTAACATCGCGGCGGATCCGTGCTCGAACCCAGACCAACGAAAGTGAACGCATCTCGCCGGAAGTTTGAAAGAAATCCGCTGGCAACCAGCCAAAAACTTGCGGACAGCTAAGCTACGGCCGACAGTCGAACCAGTTACTCGCTGCTTGCTCTCTCTGTCTTCCTCTTGTTTGCTTCGAACGGTGGAGGTTTAGTAATGAGGAGGAGTCCGGAGTGGGAAGATTTAATTCAATCAAAATTTCATCCGCAGCAGCGCACAGTGCGGCACTTAAATTGAAATTTAAGAGAATAATAAGAAAATACGTATGGCGTAGTAATAAGTTATAGCTATATTTATTTTAATGCTTAAATATTAATTGCAAACAAATGAAATTTGATTTCATCTGAAAAGACTTGACTAATCCATTCTTTAACGCTAGATAAATTTGAACAAAACAATAATCTTACGGATAACGCAAAGATGACATATAAACAAAAACTCCATATACTATTCGACAAAAAACAAGTGAATGAAACATTTTAATAAAAAGGCGTTAATTACTGTCTCGTCGCAAGAATTGTTCCTTAAAATCGCTCGCCTTTTTTCAACACCTCGATCAACCTGGTGCAGGTGTTTATGAGCATGTTACGTCAAAATTCAGAGTCAATATCTTGGTTGCTAATAGTCTAGCTTCTGTTTGTATGTGTCCAGACACGACAGAAAAACTTTAAACTTGTTCTACGACGATGATAGCTGCGATTAACATGAATGTCTATGTTCATCGAGTGTATCCAACATTAAAACACAATTTTGTGGCAATTTCCCGCACAGTATCATTATCCTCTCTTTTTTAGTACGTTTAAGAATTCTACGGAGACCTCCATCGGACGTGTATTCATGATTAATACTCTGTTTTCTTAGTCTGCGGTTAATAACAGTATTCATTGGTCAAAGAACGTCACTCTTCACTGATACACATCCATCAATTACCTCATTTTGTTTTACCTTCTCCATCAATTAACCAATTACTTCTCTTTGTCCATTGATCTCTACTTTTTTTAACTGAAAAAACTGCTTTGAAGATCGCTGGACAGACTGATGAAAATCCTCGAAAGTAGAGAGACCGAGAATTAAAAATGTATTTGTCGACTCTCTTCGGAGAACGTTCACGAAGTTCTTCTCTATTTATCTTCCGAGCATCGTATCGTGGCAAAGTTCTCTTGGAATCATTTATCATCCTTGATTTATTCTCTCTGTCCAAAGATTTCCACTTTTTACTAAAAACAAAAAAAAACCACTTCAACGGAGAACGACGAGTAGATTAAATGACAAATTTCTGAAGGAAGGATTGAGAATTAAGTCTCAGCACTCGAATGGCGACTCTGAGGCGCCATCCAATCCATTACAATTCCAAAAATCCACAAAATTTAAAAAATCTTGGGAAATGGAAATATTCTAAATAGGAAGAAATAATTAATTATCTAGTTAAAATCGCTCGGAGTGTAAAGGGTTAAAAATGTAGTTGGCGATTCTTCGAGGGATGGTAGGCGAGTTTCTCTTTTTCCAATCCTGAAAATCTTCTTTCACGATCCGAGAGGACAGAACGACGAGAAAAGGTTCAAAGAAGAAAGAATAAATTTCTAATTTCCTCCAAAGGACGTTCGCGAGGTTCTCTTTCGCGCCTGACCTATTTATCATTTTCGGGTCGCGTCGGTGGCAAGGTTTACCTGCGAAACCGAATTGAATCGGTGCTAACGAAGACGAATTGCAGTCGAAGACGGACGCGCGCCTGCGGCACGTCGCGTCTCGTCGTTGCGCGTGGGTATCTGGAACATCGGGGAACGTTCGGGCGAACTTTCGTTTCGTAATTCCGCATTCACAATGGAAGGCCATCGCGAGGTCAACGATATGCGCCGTGCCAGAGGATAATTCAGGATATCGGCGAGGGGAGGGGGCATGTAAAAACTTGGCCAGCCACAAGTAACTTCGATTAAAACGTTCCTCGTTAATTGTCCGCTCTTCGCGAGCATCCTCTCATTAACGAGCTGGTTCTTCTAGGTAAGAATGTACGACTTTGCTAGAGTGTTTTATGGAACCAAGGAAAATCAAGTATAACGGGGTGGTTGAAACGAGCTGCGGTAAACTCGAAGACTTAACTTCGATGTTCTAGAGTAAATGTACCTGTAACTGCGCTATTTTTTCCAATCAGATCGAGTCACAAGTTCATTAAATCAGAGAGTGTTTTGGTGCTTTAAACAAGCAGGTAATTTTGCGTGTAATGAAAAACACATGTTGCCGGTGAGTGACTGGGAAACAGGAATTGATTTGTCTGAAAGATGGCAACAAGTTGTTGCACAAATAATGGAAATGATTTCATTGAATAGTATTAAACATATATTTTCATAAATCTTTTGTACACACTTTTTTCTCTCTCTATATATAATTATTGAATAAGTGTAATTAAGTTTAACATTTAGGTTAAGTTTACGTTAAGTTAGAATAAGGTAGATTTAAAGAGATGTAAAAGGGTGCGAAAGGGGAAGAAAAAAGGGGTATGTTGTACAGAATTGTACCAAATGTTTTCTTTAAAATACGACAAAATTTCCCCTCCAACTTAGTATTTTGACGTATCGGCGTTATACATTCGCCAACGTGGAACCAGCATCGATCGCCGGCACTTCTGCCTTCATAGATTCTCATCAACATGCGAAATATCACAGCGTGGAGGTTGCGAGCCGCGTCGCGTAGGCGCCAGAAATCGCGTGTGTAATCCCGTGTAATTTCCTCGTGATGATTACCAATATTCCAGAACCCGCCGTCGGCGTTATCGGAAGAGCATATTGAATCTCCCGGAAGTATTATCGCCAAAGGTCCGGCCGTTTTTCTTTCTGTTTCCATTTTCGGCTGGTCGATCCTAACGAAACGATCCTCGTTTATCGGCGATAGTGGTAATCTGGATCATTGGCGCAATATTCCTGGGACCATTTGAGATCTGTTTAATTCATGGCGGTTTTACACAATAATTGACGATTTTTTGACGAAGAGAGCATTTTTTAAGATATTAATTGGGGCCTCGGACAAAGTAGAATTTCGGGGCCTCTAATCCCAACTAAAGTGTTTTCACGTTGGAAAAAATAAAACAATTGTACAAACATCTACACATTTATTATCGCACGAAAAGCGAAATGAATTCTCCTTCATGCACGAAGACCTTTTACATAAAAATACAAAATACTTGATAAACAATTACACATATTGACATACAAAGAGCATTATAAAAAAAGAAATTTTTGAATTTGATTTTGAATGAACGAGAAATTTTTTGCGAGAAAAACGAAGAATTCGAATCTTGGATCTTGGTTTGTGTTCGAGGCCCCCTTATGCTTGGGGCCCCGGGCATTTGCCCAAGTTGCCCATAGGGTAACGCGCCACTGATTGTAATTGTAATGATAACACTACATATATTGATAGATAGGTTTAACACGTTCGTCAGCGTTTATAGTTGTAATGTTTTGGTAAACGTAACATGCAACTTGTAAAATATGAGCCAAGACAATGTCAAAGAGAGAAGGAGTGGCGCAGACGTCTTTTTCACGGTTTCCGAGAACGACAATGGCGACACTTTCGTCGCGACAACGATTACGCAAAACAGGATCCCCGTTTCGCCGAAAGCGCGATCGGCGCCGATCGAAAGCACAAGCGCACATTCCTCTGCATTCACTTGCACTGCGCGCGCGTGTGGCGCAAAAGACACAGCTGAGCAAGCCTGAACCAGATCCGCGGATGACTCGGACCTCTTGCACCGGCGAAGGTCATTGACTCTGCCGCGCAATTAGTCACTGGTTTCGCGTAATTAATGCGTCATTTCGCGGCCAGGTCGGGCCTGTGATTTTCCGATACTCCATTGTTCAGGCGTCTGCAATGAACGCTGCTTAGACATTAATGGAAAATTTAGGAGATGATCGATATCGTCTCCTTCGTGCCTCGCAAGGAGTCTCCTGGCAGGAATTCGAAAGCAATGCGACAGAAAGCCGGCCGATTGGGTCCTTCCACTAGTATTTTCGGATTTAGCCGAATTATTGGTTACCGCGTGACCTCGCGGCCTAACCATTAGCTAAATCGATGAATTTTGTGTCGAAGTCAAAGAACATTCGATGAAAATGAGATAGAGCAATGATTGTTTCTCTCAATTGAATCTTTAATGAAGGAAAATAAAGAGATTATGGTTCAAACGGTTTTTAACCTTGAAAATCTGTGTTAAATGTTAACACTTTGCTGCATAGTGTATCATATCTGATACAGTTAACAAATCTGGTATATAATAAACCAATAATGTGTTTTCTTACTATGTTTATTTTTCTGAATGTTATTTTAATTTTTTGAAAATATTTTTCCCTTAACTAAATCACAAAACGGACTTTCTTTCAATTTTTTTCATCCCAATTAAAAAAATCGTGCAGTGAAAGGTTTAGCTTGCAGTATTACAAGAAAATTGTGATTAAAAATTTGCCTACTTATCTCGGGATTTCATAATTTTTTCGTTGAAATGATTCTGCAAGGTTTAAGTTTTAGTTTTTGAAAAATCATCGTTCTCGTGAATCACGGAGAGTACACGGGTGCTAAACGTGCCAGATTGAAATTCGATGGAGAATAGAAGATTTTCGTTATCGTCGAGCTCGAAGTTTTTATCCGAACGATAAATCAGCTACGATGGTCCTTGCAATAAATTTCTGAGTAGCGATTCCGTGGAACGAATGCGAATGACGCGTCGCGACGCGCCGCTCCGCCCGTAACCCCGTTTATTTGAACTTTCTCCATCGATCGGGCCGGCAATCGAGATTCTCTTTTTCCCGGCAGCTAATCTCGCGAGCCTCCATTATCCTCGTCGCGACGACAAGGCTTGTGCTCGCTCGCTTAAAAGCGTTGACTTCGCCTTTGTTTATCGCACTCGGTGCAATTAAACCGGCCGTTTTCTTGCCGCCGCGCCGTTCAAGAAAACCGGCGACAGAGGAGGCGGCGCGGTGGCGTCTCTATCCGAACCGTCATACGGTTTCCTTCGTACGCAACGAGTTTGTCGGCGAGTGTTCGGGACACTTGTTCCAACTATAGTCGCGTTCAATCGACGGACAAGGATTTAATGAGATTAAATTGAAGCATTCGATTGGTTCCCGTGAAACGCCACCTTTCGTCGGAAACAACCTCTTCCGTCGATTTCTCGCGAACTTGGCTTGTCCGTCGTTTCCATGGGAATCGGTTCTCAGTTGACTAGCAGGATACCGATGTGGTTTTATTTCCAAGGGGCTGCCGGATAGGTGCGGTTTTGTTTTCGCAAATTAAGGACCGGAAAGCTGACTTTCGTAGGAACCACGCCCGCTAGTCCGACCGCCTATCTGAGAATCATCTGACCCCGTAGATCCTCCACGGATTAGTGTTTCGCAGGAATTGAAATCGATGTTTCGCAGAATACGCAGCGATCTTCGAGTAGGTCTTTCTAGAGAATTTACGACTAATTGATACTCCATTTCTCGTAGAGAATTTATCTTTATCAACCTTTATGGAAAATGAAAATTTTCCACTTGAATTTCAACGAACTGGCCTGAAGTAGAAATGTATTTTCTTTCTTAATACATGTTTAATAGATTCAAAAACAATATAACAGTAGAAATAAAATAATATGACGTAGAGAATAGTAGAAATGAAATAATATTTTTTTTTTAAGGAAATCTCATATGAGATTTATTAGAACATAATACACATTACATTGTAATACAGCGTATATAAAAAAGCAAGAACATTAGGGAAGTTAAACAAAAAGGAAACATTATTCAAATAAAATGTAATAATATGATCGACGTTGAAATAGACTAAACTGCGTCGAACAGTTCGAGCAGAACTACATTATAGCCGACCGAATATTTGACCGGCAGGATCCCCCGGTGAACAACAAGAAAATAAGAGAGCAACGGTCCATTGTCTCGCCACTCGGTTAGATCTCCGGACCCTACCATATAAAAGCTGAAACATCCATTCCCATTTGTTACAGCGAAAGAGCCAATTCCAGTGAGGATCGAACAAGTGATCAAACATTTCGTAGCGGGCGCACCGAGCGAACCGAGATAAATCATCCCTGGTGCGCAAACAACGTGCAACAGAAAGCGGTGTGTGCCTCGGGTTTCACCGTTCCTAAGGATAAAGGATTTGGAAATCGCGGCTAGGATCTATCTCTCACGTCTCGCCGGCTACCGGCGAACGGCGAGCGGCGAGCGGCGCGGCGCGTGGATTTTATCCATGGCTGGTATCCGTTGGGCGGATACAACCTGTCCTACCGGTGCAAACGAGACTGGTGGCGGGCAAAAATCGCGTCGACAAGCTGGAAGTGAATCGGCCCGACGTTGCACCGTCCTATAGAAAGCCATGAGGCACGAGAATCGAGTTGGAGCATAGCCATAATTGTCACAGCAAAATGACCGAGATAATTGATTCAATCTGTAATTACGAACGCGAGCAGTAAGTGAGTCTGTTCAATAAAATAGGTAGAAACGGTTAGAATAATTTCGACAACTAGACTGCGGATTTTATAAAGTTACGACAAAAATCGAGATGGTGAAATTTTAAACAGTTGAACAAGACGATGCCCTTCCCGGGCGCGAAGGGAGAATAAGGAAACCACGCCTCTCAGGGTGCTCTGCATAGGAAAACCAACGAAACCACGCCTCTTAGAGTACTCTATATAGAAAAAGCTACGGAACCACGCCTCCCAGGGCGCTCTATATGGGAAACGCAACAAAGCCACGCCTTCGAGAGTACTCTAGATAGAAAAAGTGACGAAACCACGCCTCTCAGAGGGAGGGAACACCACGCCCACTAGAGCATTCTATACATAAAGTGCTGAAACAATGCTCACCGGAGACACTCTAGACACTATAGAGTCTATAGAAACAGCTACTGAAACCATGCCTACCAGGCGACTCTGTGACGTCTCGAAAGTGATTCGGGTAGTTCGAGAGGCCGACGGCGACGCGTCGATCGTGTATTCAGAACGTGACACTGCTTGTGCTTGCCGATTGTTCCGCCGACGAGCAGAGGATCACGAGCCCGTAACAAACGCCGGGTTCGGCTCGGCTTGGTTCTGTATGTGTATCGTGGCTGTATCGTGCCGATTATATAAAAGAAAAGGATACCCCCGTGTGGTAAAAGTGGGTCAGAGCGTCGACGAGCTCCTAATACGCCTCGCGTGTACATGCTTCCTCGTGCGACCGTTGGCCGCGTGCAACGTCCTCGTTTTCAAAAGGATTCGGTGCGCGCCGATGATAAATCACGCTCGTGCGAAACGACATCGTATTCACGGATTGAAATCGCGCGAGGAGGAGGTGGAGAAAGAGGAGAAGCAAAACGCGGGAAGAGGAGGCGATCCAGGAGGGAGGAGGAGGAAGGAGGAGGGTTGCGCGCCGCTTGATTTCGAGTTTCAGGCCGAGCGTGTTTCCCGGAGAATCGATACGAGCAACCAGCAACCCCCTGAGTTACCGGCGGTAGACGGACAGGGTGGTAACGCTATTTTAAAGTGCGACACGAAAGTGTAATAATAACGGCGCGCGGGATTCAAGCGATTTGACGACCTACCCGCCGAATTAACACGTTATCTCGAGCTAGCCGAACGCCGTGGCGTTGACTTTAAGCCTGGAGTGATCGTGTTTACTCGCGTTTGAATGAGACGTTTGCTGGCAGGCACCAGTCCACTTTAAGTATACATGTTGAACATGCTGTACTTGTATCATATCAAATTAAAGTATATTAAAATTTTTCTGTCTATCCATGTGACTGTTTGAAGGTGTTTGGAAGTACTTGAACTGGTGTGCAAATGTTTGTACCGGGTGGTAAGAGACGTTGACAGAGGCGATTTAAGTTTGAAGTTGTTTGACGGTGTTTGAGGAAACGAAATCGTGAATGATCTCGGTTGAGAGATGATTGTGGATTTCCTGGGTACTTGCAGGGATCCGTGCCGGTTCGCAACAGCGTGGTTTGACCAGGTATGGCTCGGTATGACGTGGTGTGGCTAGGTGGGCCGGTATCGGGCAGGTATCGGGCCGGCGGATCGCTCGAGATAATTAAGAGCCGCCGAACGGACGACGGTCTCGAGAAACCGGATGACCAACGGCGGAACGAGCGGGGTCGACGGAGGACGACGGGCAAACGTGGAAGTAGGCGGTGAAAGGGAAAATTATGTTCTAGCGTGACTCGAGACAGGCCACAAGAGAGATGCACGTGCCACGAGCACATTCGACTTTCCAGCCGCCCGATAACCTCGACGGAACCGGGAGGCGGGAGATCGTGTCCGTTCCGGGATACCAGGGCGAACCTGGTAGGCAGCGGATGGCTGGAGGTAGGTGGGCATAGGTGGACATAGGTGGGTAGAAACAGAAAGAGAGAGATGAAAAACAGGTTGGAGGTGGACACGGTGTAGACGATGCAGTCCGAACGCGGTGAAAAATGTTTCGGGCTTGATATTTTTTTACAATGGTGCATCGCAAACATGTGAGACTCACTCGAGAACACGCGTCCTACTTCACGTCGTTTCAAACCTGTAATCATTGCTCCATTAACCCTTATCTCGAAAACCGGGTAGCCACTTTTGTAGTAGTTTGTATTATATGGCCGAACGGTGATAGTTTATAATTAAAAGACCTGTTAGTAGGATTTTCAATAATTATGCTGCACGAAAAGGCGACTTGTTAGCTCTTAATGAAAATCGCTGTCGCTGTTCAAGGTTCTATTAAGAAGTATTTCGCCACGGACCATAGATTATTCAAAATTATGCAATAATCGCCGGCCGGTAATGTGTTAACGAACAGAAGACAGTACATCGCTGAGACTGTTTTATAAAAGTCATTGCTCTATTGCAGGTTCCTTCGTGTCACGTTTTCAATATTTTTCTCGACGATCAGCAAAGTTATTGTAGAACGATTCGTGTTCCATACAGTCTAGAAATATGAATTTCCTTCTTTGAGAAGAAGGATTGTTTGGTTACATCGAATGAAAAGTGGGCCGCGCAGGGCGCGCAGGGAAGGTGGCCGGCGCAACGTCCTCGGCATCGCGTCGGGAAAAGAAAGGAGAGAAAGGGGAAGAAGGAGAGGAAGTTAAGGAAAAACGGTTTTCCAGGGTCCACGTGTCGGGAAGTGGCGGCGGGTAGACGCTTTTAACCCTCTAACCTAGTCGGGGCTGGCTTCTCGTAGAAACCATCAGCCAACCAGCGTCTGTGGAGCGCACGACCGAGCAACCGAGTCACAGCCCAAGCCTTCCTCTCCACGCCGCTTCTCCGTGCCGGCTAGAAAATCGAAGTGGAACGTACGAGCGAGCGGAGGCAACATCGCTCTCATCGATCGGCCTCTGACTCTATTCCATCCTCGTCCGTTCCCTCCGCTACCCTTCTCTTCTCTTCTTTCGCCCTCCTTTCCACCGATCCTTACCCTTTTTCCTCCTTGATCGCTGCTACCCTTCCTTTAATCTCATCCGAACCCTCCCATTGTTTTTCCACGCGTCAGGTCCCTCGGTCGCTGTTATCCTGCTTTTGCAACACCTTCTTTCGACTTTTCTATCCACTTCAACTGACACCTTCTTCGTCTTCTTCCTCCCTCTTCTCAAGTTACAGGTCGCGTTTGCCCTTCTTTCGGCGATCCTTATCCTGCTTTCTTGTAATCTTGTTTCCGACCATATTCCTCACCCCTTTGTCTTCGTTTCTCTGTCCCTTTTCTAAAGTTTCAGAATGGAAGTAAATTACGGGAGTAAACTCGTTTCTAGGATTTCTAGCATCCCATTGCGGGATGTGCCTTCTCATTTCTCGATAATGCAAAAATGAGGTTTCTCAGTAGAAGTTTCAATAAAACTTGCTACATGAATTGTAACAAGCTGGGGTGAAATAAATACATAATTCCTTGTTAAATATGTTTAACAGATTGAGAATAATAGACTAGTAAATTCAATTCAAATTTTACATTTTTATCATAAATGCATAAAATTCGCAGTCTATGGTTAACATATATTTACATCAATGCTGGCGAATGTGTCCTATTCACTCAGAAAGTGACAATATCAACGGAATAAACTGAACGAGGATGACAAAAAGATGCTGCAGAAATCGTGACAGAAGGGTTGAAACGAAGCTGCCCGTCAGCCCGTGCTGTTCCACCAGTACAATCACCGATCTCTTCAAAACTCGAATGATTCACCCTCGCTTCTCGACGAGCTGTTCTTCTGCCACGTAACCGAACAGAGAAAGGGAGAGCAAACAGGCCAAAGGTAAAACCCGGAAAGACAAAAGAGAGCCCCCGGAATACCGGCTATCAAAATCCATCTCTATCGTTGAAACGGCGAACGAAGGGCACTCGAACGAGAATTCGATTTCCGGTAGTTGCGGGGTCGCGTGTACAAACGACACGCGCGTGTGGGAAAAACGCGCGGAAAAGGGACGGTGGTTTCTGCGTGTAGATTGCATCGAATAGAAGCTGTGGAGAAAACGCAGTGAGAGAGAGAGAGAGAGAACCGGAGCCGAAGTGTGACCAACGTCCGATATGGAGTGGCACGCGTGCGTCGTTATTGCGGGAGCGGGCCGATAGAGAGGTTCTGAACATCGGAGGGGTGCATGGTAGTTCTCAGCGAAAGCGAGTTGAACAGACACAGAGAGAGAGAGAGGGAGAGAGAGGGGAGAGAGAGAGAGAGAGAGAGAGAGAGAGAGAGAGAGAGAGAGAGGCTAAAGGGGAGACACTGAGAGAAAGAGACAGAGAAATCGAGACAAAAGGGTCGCGAGAACGGGGCGGAAGTAGGGGGTGACGCGTTGGAAAAACAACGGGAGGGTGCAGAATGTGGTCGAAGATGAAATTAACCCCTTGCACTGCTGTTTATTTGCAGGCAATGGGGACTAGACACACGGTTCTACTTCTCTTGATTTTGTAGAGAGGTTCACTAGGAATATCAGTGGATGTTTATGTAATTTTCCATTTTTATAGAGAAATATCAAGAAAGCAGTACCAAATTCAATCCGATTTTCATCGGTCACAATATTTGAAGTTCCAAAATAGATAAAAGTCGTGCTAAATTTTGACGAATTTGATTATCCACATTCTAGTTATTAGTAAGTAGTTCAATGTAAAAATTGTTCACGACAATTACAAATGAGTATTGAGCTGCAATTTTCCAGGCAACGATCGAATTCCTTTTTCCGCCCGTTGCCTAATGTTCTGCAATTTTCTTCCGCTCGAAATCTGCCTGCACCCCGCTACGTTTTTTCGCATATCGGAATTTCTTGGAGATGCGCGGGCTTCCAGGATTTCTCGTTTCATTTCGCATAACAAACGGACGGAAGAATCGCAACGAAATTAGTTGGCTTTGACTCGGGGAAGATGCGGGGTAGCTTGTAGCGCTCAACGAAACGAGGGCGCGTTCTCCAAGAGTGAAAAACGCGTAAGAATGCATAAAAAGCGAGGTACAATTCCGCGATTAATTGAAAATTAAAATCGCGTTCCGTTAGCGAGCACGTGAGATTTTTCTCCAACTATGTGATCGTATTTGTTGCTCCCGACCGCGTAAAATAATGTTCACAACGTTTCGCGCGAGACGTTCGATCATCCGAGATACAATAACGAAACCAGATGCAAAGCATTGATGTCGTTTCCTGTTAGCGGACGCCCGTCATTCGGTTGACTTGCTCTGTTAATAAAATTGATATTTACATTACCGCGAGTGCCGCGCGACAAGCACTATAAATGTTTACCGTTTTATAGTATCGTTCGGATGCGACGTGGCTAGGACGTAGTCACGCGGAAACGCCCGTAGCACAGGACGCGTTAAGTACCGAAGCGAAGTACAAATATTGTTGATGAAACATCACGTGAACGCCGCTCGTTCTTTGCACGAGTCCACTTTTTCTTCCACTTTCGCGGTGTTATCGCGATTTCCTTGCGAATGTCGGCGTCTTCTCACTCATCGGAATTCAATTACGTCAATACGTTTACGAACGTTATGTTTCACTGATATTTTATAATCGTGGCGAACAATGTAAAAACCGCGGAGCTGAAATTCTATTTAAGTTTGCCCGTTTAAAGATATCAATGAAAACAGTCGGTAATTATTGCGAAAGGATGACTGAACGCCGATATTCATGAAATTTAAATATGTTATAGAGTTCGACATTTCGAACAACTTTTTCCGTTTCCAAGAAACAATTGCTAATACTTTAAAGACCCTGTTTTCTCTCTCATCCCCACAGCGTGTTTACAAACAAGAAGTAGACAGACGCCGCACGGATCAGTGTTACGTTGCCACGGAGCGCACAAGAATACGAAAAATTCAATATAGTATTAGCAATAGTTTTTTGCGAATATCTCGAGAACTAAAAGTGACCCAACCCCCTCTACATTGGAAAAGGAAAAAGTTGTTTAAAATGTCAAAATCTACAACATACTTAAATTTCATGAAAATCGAAGCACAGTAACCTTTTCCCAATACTTACCAAACCATCTACTTGCTCAGTGCCAATATTAGACTTTGCATTTCATGTGTTTTATTTTAAATCCTTTTACTTCGAACAATTTTTATTTCGCTCAGAGATGTGCAGTTTATTAATTAGTTTTCTTTTTCGAGAAATGCTTCGACGTACTTTTCGTCGATTTCGAGGAATTTTTCAGACCAAATCCGGTCGGCATAAACTTTTGAAATTTTGCGGCTCTGTTTACCATCCTTCGAAGAAAACGAGCACATTTTTTCAAGATATAATAGCAGATTTTTCTCAAGATATGTAAATGAAAATTTCAAAATGAGCTTCTTTAAAGTAGGAGCATCGCTGCGAAAGGACTGCGCAAGGGATTATCTTTCCAGAATGCGAGAGTGCGAGAAAATGCGAGATAAAAATTTGTTTAAAGCCGAGGCAGTGGCCTGCGCAAGAAGTTAACGACTCGAATCGAGTAACACCTGCGTCTCGTTCGCGATCGGATAATACAGAGTGATAGGGGTGCGGGTATCGGGAAAGCTCGCGATTCGCTTGTTATCAGCTGACAGTGCCGGTATTCCCTGACAGGTAATCGGACCCGAGAACTGGCGGAACGTAACGATACGGAGCTCGTTTCAAAATGCGAACGGGTTCCCTCCGAAGGAGTGACATTACGTTATGGTAAGAGAATCTACGGGAACACACGACACCTTCGATCCACATTCGAACGAACAGATCATGGACATTGTTTATGTCCCTTCTCAATCATTCTGATCAGTTGGAAATAAAACATTAGTAGTTTTCATCTGTTTAAACGTGTTATGGAATTTCTCAGGGTGATTCCCGGCATTCGACATGTTATCACATTATCTATCGGTGATTATTCCATGATAAATATAATATAATATAAATATAATATAAATAAATAAAAATAGATATAATATAAATATATTCTTCTATCGATCGTACTTCTTGTTAATATAGAATGTTTAATGTTTTCGGCGCAATATTAGATCGTTTGTTACTTTATTCTATAAAGAAATTTTTCAAATTACCAAGTTAAGTACTTGACGCTTCGACCTTCGTTTAGATCATTTTCAAGATTGCCTGTGAAATATTATGCTTTTTTTAAACACTTGATGAATTTCGTTATAACAAATGTTATTAAGAAAAATTATCCACTTGTTTCGCGAATTAAATATAATTCTTTACTGCTGTGAGGCACATGTTAAACACATGATGATTATCGAGACACTGAGGTAGACTGTAAACATTTGGCAAGAACATATCAAATAGATCGAGGTTAGACCAATTATTCCATAGTTGTTGAAAGTCTATGGCACATGGCTGAGGGATTTTGTAAAAGAATTATTCAATAGCAACAACAACTTTAATCGTAAACCAACAACTAGGTCCCAATAACAAAATCAAATAATTTCCTTTGGGATCACTGTGTAAAAGAAGATTTTTAATCTTCCTTTTGGTACAGCAGTTTTATTGAAAAGCCTAGTAACAAGCCATTATTCGAAACATTGTCTACATTGTTAAATATGTCCGTATCTAATCAATTACTAAACATTTAGTTATTGTAATCGTATAAAATTCATAAAAAATCATGGGAAATGAAAGGAATGTTTAATTTTCAAGTTAAAATTGCCCTGAGCGTGAGATCATATTCACTGCGACTTTATTCAACATCAACGATCGAAAATGGAAGCAAAAATATGTGCAGATGTTCCCGTAATTCTCGCAGCAATTAGCAAGTTCGCCAGAAAATTTACAGTTGAATTATTCGCATAGAACGATAACAGTCCCCGAGAGCGTGTCCATCAAGCTTTGTGTAAGCCATAATAAATAAGCGTTCTCAGCTTGGGAATGGCTACAATTCCGATAAAGTGGAGGTCCGCGAGCGGAAACTGCTGTTTCACGTGTGTCGGGAAGATAAAAAGTTACAGAAATCGCGGACGGGCTACTAGCGAAACTCGCGACAATGCAGAAGTTCGCGTCTTCAATTAAGGATCGCGCAACTGGGTCAAAGATAAAAGAAAAAATCGCGAGATCACGTGTTGTACATTTGGTTCACACAGTCGGTAGACACAGTCATAAAAGAAATAATGTCAAAACTGTTTGACAAGAATCGCGACTTTACTGTATTATAAATTTTCCTAAATTAGAGTTTAATTTGGAAATTTTTTATGAGAAAAACGTAGAATTTGGATATTGCTTGTTTACAAATTGCCCAAGTTGCCCATAGAGCAACGAATCTTAATGGAACATGAAATTGTTCCGAGCAATTTTCGAATTCGATCGAACCGATGGTTGCCACCGGTCCGCCATTGTGGACGGAGACAGCCGGGTTTCATAAGGTGAAAAATGGTTTCTAGAATGAAACGGATCGTCGAAGGAGGAATTTCGAAAGCGTGGCAGTCGATGGCGGACCTTGAGAATCCCTCCGACCGTTACCAGGGACAGCTGTCTGCGTGCAACGCGGTGCACCGGCTCGGCCGACGATCCACGGAAACCCAGGCAACAAATGAACGAAAGAACAAGCTACAGGGAGAAAGAGAGAGAGGAAGAGAGAGAGAGAGAGACGTGCAGGTGTCACGATCGAGACGAGTCTGCGGCGCACGATGCAACCAGGAGTTGCACTTTGTGCGTTGCACATCTGCTGTCTCCGTCTTGCTTGACACTCTTAATGCTCTATTCATTCTCTTCGCCTCTCTCCTTCCCGCTACTTCACTCTCCTGCCTTTTTCTACTGTCTACTGTGCTACTCCTCTGCCCCTCGTCCTAGAGCTGCTTCCTACGCCGCATGAAGCCCCGTTCACACGGTACCTCGACCTCCTCCAGAGGTTTCTTCTTCCTCGAGACATCCTTCTGCACAACTGCCACCGGGTCAGGGATGAAAAGAACGCTTTTACGAGCCTCACCTCCAGTACAACTACCGGCGATTGTTTCTTAACCTCGCTCGTTACTCTTGCCGGGTGCAAGGACGACGGTGAGTTAGTCCGTCATGTCAATTTCGTTTACCCTAACACTGTCGACACTCTTGACGATATTATGCTAGCTAGACCCATTCACAGTGTGCAACACTCGGAATACATCCTTTTATTTAGAAATCCCAAGTCAATCTGTCAATATACACACTTGTAACGTCAACTCTAGTCTTAGTATCTCTCGCACGCCTTACAAATATGTTACCTATTCTATTAAAAAAAACCTTCGAATAAGGTATACCCTAAATACGTTTAAATTTATTTATTTTTAAAAATACGAATTTCTTAGGACTTTATGTACCGCTAATTTAAGGATTTAATAAACGCTATATGAATAGCCCTAGCGGCACTCGGAATACATTCTATCTTCACACATTTGTTTTTCAAGCTCTTCAAGCCTCGGCCAGATGAAAACATCTAACGCTAAATTAGCGGTCAAACAACACTGTTGAGGTTTTCAATTGCATCAATTAATGGTGGGTTTGCATTTCATTCGTAGACGTTTAGCGTCGTTCTTTCTGCAGTTACTCGGCGTCGAACTTTTGAGCGCTAGTGTACTGGATAGGTTCTAATAAGTTGATAGGTTAAAGACTTCGGGGACGATAGGTCGATCGATCCGGACGAAACTGGCTCCGATTTCGAGGGATCGTTGACATACAGCTCGGATGTGCCCGGGGCTAAATCAGATAGGAAATAGCTCGCGAATACGATTGATCGCTGAGTTGAATGCGATAGGTGCGGCGGAGAGCTTGAACCTGCGAAGAAATGGGGTGGTTCCTTAAATCGAATAATCGGTCGAAAACCCATGGAAAGAAGTGCGAAATGAAGATCGATGACATCGTTTCGCTGCTCTAAAGAACTACACGAATCTGACTCTTTTTTCGCCTGAATCCATGCTGAATATTAGCAGACTGTAAACAGTCGCGAGTACATTCGACTGTGTGAAGTGGGATGAATAGACTGTGGATCTTTAGGCATTTATAGGAAAATTGAGTAGATGATATTGGAAATTGTCGGAAAATTTTTCAAATTGAAGATGTCAATTTATTATTATTATTTATTATAGACGGACTGAAGCCCTTTTACATAGGTGTTTATAATTTAAAAAAAAAAGATGAATATAACAAACTACTCTCATCTAATAGCAAAGAAGGCACATGCATAAAAACTAATGGTAAAAACGATATGGTATTATGCTATAATCCTGCGTAGTTGATTTTTAAAATTTTGTAAAGACTCAATAAAAAAATCAATACGATTGTACATAGTGCTTCAGTCTGCAATAATGGGATTCATTGGATTAATCAATCCATAAGTAGATGTTTAAATTTAAGTGTTTGAAATCAAGCTTTAGTTCCCAATAAATGTTCAGGTACATAGTAATTGATTTGCGCGGGTAGAGAGAAACGATCAATATGATTAATAACTAACTACAATGTTTCTAGGTTGATTATAGTTAATATTATGGACTGATCATGATTAAATTCATGATTGCTCCTCTATTAAAGTCATTAAGGGAAGAAATAACATGCAATTTAGTTTCTATCTCTTACAACCGATGCAGACGATTTTCATTTTGCATGAACATTCGCAGTCTAGTAATGAAACAAGACTCGTAGAGAAATTTCATAAAATTCTTATGACGTGAGAGTGAATCTGCAGTATCCAGTTTATATTGTACATTCTTTAGTCTTTATGATACTATTACGGACACAGCGTAGACATAACTTCAGCGACTCGTATTAAACACAACGATCGGCTAATGAAGAACACAGAGCTCGTAAATGCTGAAAATATGTTGCATTTAGTGTCTGTCCCATATTCTAAAATTGTTTTCTCATCTTCTTTTTCTAATAATCGGTACGAGCGAAATGTGGACTAAAAATTGCTTTGATTAATTCCGATATGAAAACTCCATGTACAGAAGACTGGCATCTCTAGTGAAAATTTAATATTAGCCCGTGAAATAAAAAAAAGATAAACAGGAAGTTCCATCGCGATAGGATAGTGTTTCGTTGGTACGCGAACAAAATAAAAAATGAACCTCGATAATCTAATTCTCACGTGGCGAGCAATGGCAGATAACAGTACACGATTCATTCGCGGTCTGTGTGCACAACTGAATAGAGAACGAACTTGTTATAGCGTTGCCAGCTTCGAGTCAATGATCACCTTGTGGACTTCGCTATGCAGATAATGGCGGCGCCTGAAATGCAACAATTTCGAGCAACAACTATCCAGTGAGAAAATAAACTGGAGTAACCAATCCGGCATCGACAGATTCTGTTTCCTGATTTAGCCGGTTCGTTAACGCAATTTGTCAAATTCACGGTTCGATAATCATTAGACAGCGAATTTTATGCAGTTGCGAGAAAAACGAGTAAGTGTAATTTCAACGAGTGAAAACATTAGAAGCAATTTAACGCACAGGGTGAGTCGCTTAACGTTGTCACCACAAATGTCCTTGTTGTTTTTAAAGATATGTCCAAATGTCTGAAGGACAAAGTTGAGTGGTTCAGTGGGACTCACAGGATACCAAACATTTACAATGATGACTTAAACATTTACAATGATAGTCCCTTTTCATTAGGAATTTAGTGACTATAATTATTCACATAGAAACAAAAATCTTTTTGGTATCATGCGAGTCAAATTTTTTGCAATTTCTATAGAAAATTTTTATCTTGCACAAAGATCCGCTGTCTAATAAAATAATAAATGAATTTACACTACACGTGTCGCGATATTCGTCTGCGTGTCCAGCGACGGAATTTCACGCAGCGGCAATTTATCATTGCGCTGATAATCGAAGTAGGTTCGCGAAAGTGAAATTCGTGGGAAATCAATGGCCGTGATGCATCCGAGTTTTTTGCATGAAAGATGAAAGGAGCATTCATCCGAGGATTCCCGTGCGATTCGATTTCTGGCCGTTGCGTCTCCAGGAAGGAAACAGGAATCGTCGAATGATAGGACATTGAACGGGTCTCCAGCCCCGGGGGCGTTCTGAAAGAGATGCCAGAGGAACACGTGTTGGCGAAGCCCCAGAATCGTCTTTCGCACCGAATCCTTAGGATCTCATAGTTCAATGCGCCATCGGATCGGATCCCCAGCCACTGCGATTCGCGTGGAAAAGTCGCTCGAGCGTGGACGTGATTCTCCGTCGTAGTCGAGCTCGACCGAAAAATGATGGGTGTTATTGGCCATGAACGATCGCGTCTCTTCAGCGATTCAACACGTTCAACCACCGCCCTACGAATCCAACTCCGATACCAAAAATTTATTGTCCTCGAACGTCAGCGGTTTCCTCGTGCCGGGTTCAACCCTTGCCGATTCATCTCCACGGTTTTCGTTAAACTAAACAGACGGTAACAACTAGATTGCAGATTTTATGCATTTATAAAAAAAATGGTACGTACAATTTAAAGCGGTAGACATATTTTTAAAAATATTGAGAACGTCAACGTATTAGTTTCAGTTTAATGAAATAATTAAATAGAAGAAAGAAATTTTTATGCAACCTCTGCGTCTTGAAATGGACGCAGACATTTTTGATTTTGCGTAAAGATCGGCAGGCTAGTCATAACACAAGAATTGTACTACTTTATATGTCAGGAATCACGTGTATACAGCCGTAGATCGATCAACTCAATAATCAATCTCATCCAACAATTCTAAATAAATAAATGTATACATATATATACACACACACATACTTTGACGGTGCCATGGATTAAAGGGTTAACCAAAGGGTTAACATGGATCGTGTTTAATCTTAATTACGTTTTACTTTTAATCGTAGAATTCGTAGAAGTAGTAGAAGAAGTAAGTATAGTGATCAATGCCAGATTCGCACAGCGGTTGCGGAAAGCTTGATTGCGCTAAATATTTAACGTTTTTGCGACGATAAGATAAATTGTTCCGACCGGTCTCGGCCCGTTTCACGAACTCCCTCGATATTACTTGGATTTATTTATTTAAAGAAGAAATCCCTGCTTTCGTTGAGCCGCGGCACGATCCAGATCCTCGAGCGTATTCCATCTTGATTTACGATCAGCTGTTATCGCTCCGCGAGACGACTCGATTGCTCCGATTCATGAAAACAAATGGGAGAACGGAAAGCGACTGAAGCTTCTCGATATTTTCCATCGTGTTCCGACGTCTCTATTCGAGATTGTGCCGATAAAATTTCTACCGACGAGCAACAATTAAAACTTGTCGAGTGAACTTGATAATGTGCAGAGAACATAAAAATATTTGTATAAAAATTCAACGAGCATCGTGACCAACGAGTGATATTTTATAAGCAGGATTGCGCTAGATTGTATCAAGAGGTCCGGACGATACGTTTCCACGGTTAACGAACTTAAAAATTTTGTTTAACGTCATCCGGTTTAAATCGCGTTTGCCGGCGGACTACGGTAACGAGATTTGCAAAGACGAGCACGGGCTTTTTGTTTAAGGATGTAATCTCATTGATGACGAAGCACCTGCTGGAATGCCGCCGTGGCCGCGGGTCCGCATTCGATAATCGGCGAGTCGAAATCACCGGCGATGCACATACATATTGTGCCAACGAAAACCATTTGAACACTGGATTCCTGATTTTCAACAAATTATTCTCAACTCACCGTGACGGGAGAACGTCGAAAAAATAATCGAGACTTACTTAGTCTCTGTTTGTGTAGAGATTTATAGAAATAGAGTTTGCAATCCCGCGCCATTTTCAAAGATTTCGTTCCTCGATCTGATATATATATTACATATATGTGTAATTATTTACAATGTATAATAGAATAATAATGTAAAAGAGGTCTTTGAATAAAAAATTATTACAACAGTAACGAAGCTGCAATATGGTATAATGATTACCGAGGTTCAAATGTTGGTCAAGGCTTCGTTTTTGAATTACTAATGAAGTTAAAGAAGTTAAGTAAAGGTAAAAATTTGTTTAGACGAATTATATATGAACGAGCTGTCTATAACAAAATAGAGCTTTCACTAAAATAAAATCCAGAAAAATGTTCAAATTACATGACAACATATTCATTTGTGGAACCTTGAAAATATATAATCTACGCTTGTAGGTCGAACAGTTAGTGAGAATCGACTAAAACCAGTCGAATAGTTGTAGAGTCGTAAACTCCGATTCTGTAATGGCACTGTTTTGCCACGGTATTAATTGGCGAGGGTTAGAAGACAGAGTTAAGTAATTCGCGACAAAGTCTCGCGGAAGTTGGTCCATCGCAGAGACACGTCGACGTCTGTATTCATGTGGAACAGAACTATGGAAGTTACCACCAGGAGCTGGTGCGCCACGGATCAAAATGGTAAACGATGTAAACGCGTATTGTGGAACGTTCCTGGATTGGGCGGGTTCGCTGACGCTCGGTCGACTTTAATTACCCGATCCAATTAGCAGAGGACTGGTAACAGATTTATGCTAAAGCAATTAGACGTTGATACCCGGCGTTCTGCGATACGAACGTGTAGATACACAACTTCTTGGTAACGACACTGTCGCGGACTTGCATAATCTAGCACTTGAGGAATCAACGAGCGTTCAATTGAATGTTGCACCCGGGAGTAAACACTCGAGAATACAATGTATGGAATCTTGCGGTGCTCAAAATCCCTAGACTCTGTTCCTAATAATATAAATTATAATATATTTTATAAATTATAAATATATGTAGCTGCTGAAACAGCAGTGGATTACTTTTACTCTTGCGAATTCTTGACCAATAAGAGTTACAGTTTGTATGTACTTTACTCCACTACCCTCCACTACCGTACGCTTCCTTAAATGAAACTTCTTTTCAATTCATAAAATGTTTTGTATTCGATTTCTAAACACGAAATCCAACACTGTGTCTTCACTGAGATTCAACAATTAGCATACCTGAAGCAGCCTCGATACAAGTTCATCATTAGTCCTAATACACTTCCAGAAAGTTACGAATAATTCATGTAGAAGTAAATGGTAAAAGACTAATAAAATTTTACATAATATACAAATATTTTTTAATTTATTTGAATGTAATCATTTAACATATACATAACATATATATAACACTAACATATACATATGTATATTATACCCGAGGTGAGGACTTAGGAGGGTGTCAGGGTTAAATCTCACGAAACAAGAAATACATGACTTAGACCACTTTCATAGAATTATGAAATTCAACCGAATGTTTTCTTTTCAATGTCGAAATCTCAAGTCTCATAGATTCTTCGGAACTCTCGCGAGCTTTCTGGAAGCACACGAAGATCCACAGTTTAATCATAATATATATCGCGCTACTTTTGTTAGTTCGGAAGTTCGTCGAGGAAAAATAGATTCCCGCATTCGAACACGACCTATCCAATTTCCAGCCGTCCGTCAGACGCGGTCGAACTAACGACGGGTTTCGTTTCATCGCATCCCCTCTATGAAAACGCTTTCCCGTTTACGACTGGACAAATAAAACATTGAGAGCTGTCGCGACGTATCATCGAACTCGAACCGTCTTTCGAAACTGAAATGGCGGCCGAGACTGGATTAACACTGAATTAACACTGAATTGTTAACATCCTCCAAAAAAATGCCCATCAATTTTTCGCGAATAAATAAGCTGATCTTGCAATGCACTTTAAATCCTCTCCCCGCACACCAGATTATTCTAATTTATTCTCCGCTGGCCGACAGTCGGGGAATCGTTATCTTACACAGGATTTCCATTAAAAAATCTCGAATCCTTCCGCGTCGGACAAGTCTCATCTCCTAATAGACAATTCACGTAGTCGCAATTTGCTACGCGAGAGGCTAACGCAACTTCCTGAACAGCTTACAAGGATAAAAAAGGCTAATGCTTCGGATTCCTCGCATTTCAGCCGCGGCGCGCACAATAATGGGTCCGCGGGGTGAGCTGCAGTGGGAACGTGCATCGGTTGAGGTATGGTCTGGAATAAACTTCCCATGGAAACGGAAGATGCAGCGAAAACGCGAAGAGCTCTAAGAAGCTCTAGGACGAGAGCGGCGTGTGTTGTTGCGTGTGTGTTGTGTTGGCCCCGTGCGTCTCGGCCGGAGGAACGCGGAGAAAGTGTGGGATTGAGTCACTCGGTGTTGCCAGGTGGATAATCGATGGCCGGAGGAGGTGCATGCTGCGGGGGCGGGTGCATTCGAGCAGAAATTTGATTTACAAACGGACCGGACACGCGTCCTCATCCAACTTTTTCACCGGAAGACCGGTGTGCAGTGGAGGCGATATTTTCACAAGATAAAAGATGGTATACATATTATATCGGGTCATTAAGTATGGAACTTAACAAATAAAACAGAAATTTCAAACGCATTTGTCAACTTTCATATTTCATGACCTGATACGCCTTTTCAAATGGCAATCGTTGCAAGGAGTTTAGATGATATCGGGGTAAAGGTTCGATCAGTACTACATTAAAGCAATCGTACTAGTTTGGTTAAACTTTCAACGTTTCGATCCCAATATGGATCCTTTTCAAGAAAGAGGAAACAACTGCGTCTGTAAATTTTTGAAAGAGTTTTCAATATGGATGTACTGAGAAATATTGAAAATATTGAACACTCTCCCAAAAATTTACAGACACAGTTGTTTCCTCTTTCTTGAAAAGGATCCATATTGAGATCGAAACGTTGAAAGTTTAAGACTCCTTGTTATAAACTACACTACGATCGATAACCAACAAACACATTGTAATCGTTGCACTTGAACACATGTGATTGGTTTGGTGATGAACTCCGATGTGCGAAGTCTGAATTCTACACTGACAAACTCGACGAACGCGTTTCTCCAATCTCGGTGATCGACAAACAAAAAACTGGTCGTTCGAAAGCGGTAAGTTCAGTGCGAAAACAAGCGATGAGAATCGCCTTGAGTGTAACCGCAGCCTAACGTCGTTTTAATTACTTGTCCTCCTATCAACAGATCGCCTCGAAGCTGGCCGGGGCTTCGCGAGGTTCGATTTATCGATCCTCGGCCTCCTTCGACGACGTTTTCACCGAGAAGTCGATTTCAATGTCGCGCAAATAAATTAATTTTTCTTTGTCGACAAATATACAACTTTCGAGGAAGAAATTTATTTTCATTCTAATCTTGTAGAGTAGTCGGTGGACTGCGGATTTTATGCGTTTACGGTAAAGCTGGGTTGGAGCAGTTTAAAATAAGAGAAATATTAAGACGATTCAAAAATAAAGATACAAATCATTTGCCACTGGCGCAGCAAATTTTTAAGAAAATTTTTATTTTGCATAAAGATTCGCAATTAAGCTTTTTTCGTTTGAATCGCGAAGAAATGTGCAAGCGTGTTTTGCGAATTCAACAATCGCGGAATATAAATTCGGAAGATCATTTGAGTATTATGGTTCGAACTCTTGAAATTAGAAATCGAATTGAAATTGTAGATAAGAGTATCGCGAAAGAAAAGCGACGGAGACTCGGCCGAGGAGAGATAGCGGGGCAGAAGTATACCGTTCTTAAACCTAATCAAGGGAGGGATCACGGTGTCGGGAAAAAAAGAACTGGTTAATTGCAGCGGTAGAAGGCCGGCGCCATGATTAACGGAATAATTAGCCTCGAAACGACGGTAATGCAAAAATGAGAGAGTAGAAAATTTACAGGCGGAACAGGCTAATAATTACGAGCAACGCGATCGTCCTATCTGCATTTTTAATTGAACCCGCAGAACGTAGAAAACTTTCGTTGCGCTGTGATTTGCTCGCAATAATGAATCCCTTTCTAATTATTGTTACGTTTTTTTAATTCCCCTCTCGGGCGAGCGAAGCCGGTGATTCAGGCAAGCTTCGACCAAACATGAACGCTTTAGGAGAGAGAACAAACGACAAAGAGAGAGAGATAATTTAGTTACGCGTCGCCAGCCTCGTTAATCGCGACACGTGTTTTCCAGCGTTTTAATGACGTTGTTATTGTCCTGCGAGATAAAAGCCGACCGAACAGGGAAAGAAGGGCTGCGTTATCGATTTATCTTCTCCACTGCTCCTTCGTCAACGCTATACTCTTCTTCGCAAAGCCTCGACTTTGACTTACTTCGCAACTGAAGGCTGCTAACTGCCTCGCTGATGTTCTCATGATTATACAGCTATCCACATCAATCTACCGTCTTTTAACTTCAATCTAACCCCTGCAATTTTATTTTGTATTTGTAAAATGTGTAGAAATTCAACCAATCCTGTCTTTAATCATTCTGTATGTCTTTTAGAGACTGTCTTAAACGTTTTAACAAAAAATGCTTGTACAATTGATTTGTTCCAACGTCCTGCTATTGTCCTGTTCACTTATTTAATGATTTACTTATTCACTTGCATCCGATTGTACACGATGAATAAAATATCTAGTTAGTTGATCGGTTTTCCTCGATAAATCAGAAATAATAATTCTTGGCATTTTTTGGAGGGGTGTCGTTCGAATTCCCTTCGAGATCGAACAGCGGTGTTTCTGCAACGATTTTACTCGCCAGGAACGTTCCAAGCAGCGGTATGATTTTCCTGGTGTTTTTCCCGACGGCTCACATGATTTTCCCGTCGAGTTAATTAACGAAAAAGTATGCTACAAGATTGTTAGAGCGGCGGGGTTAGAGAGTAACGTCCCGAGGTTATGGGCCACTTCGTTGTGAAAAATTGTGCGCGCGTGACAGAAAAGGCAATTGTCCTGATATTTACGAGAACCACGGATGATTTCCTCGCATTTTCGTGGATCAAGGACTCTCGTCCGGGCGACTCTTGCCGAGCGCCTCCTAGAAACGAGACGGCGACGAGCAAAACGAACGAATGACCTGGATATAGGCTCATGTGTGAAAGATGCTCGTCCTATAAATAGGTTATGAAACTATTCATTAAAGAAGATAGAATGTTCGACTACACCTGCACGCGCCCCGGCGACCGGCTCCTTAAACTGTTCTCCTGTTACCGGGCTTCACAAAATGTCCCTTATCTCCCAATCAACAGAATTCATGTTTTTACAAATGTTATTGTTGCACTTTATTCCAATGGAAACACGTTTTCTCCCTACTCAGTATGGGCCTCCAACTGCCCCTTAATATGGACACAATTATCGCAAAGCCAAATATCAAAGCTTGTACTAGCATCCACTCCCTTTTCCAAAGCTGTAACCTACATATTTAGCGTCAACGGATGTTGCTGTTATATTCACTTGTATTTCATAGAACTCTTATTGTATTATTCCTGTAATCCACGTTATTGTATTTACCTACATTATTCATGTAAAGCAAAATAAACCCAAGAGGGTTTCGAATGCTTATAAATAAAAAAAAGAACCACTTTTTCACTGTTCATTCGCAATGATTAGACTGTGGACTCGACGACAGAAATAAGTAGGTGTAAATTAAAATAGTAAAAACATTTTACTATTTGAAGATCTTCCAAGTACTGTTATATCAGGCAGGCAGGCAATTGTTATTTTGCACAAGGATCCGCAGTAATTGTAACATTGAAATCGCTATTTAATTGATTTCTTACACGATCCTTTTCGCCTGTGTGAAGTAAGAATTATTTTGGCCACGATGTACGAAAGATTCGCACAAAAATGTCTGCCTCGGCCACGTCCGAGGAGATCGAAGATCTTGATATTAACCGCGGCCAAAGTTTCCAGTAGCGGCTTGTGCAATTTGTTTCGAAAACGCGTTTAATTCCGCGGAACAATTAATTATCAGCGATCAATATGCAAATAGCCGGGCGATTCTCCGCTCAGATAGACCACGGTGAAAGTATTAAACGAAACGGTGCGCTGCTGGCACGGAAGATATCGCTGTATCGAGGGTCTCGCGACCAAGTCCTTGAGCGGACCGCTTTAAACCTAGTTCCTCGTAAAAAATCGCTATTATCTCGGCGGGCTATCTGCAGGAGCCGCGAATCGACCGTGCAAATAGTTTGCGCGGAATCAGCGATTGCTGCAACGATCGATCAGCCCCGATCGGGCTGATATTTAATCTAAACTAATCGCTGTGTGTTTTATTGAATGAGAAGGCTCATCAATTCCCTGGACGTTGCGTGGAACGATACTACGGAAAACGTTGCTCCTCCGTGCGACTGCCAACTGTGTTGAACTCTGCTGAACCGTGGAGATTAATCCACAGTGAAATAGTTTTGAAATAATGTAACTCTTCTGTATTCTACAAATTGTTAAAAAATTTGATAATAATTGCGAAAGGGCACTGTACTCCGATTTTGATGAAGTTTAAATATGTTACGCAGGTTATTCAACGCATTTTGAACAACCTTTTCCTTTTTCAATGTAGGGGGGATTGTCGCTTTCAGTTCTCGAGATATTCGCAAAAAACTATTGCTAATATTGATAATTATTTCATAATTATAATAATGTATATTATCATAATACTGTATTGAATTCTCCGTATTACTGTGCGCTCCGTGGCAACGTAACGCTGATCCGCTCGGCGTCTGTTTACTTTTTTATTTGTAAATACGCTGTGGAGATGAGAGAGACTCAGGGTCTCAGCGTGCAAGAATACGAAAAATTTAATACAGTACATTATCAATAGTAGGAATTATCATAAAGATATTATCATAGAGGACAAAGTTTTTTAAAATGTCGAAATCTATAAAATATTTAAATTTCGTAAAAATCGGAGTACAGTGACCCATTCGCAATATGTAATTACAAAAAATTTAAATGTCGTGTTATAGAACAGCACAGTGTAAAAAAGATTGTAATAAAAATCTTCCAAGTTGAAAGTTCAAATTACTTCGGAAATGCCAATGGACGACCGAATAGAAATCGTAAATAGAAACTTTTGGTAGAATCGAATTCTCGGGAACAATCGTCAGGTCGACATGGCTGATCGCGAAAAAATGGTTAGATGGGTGAGCCAGTGTAGGGAAACGGAAGCAACAGGTTCGATATGACGAGAGGACTGCGATGAGAACTGCAGCTGGGACACACGCGAGAGCCGAGGGTTAGTTTTTGATTCGCGGGCGTGTAGCGGGGAGAATGTAGGCCAGAGGCAATTTCGAAAATATTAAATCAGACCGGCCAGTTGCCAGGCAATCGGACGGTCAGACGATCGCTGTCGTCGTAGATGTGGAATTAGACGATGTAGGTGTGAATGTAGGTCAGGGTACCAACACGTACAGCCGTCGCGGAAGAATACGAATCGCGAATTCCAAGGGATTAGTTCGTTTGATAACAATTGACGTGCTGCGCCGGAAATTTCGACGGAGAACGCCCGGTTCAACTTCCGCGGAAACCTTGCTGCAATTTGTGAACACGCGGATATTCCAGCGTTTCTTCAAGTTTGCATCGCCTCTTTCTCTTGCGTATATTCTTTTATCGAATTTCTTGAGTACGTTCAACGCAATCTTTATTTTAACATTCTTTTTACTTGCCTAATCTGTACACTTTCGCACGAACTCGGGAAAATCACTGGAATTCAATTATGAACCTTTTTTTACGAACTTGAGTATATTTAATCTATATCACTTCACTACATATATCATTCGCTACATAGATTTGGCTAATTTTTTTTTAATGTTCGTAATAGCCTGAATAAAGTTTTAGGGAAAGAAAAAAAGTGCTTTTTAAATGATATTTCGATACAACAAAAAAAGAACGAACGTTGCAGCTCTCAATCAATATTTCAATAGGAATTCACATTATCGACGTCTGTTCTTATTATCGACATTATCAACATCCGCCAGTTGGTTTATTTCTATTGCAATTCATGAATTGTAATGAATTTACAATTATTTATGAGTGTACAATAAAGTCAAATATTTATGTAATTTTATGAAGATGGAATGCATTCAATCGTTCTGCATGTTCGCGGCCAATATTCGTTTCACCTGGACGTTATTTTTCAGGAATATCGTTGCAGAGGAGTTTTCGAGTGTTTCTACCCCGTCCACGAATTTTCGCGGTTGGCTTTCGAAATCTTGACGAGATCCGCGCCGATTCGAGCCACAGGCTCCCGGATTACACAAAAGCGATCCTCACCGGTCTCTCTTTCTCTCTCTCTCCCTCTCTCTTTACAGCCTTAGGGCAGGATCGATAACATCTATCGTGGAGGATGTGTTCCTCTTAAATCGCTGCCTCGATCGCTGGAACCACCGTTTCACTGAAACACGCTTAACAGGATATTTCCACAGTTCCAGGGTCGATTCTCTAAACTTCTGATCGTCTCTACCATTCACCAGAATGTTGAAAAATTGCTAGCCAAGACCCCCAAGCGAAATTAATGCAGATCAATGATCGGAAGTTGTTCCTGTTTGCGATAGATCAATCATTTTCAATGAGCGTTTCGCGTGGAATATTAAACGCGAAGCCCGATGCACTGGGCGGAAACAATCAACATATTTTAGCATAAATCAATAGCATAATCCTGTGGATATATTCTCATGATGGTGTTTGATCGAATTCGTAGAATTAAGGTCTCGGTTAGGTCAATTTTCAAGATAGGTATGGGTCACGTCCTCGTAATAGCTTGGACAGTCTGCTCGTTTGCTACAAATGCAAAATGTAGGGGTGGGGTGAACAGCAATTACGACTCGAGGTGTCTTCTATTAAAAAATTAGTAGTCGGTTTAATAGTATATTAAGATATCCTGACGATTTCAAGCAGATCGACACCGTGCATCGTTCGGAATAAATTCGAAAAGATCTGTAATCTTCGATAGCTCGCAGCAGGGTTTCGTCGTGAATTTCGCGCGAGAATCTGCGCAGAGCGGGGTCGATTAGCGGCAAGCTATTATCGATAGCGTCGCCGTGAAGGCTTATCAGCTCGTTAAATAATTTATATCCTTCGTCGAGATGAAATCAAGGCGCGGAATTGCAGCGTCGAGCGTCGACTCACGGTGTACACTGAGAAAGATCATTAAGAGGAATTGCATCGTCTAATAGGTCTTGTGCAATTGAGTCCCGGGCCACCCGACGACTCCTACGTAGTCTAATCCCGTAGTTATCGCATCAGTTTTTCCGTTTCTTATTCGCGCACTCGTTTTAATTGGTGCGTCTCAAACGGAAACGATCGGTATCGAGAGAGAAAAACTTGATTGTCGATATTTTTCACCGACCCACGGGCTACGGAAATTGTGTCTAAACGCCGTTTGCGAAACGTCTGTTAACGTCGCGGCAGACACTTTAATGAAGCATCAACTTTCGGAGGACTAAGCTCCGAGACTAAGCTGCTTATCTGTATGCAGACGCTTTTACTCGCGATGCTCTCTTTCGGCTGCAGTGTCTTCGCCAGGATAAAAACTAGTTCGGCTGGAATCTGCTGACACCGATAATTTATTCTTAATATTTTGCGCTTAAATGTGTACATAAACATTGATGATGTATACTCTCGATTGAACAATTTGTCCCACATCCTGCTTTTCTGAAATAATACACGAAAATTACGCCTCTCGTAATGATCAATTTCGTTAGTCGATCAAAATTCACTAGTCAATTTTACTCAGTCAGCAGCGATCAAAATGATCTGCAATTTCGTTACGAGATAAAGCAAAAGCGGACTTTGGCATGATAATATTTGTCAGATTCGTCAGAGAATGATCCGGATGCAATAACCGGAGGAAAATTCTTCTTAATCGACTGCTGCAAAGGGCTAGCATAAAAAAAACGAGATAACACCGTGTAAATGTCAGGCTCGGCGGTCTAAGCGCAACGTCAATTATTAAATAAATTTCCTCTCGAGCCCCGGGTAAACGTTTTTAACGGATAATCCGTTTTCGACGACTCCGGCCGCGTGTAATCTACAATCAACGGGTAATTCGACCCGTCTCTAACTTCGTAATTTGCAATTTTCTCGCGGGACCAGGAAAAGTTGCATTGCGCGATTTCGAAGCTTTTCCCTCTCTATCTCTCGCTCTCTTCCTATTCGCCGGATAGTTTGCAGAGGTGATGACGAATTTCGAAGGCAAATTGCGAGCCGCAGTCACGTTTGCGGGCCTCGCGGAATTAATAATTCGAACGAGGAAACGACGACGGCCAACCTAGTCTCCGTACTCGATTATTCCAAACTGCCCCCGATCGTCATTAACCGCCGCCAATCATTTATTCGCGGCCAAACAAATTCGATTGCGCCGAAAACGCCGCCGTTCCAACAGCGATAAACCTGCGTCTTTTCTTCTTCAAAATACCTTTGGAAATTCACAAACGTGCACACTTTTCATACCTAATTCTGCAATACGTACTCGCTGTGGCTCCTGAACAGAAAGGAACTCACGAGGTGTGAATTTTCAAACGGTTCGAAGAACAACAGTACGAATCAGCAGAAAATAGTATTGTGTTAAACAAGTTTACTGGAAGAAGCTGAAAATCCAACACTTGCTGCATCTTATTCACTGTTTTCATGTATATAAATATAAATATAAATAAAAATGTTCGTATTATTCCGAATAATTTTAATTATTTTTCAATAGGAATTTACATTATCGACGTGACAAATTCACAAAACGATCACAAAGAAATTTATAGAAATTTGGACAGGACAACGTCTTTCGGGTCAGCTAGTTTACAACAATGTTCAGTTGAAAGTTATCTATTTCACCAGGGTGTCTTTTAATTCTACAGGAACTCCGCTCGAGTCACATCGTTCAGCAGGAACGAGCACAATTTTTCTGTTAAAGATTAATAGTATACAACAAGAAGTCTAGAGAGAGAGAGATGATATCGGCGCAAAGGTTCGATCAGTATTAAATTAAAGTAATCGCGCTAGTTTGTGTAGTTGTGCCACAGTAACTTGTGTACCGGCACTGAAACAATGCGTGCTTATACATATATTCCTGTCTCTAATTTTTTCATAAAGCAGACGCTGTTGTTTCCTCTTTCTTGAAAAGGATCCATATTGGGATCGAACGTTGAAAGTTTAACCAAACTAGCACGATTGCTTTAATTTAATACTGATCGAACCTTTGCGCCGATATCATATAGACTTCTTGTTATAAACTACCCTACGATCGATAATCAACAAACACAATTGATAGTATACGAAGGAGAAATGTTTTGTCGAGTCCCTGGTGAAAATTAGATTGATACATCAACAGCAAATAATCCCACAGGGTGTCTATGGCAGCCGCATCGATTTTTCAGTCACGTCCGATTACAGTTGACCTGAAATTTTCGACAGCCTTGGTGCATCGGGGGCAAATCTGCGCAGGACACGGTTCGAAACAGACGCGGGCGCCGCGTCGTGATCGATCCTCCTATGGGATTCCGAAGTTGCTGCAAACTGCGGCTGCTAACTTCCCGCGAACTTTGACCCGCGGGGCGTGAACCGCGCGATAGCTGATCCCAGCCCTGTGGCTGCCTTAGAATCCCCTTTTAAAACCCTGAAATCCGTCATTGGGCCAACCACGACCCTTGTAAGACGATCGTCGCAGTCTCAAAGTGTCTTAGCGAATTCCATTTGCACGTAGCAACCAACTAAACTGAATGAACCCTTTGCACTCGGAAACCCTATCTTCTAAAACTTCGTAGTTTCAAATTATATAGTAGAGCGTGGGAAATAATGATCCTACTCGAATGAAACTCGGTGCGTGATCGAGCACGAGAGTCCAACCATAACGCTGCTCCGATACGTTTTTTCCGATGAGTCATAGGCCGCGCATCCCGGAATATTATATTTCAATCACCCACTCCACTTATCGATTTGTAATCTGTCATTAATAATTTATACCCGCCGCTGCTCGATAAGAATCATGTAACCCAACGGATGGAATATTGATTAGATTCTATTGTGCTCTATATGCGAAATGTGGGTTATAGCACACATCGGAAGCTTTTACCTGTGGTAGAGGCACTATCCACGATTGGAAAAATTCGGAATTAAATTGTCTCTGCGACGATGATTAAACTGGACTTATTTATACAAAATAATCATTCTTGAGGGAATGGAATTAGAAAGTTGCTGCTTCTTTTTCTTTCACGAATATTCGGAAATTCTTTTAACGTCTTTACCGTTTTGCGTTCCGCGAAGCCGCAGCGATTATTTGATTCGTTCGATAACCGATCCCTGTCGACGACCATTTCGTGTTTCGCGGACCCTCGATGGTTCAATTTCAATTCACCGGATCAATGTTTGTTCCATCTTGAGCTTTATTATCCACAATTTTTAAAGGTAATTCTAAGACTACTTCTAACGTATAAGATTACGATCCATACCTAACTGTACTAGGGTCGTAATTACAGGCATCATAAAAAAGAGACGAAAAAACAGGCAACTCCAAAAAGTGCCCCACACCTGCGAAACACATGTTTTTCTATTATTTTTAAAATACCGTTACTCAGTTAGGTAACTAGGTACTCTACCCCATCAGCAATAGACAACCAATAAGATTTTCGCAACCCCCACTACATGTCAACCCCTACCATTTGTACAAGTTTTCCTTAGGCATTTCAAAGGAAAAAATAAACAGATATACTTTGACCACAACCGAGGTGTTTAACAAGTTTCTTTTGATAAATCACACCAAGGATCCGAGATCCTTGAATCTACGCTAAGTCGATCTCCAAGTTGGGAATTTTTTGAACGACCAAGCCACAATGTTTATCATCGGTTTCGTCAATATGAATAGATAAACGTTGCTCCTCGGCGAGCCGCGGAAAAAATGAAATTTCGATCGAGCTAAGTGAAAACTGCTGTTTCCCATTGACGTCGCTCTCTCCGGCAAACAGGGATACTTCCTTCTCGATGTTTTTCCCCGATTCGAAGGAAATAAAAGCGGCGAGACGATAAATCGATAACGATATTCGTTTATTCGCGCGAAAATAAACCGATCCTACCCGAGTTTCCGGTATCGAGTCCGGTGATCGTCGATCGTCGATCGTTCCAAGGCGAATTAAATCGTAGCTGTCGTCGCTCCTCCTGATCCACTTAATTATGTTTGCCGCGGTGAGGACAGTGACGCTAATTAAATGCAGATTGATAAGGCGATGGGTGTTCGAATGGCGGGTCGAGATCTAATTAGGGAGGAGTCCGACGATTTAATTACGCTCGAATATCCAAGAAACAACTCGCGCTCGGAGAGAGACAGAAGAGCTGGCTAGATTTCAAATTAGCGGTGATCATCGCCGCGTACTGCCGCCATTATACGCTGGCTAATTACCGAAAATTCAATCATCGATTACGCGGAGCCACCCCTCGCCGTCCGACCGATGTCAATCGGAGAATCAGCGAAAACTTTGGTCCCTGTCCACTCGGCGCATTATCGCATTGTTTATCCAGGATCGTTTCGCGAAGGAGTTTAATATTGCCGCGTGTTAAGGTAATATGATTTTATAAAGCTATAAAGTGGAGGGATTATGACACATCTCGACATATATCCGCGAAATATCGGCGACGATCTACGCGGCAGTGGATTCTGTCTTACGAGTGGTCAGGATGTTATTTCGTTCTGAATTAGAATCGTCGTTTCGTTTAGGAAATTTTAACTCTTATCCGTTGACTCTTTTACTTAACTTTTAATTACTCGCATACAGTACTTACAATCACAAAAATGTAAGGTGTTTCGAGCACAAACAAAGCTGTCAACTACACTAGCAAATATTTCGCGTTAAAATGGTCATTTCGTTGAATAAAATTTAATTTATGTTCGAGTTGTATGAAGTTCCATGTGAATAATAATTATGTAGAAAGTGGAGTGCGTGTAAGCTGAAGGTTAAAAATGGGAGTACACTTCCGCGTGGTCAGAGTATTATCACTTCGTTCTGAATTAGGATCGTTCTTCCATATCTAGCAAATTATATGAAGTACTTTCATTTAAGAATGGAGAATTGATCGCAGCATCCGATTCTTCGATGACAGCTAGTCGAATAAATTATACTGAAGTGTGAACGAGACTTCGGTTCTGGTTGTGGTACACTTTTCAACGGACACTATCGTCGAGGCGCTGCGCTGATAGTCAACGGTGACGCAACCGGGCGTATACATGGCTCAGCAATGTCAAAATAGTCAGTTCGCCTGGAGCTTGCCAGGGGAACGGACTTCTTCAGGAGCTCGGAGGGAGGTTCCATGGAAATGACCGACAGAAATTTCCCCGACCGAATATGAATTCGTTATCGGCGATTTCCATGAGACCCGCCCGGAGGAGTCCAGCTGGTCCGCAAAAGCAGCATTGAACGAGTAGAAATTTAAAGCGTTAAGATGAATGCGAAATACACACTTAGGACCTTCTAACGCCTAATCAATCGTTTGAAAGATCAAGTTCGCGCGACACATTAGAAATCCGACATTTCAAGTCACACAAGCTAATTATAAAGCAGCGTGCCAGCATACCGAGGCGAATTAAATGAGAAGTGTATATATTTAAAATTGAGGAAAACAGGAGAACCGTGAAGGTGGAAGCCAAAACCGGTGCAGTGGCCACAACCGGTGCATCTACCCCACGGGCCGCGCCAACCAACCCGACGCAGACCCCTCTCTTCTCTCTCCTCCTCCGGATAAAATTTCACTAGAAAAACCAGCTCCCGCGGCGTGGACGCTGCGTTCACTACAAGAGCCCCCCCCTCTCTCTCTCTCTCTCGCTCTCTATCTATCTATCTCTCTCCGAATAACATGTTGCATGTTTCAGAAAGCGGAAACGTTGCGGAACGACGTCGAGATGATCATGGCCCGGGAATTCGTCGCTTGAACCACAAGTTTATACATATAGCGAGTCGCTGTTTTGAAGATACTTTGTTCACGCCTATTTTCAGCTGGCGGAAGTCTATTAATAATTCCATTAATAAATGGCTCTGTTAGAAAGAAAAGGCCAGCAGCCAATGATTCCGACTCGATGCTCCGCGATCGAAGTCTAGAAGTATTTATTATTTATTATAGTAGGTCGTTCGGAAACTAATGTCGTTTCTCGCATGAAGATGGCATTGCTTCCCCATTTGTTGTCGTCGTTTCCTGCCGTGTACAGTAAATCCTTAAATATTGTCTAACAGGCGTATTCTGGGCAGACAGCGTTTGCAATAATGACTTGTTTTTTTTTTTAAATTTTATTTATGTCTACGTCTACCGTGCCGAGCGAGATTTCCGATAGAGGAGGACAGAATGTAATACGCATCGCGTGACCGAAAAGTATCGCCGTCGCCGGCACAGCGTTGACGGGCAGTGGAGTGCACAGGCACTAGACAACGTTTACGATGACGACCCCGGACAGTATTTGACGTTTCACTGTAGCGCTTCCTAACCTTTCAAGTGGTCACGCGTCAATACTAAATGATAAAAAATTGGCTTTCATTTTCCCATCAGGAAACGAAGTCTAGTAGAACAGATTTACTATAGAACCGTGAATCGCTATGGTTTGTGCAGCTTTTAATCCGGCATGTGATTTATAGAAAATTAAGCGCAGTCTAAGTGACTGGGAAGAAACGAGCTCGGTACCAAGACCTCGGTATCAATTATAATTTGAAATTTCTTGTGTAAATATTTTTCCCGAGAACACGAATCCGGTGTTTTCAGCAAGAGCGCGAAGAGTCTCAAAGGAAATATTGAAAATGAGCGGTCGGATTGCTCGTGCGAGAGTTAAGGAGAAAAGGAAAGATCGTCGGCTTTAATAAAAGTCCGTGGAAATAGGTTCCCGAGCCCGGGAAATCTTGAAAACAGCTTGTTCCAGTGGCCTTGTCTGCTCCGATGGCGGAACGATCGAAGCCGGATGAAAGTTGGACGGTGTATCTCGGCCGGAGGTGCGTTATTACCGTGCAGAAAAAATAAATCCGCAGATTTTAACGAGAATCGCGGGTGTTCGAACTATACCTCCACTCGACCAAGGAAAAATCGCCTTCGAGCGTTAACGACTGGACGATAAAGCGAGAGCGGAAGAAACGAACGCTCCTCGAACGAAGGGGAGAATCCATTTAAGTATTCATTTGACGGCCAGCTGTAGAGCAGCACGATTTCATCGAGAATTGATTAACCCCGTGCGCTATGATTTATTAAGTTGGCCGAAGAATTAGTTTGAATTTTCCTGGAGCTATTAGGTGCACAAATTAATTCGTGGATCGAGAAGTTAATTAACTATACGCTTCGATTCGTAGCCGTTTCCTCGTAGATTTGATTAATCGTTTACGGACCGGTAGAATACGTTCTCTAAAACAAGTCTCCGTCGCTGTCTATGCTTTTACTTACAAATGATTAACACTTTCAGTGTCAAAGTCATCCATCGAATGCAATAGAAATATTTTCTCCGAAACGGTAAGACCTTTTAAAAAATGTTTTTTGATTAATGCATTGTCATCCAGTTCTGAGCCATGTATCCAATTTCAAGTCTCTAGCTCATCAGGAAGTTAGTTTAAAATCAATAAAAAAATTAAAAGCGAGCTAATAAAAACGTGGTAAAAAAGTTAGGATTAAGAGTCGAAAAATCGAACCCGAGTTTTCCTGGATATTGCGAGGCGAGCGTTCTGAGATGACCCGATTCTCCGCATGGTAGTTTCGAGTCATCAGTCTGTCTGACGGAATTATTAATCACGCGGCGATGTTATTATACCTTGCGTTACGCAATCAGGAGAAACGAATGAATGAAGCGTGCAGGGAAAACTGAGACAATGACAGACGCATGCGAGCAAACGCGTGTACGTATATGTACTCACGGCACTATTTCGCTGGAATTCATTCTTGAAGTTAATTGTAAGCTGCCGTGTGGTGTAAACAGTTTTTTTTTAAAGAGAAGCTAACATTGTGGCGGTGCAAATAGCTTCGGTCTCTCTGCATTGTTGCCATACTGTGCGATTTCTCGTAAACTCAAGTGGCATAGCAATCACTTGTATTAACGGAATTTACTTTGGTGAGATGATGTTATAAGCCCAAATAAAAAAGTTGCAGGAAACAGCTTTTAGTATTTTCTCTGTAATTACAATTACTCTAACTTCTGAAAAAAAGTTCATATCGTATGGTATAATATTAAAAAAATTATCTTTTTTTTTAAAGAATGTTCGAATATTGGTAAGAGCTAGAAACTGTTGGGACGACGAGGTTAGGAGATCGAATATGGACCTTATATTTGTTAAATGCTTATTTAATCTCCGGCGCACTGTGAAATAAAGGTTTCTCAGTTGCGAATTAAAATCGTTCACGTATAACACAAAATGACACTTCATTATTAGTACATTGAGGTTAAACCGTTATACACGAAAAAGTGAAATGAAGAGAGGAAGTGTGATCTGTGACTGGCTCGGTAGGTTGGCTAGAACTGACTGTACCTGATTTCTTCTGGGTTAAGAAATAGGAACGCTTCTAGTGTAATATACTTCAGGTCGAAAAAGACCTCTCTTCCTCCGTGTGTTTTGCGCATTTCGTTGTACACTCCAACATAAACAGATGGAGAGAGATCCTAGATGAAAACGGATGGACTAAAACGAACCTGGATAAGCAGAGAATATGTTGGACGGAGACGGAGGAGCAGATTGACGAATACAGATAGAAATCCGCGAGGTCAAGAAACAAAATGGAGAAGGACATAGTCGCGCATAAAGAACGCGAACCGCGACGGAAACCTGTCGAAGCGCTGTGAATTGGAGGGCCGAAAGCGAGATCGCAAATACAATGGTGTGTGCTTGACCTCACGTTGTAATATAGCCTCGTCTTTCTAATGAAGTTCTTGACCTCGGTGTCTTTCGGGATCGATACACGGTAGATTCTATGTCGGATTTGAAAAGGAAAGGACGAGGCTCGGCTGGGACTGATGCAATCTTTCTGCATGAGTGGACACCGACCAGAAATCAAAAGAACTACATTAAGAACAGACTCTAGCCGAGATCCATCCACCGATCTTGACAAACTAACAGTGGCCGGTACACTGTGCTCACCAAAATTACCATAAACTTCAAATATTTATTTTCGACGACTTTCTGTTATTCTATTTAACACGTTGACGCCGGCGCATGAATTAGCGGTCCGTTCATCAACGTGTTAAGTATTTTATACTGAATGTTTGAAATGTTAATGTTTACTGATGAATAATTAAAATAAAATTAATTTTATACTATGTATTTTTTGATACATGAGCGTAGCCCATCGGTGAGTCATGCCGCCCCACGGAACAATCAAGCATGACCCACCGGTGGGTCAAGCCGGCATCAACTTGTTAATTAGGATCGCCGTGCCCGCTCGCTGAATCATAATTGTGCACGAGTAATTCGATTACACGACAATGACAATTGTTAATCAATTTATTTAGACAATTTATCACACAGACAATTTATTATTTTTAGTTAGACAATTTATTTTCGACGGCTGTCCATCAACAAAATCTCGAACTGTTCAAGAAGAGCTTGTTCCTTTCTTGAACATTTCTAATAGAATTCTTGTTAATCGAACGATTCTTAATTTGATAGATAAAAAGTGGAGATAAAAGTTTGCGATGCCGATCTATCGTAACGCGTAATTCTCCAGATGAAAAAGTGACCAGGTTTTTGCTGTAGCTCTCGTGATTAGACACGCGTTTAATGTATCTGTTATTCTATTTAATCAGGATCGCCGTGCCCGCACGCTGAATCATAATTGTGCACGAGTAATTCGATTACACGATAACGACAATTGTTAATCGCCGACGCAGATTATGTATATTTCGCCCGACTACATACGGCCCACCCCGGGCGAGCAAATAACAACCGAGGCGCTCTCTCAAACTTGATCGCGCGAAGGCCACCTATATAACACGGTCACTTCCGGTTCTAACGGAATAAACGAAATCGCACGTACCGGGTGTGCTCCAGATTATCAGACTATATTTAGATATTATTACACGGTGAACGAACTCGGCGGAACTAAGGCTTTTTCGCAGGAATTATTATTTAATCGAGGCTTATCACGTTTAGAATCGTTCCATTAAAGAATTCATTGTTATCTGCCTCTCTGGATCTTCCATTCTTTCATCTCCGCCACTGCGTTTATGCAAATCGACGATTTATGCAGATTCATGTTTTCAACCCGGGTTGTAACGAGTCAAACGGAATCCGTTAGGTGCGAGTACGTCAAACGCTGCAAATGAATTTCAAAATGTTAACACATTTGCGAGTAACTTCTTTTTGTTAAAATTTTTTTTGGATTTTTGTTTAAAAATCCACAGATGTAGACACAGAGTTCATTTCATTTAATCGTTTTGATAGGCTAGCAATAATACCGTCGCAGCTCTCAGATTCCTGTGTCTAAAACTGCATTACGAATGCACGGGATCTGCAGTCTAGCGGAGGCGAAATTGGGAAATTCAGCGATCGACTTCCGGCTGTCGATACTCGCGGCTATTACACGTCCCAGCCTGATAAGCAAAAGCGTCGACTGACAATCACGCTAGACGATGTTCCGCGAACGAGGAAAGTTCATTGTACGGAGCACGAGACACATCGACGTCGCGAAACAAATTCGCAAACAGCTTTGTCCGCGAACTGACGCGCCACTCGGTATAATCGCGGAGGCACGCGAGTAGTTTACACTTTACACTGGCCAGCTGATGTTTAATGCCCGACGTGCATATACAGGCCGGTGTGCACCGTGTAAACTTTACCTTTCGTTGATTCAGGCCTCTGTAGCCGCGTCCGCGTCATCCGACCTTCGACTAATGTCACGGAGATGGAAATGGAAATGCAAATGGAAAACGGGATCCTTCGAGGAGCTACGCGAGTCCTCTTCAGGACCTTCGTTCGTCAACCAATCTTTGTCAACGTTTTACCCGATGGAAACGAATTTTCAATTTTTCTCGACACATTTTAAGAAAGCAGCACCAAACAAAATTCTATTTTCATTGGTGTTAGCTAAACTTTTTACCAGGCGAATCTTTAAGCAAAATAGAAATACTTTTCAACGATTGAGGGCAGCAGGATATAAACAAAAAGTTACTTAATCCCTTCATAGATTTTTTACATTGAGAACAACGCAACGATATTCTTAGACTTTCCTAATCTTTCACCGTTTCATATTTCACCCAGTCAATTTCTTTATGAATGCATATGTAAAAATATAAATAAAAATCGTACGAAATCCTGTCGAATTTAATGCTCCAGCATTTCTTGAAAAATTTTATTCAAGCAATTTAGCAAGAGGGAGTTCAGATTTCTCTAAATATAAATAACAAAGTGTACACAAATATTTTGAGGAAATACTTTGGGCTTCGTGGTAGTTCTAGGAAGTAGAAAGCTCCTGAAATAATATTTTCGGATGACGGAATAGATCGTACACGCCTTGCGATTCCGAAATCCCAAATATTAATTTGAGTGGTTCGCAATTCGAATTCGAGACCGACCGTGATTAAAGAAGACCTCGTAAAAAGTGATTTTTGAATTCGTTCGTTGACAATGCCGCGAACAACGAACGAAAACGTGGACTTTTGTTGCGTCACGACCTTTCCATCGAAATCCCTGTTCCGACGAGTAAAAGTGCTCCAGTTACCAGTGTTTACTTGATTCGAACTCTGCGAAGTGCTCGACAACGGGCTACCGATCCTCGTAAAAACTTCGTAACTACGGATCTACACGTCTTCTCTCGATCCTCGACCCTCGTCTACAGCGTGCGCAAAAAATAACGACGGACTGGATCTCTCCTGCTAATTACAGCGACTCTCGTTAATATTCGAACATTCTTCTACAAGAGCATCACTTTTTAAATGCACTCGAACCGTCACTAACAACTTCAAATTACCTTTACCTTTCTCAAGCTGTAGATATCTTTACGCGAAATTATCTTCGTCTATTAAAAAAATTCTTCGGTAATTATTGCGAAAGGATTACTGTACTCAAATTTTGATGAAATTTAAATATGTTAAGTTTTAACATTTTGAACAACTTTTTCCTTTTCCTATGTAGGGGGGGGAGGGTCGCTTTTAGTTGTCGAGATATTCGCAAAAATATATTTGGTAATACTATATTGAGTTTTCCGTATTCTTGCACGCTAAGACCCTGTTTTCTCTCTCATCTTCACAGCGTGTTTACAAATAAAAAAGTAAAGAGACGCCGCGCCGAATCAGCCCTGTGTTGCCACGGAGTGTACAAGAATGCGGAAAATTCAATACAGTATTAGTACAGTATAAGACCCTCCCCCCTATATTCGAAACGGAAAAAGTTGTTCAAAATGTATTGCTGCTTAATATATTTAAATTTAGTACATAACCCTTTCGCAATATATATATATAATTACCAATTCTTCTCCTAATAATCTGAATAAGTTCGGAGTAACGATGCTCGTTAAATGAGATTTTCATTGTTTCAAATTTCATCCTTATAAAATCACCCTGTACGGTGGAAGAACCTGATCGCGGTGGAAGATACAGTGATTTTTCCAGTTGAAAATAAATGGAACGTTTATGGCAGTGACGGACGAGTTTGGAGGAACGAGAGAAAAAACCTGACATGAAAACGTTTACGATCAACGGTGAGGCACAAATTGGCCTGGATTATTTGCAAAAAATAATTAGTAATATTCAAAATCTTGCCCCAGTTCCCAGAATCACCCTGTATAGTACAAGAACCTGAGAACATTCAATGTTTATGGAGTTTGGAGGAAAGAGAGAAAGGAAATTAGCAAAAATTATTTGCAGAAAATAATTAGTAACACGTGATATCGTGTTCCAGCTCGCAGAATCAGTCTGTATAGCGATTAATTTCGGATCGATGCGGGCCGGCTAAATTTTTGTTGCAACCACAGGATGCACCTGGGCGTAAGCGGCAAGCGGCTAGGCTGCCGGAATGCGGTCCAAAAATACGATGGATTTGAAATAATTTCGCGGTGCGAGCCGCGAAACCGGCAAACCGACTATTATTAGTTTGTTGCACGGCGGCGATCGTTTGTCCCATTTTTTTTTAATAGTCCATCATGATCTATATGTATATATATATATATATATTTTTTTTGATCGTTCGAAGGTGTGCACGCTTTCTGTTATCGCTCGTCGTTAGAATAATAAGCCGTCATTCGAGAGCTCGGCGAAATGGGCGGGGACGACACAGGCCGGGAATTGCAACGCGCGCAACGCTAATTGCTGATTGCTCTTTGAAACGCGGTCGGTCCCGTTCGTCCCCGGTGGATTTTTTAATCGACATTTTCACGCGCAATCCAATCCGATGCACGCCGAAGGAAATTCCCGGGTCCTAGATTTTTTAACGATTCAACTGTTAATTCTTTAACATGGTGTGGTTCAGCGACGCCCTTGCATCCACCTGCGTTCGAATGCATAAACGTTAATTGGTAGGACAGTCCGATTCTATCGGAAAAGGTCAGCGTATTTTACGAATCGTTTTCAACCTGTTCGTTCATCGATCTGCACCTCCAATCGCGCGTTGTGATGAACCGTTAATCTTCATTAACCCCTGGGCTAACCAAGCTATTTGCAACTGTCGTTACTGGACGGCGGATCTTTATGCAAAATCAATATTCTTTCTCTCTTCAATAATGTTACTCAGTATATAACACATAAATGCATCAAGTCCACAGACCAACCATTCTTTTCTTCAATTAGACCGGCGATTCTGTGCATCCGGAAAATGCAGCAAGAGCAACAAAAACCTTGACAAATTCCATCAGGATTTTAGTTGGATTTTAGCTAATTGACCTCTTAATAACGCGGCCGCATTTCTCTTCGACTATCGTCCGCGAACCAGTGCATAAAACGAAATTTGCATAGAGATCCGAGCGCCTTCTACTTACGGCGAGCATCCAATAGAATTCAAAGAAAATCAGTCCGGAGTCCAGACAGATTAAAAAGCGTAATTAACACGTTGTACGTGTTAACAGATCGGTTGTTTCACGTTTTATTCGTTTGTTTCTGTTTTTTCTTCTTCTTTTTTTAGCACGACTCGGTGGCACTCGAGACCAGCTGGTCGTTCCCAAGGCAGATAGAAAAGAAAGGGCGAGCTGGAGGGTCTATTGTGCGAAGGGCGTTTAAGTTCATCGTCCTGAGTATTCATCGTGCTCCAACGGGTACTTATAATAACCGGGTGAATGGTTTTGACGAGCTTTCGCGAGCCGCCGCGTCGAGAAAAAGGGCTGTGCTCGAAAAAAGGAAATACCTTATTCGATTCCACAGTGTTGAGGGCGTCGTTCGAAAAGTTCGAGACCCTCGTGTTTATCCGTCAGGGTTGGATAAGTAAATGTCGTCATGGCACGATAAGAGTCCGATCACGTTTATCAGTTATCGTCGACAATAGTTTCGTAACCAACTGGACAGCCCACGTTTCCAGGTGGACACGTTTCGACTGACCTTTTCACTAAAATTCGTCGGGTTTCCGTTGACTGGCCCGTGTGATCGATTAGAAACAGAAATTTTTTATAGAAATTTTTTCCGCGCCTCCCTTTATTCTTTTCAATAGATGGAAAATATATAAACACGTTTTGACTAATACAAACTTTATTACGAGAAAGTGAAACCTAAAAATTGATCTTCTATTTAAAAAATCTTGCCACCTCCCCGGATCTATACGCAAAATAAAAATTTTCTACCCGGATTATAACAACGTGGAGCGAATTAGAAATTGATTGTCTCTCGAAATATGTTTAACAGGTTGAAAACACTATAACAGTTTTCTCCAAGTTTTTCTAATGTTTCTACTATCTTAATTTAAGTCTACTCATTTTTACCATAAATGCATCAAATCTGATGTCTATCCAGCAGACTATTATGATAATCGTCGAGGACAAGTTTGGAATTGTTTGTTTAATTGATACTTCCTGAATTTTCTATTTCATTTACTCATTTTTATTTACTCATTTTAATCTAATCAAGTGTATTTGGATAAGGGAATAGTCGATCTATGAAAATCGAACTGTATCGATTAGGATCAAGTTGAAGTAATCAACGAGATTTATTAAATGGATTGCAACTCTGCAGTTTGGGACTCGTTAAACAAACTTCGTCAAGGTCGCAGGGCTTTTCAGGGTGTTGGCTCTGCAGTGAGCGTGTTAACAGTGTCGATAAAAGTCGCGTCATGGCAAACGCGGTAGTCAAAGTGTTAAATGAAGATCACGGAGAGAGACCAGCAGTCCCCTTAAATATTCATGGCTCTCGTATCTTCGCGGCAGCTAAACTGTATAAATTATTCAACGTAAGAACTGCATTACACGTTGCATTAGATTATGATTAGAATGCACTTCGAACAATCTATTACCCGACGAATTTGTTTCGGAGAACGGTATTGAACATGAAACTAATTGGACAACTCTGAAAATTGTTTCGTTCACTCTGCAATCGATCAAATTTCTGAAAAAAACCGTTTCGACGGAACAATTATTTTCAACGTAAACAAATAAATTTGGAATACGGTTCAAGTGCATTCGAGAAAAATAGAGAATCGATCGGGAAAAAAACAAATTGTATAGGCGACAAGTTTTTTCTCGGGAAGCAATGTCGGCCTCTCTAGATCGCGCTTCGTGAGTCAGAGATCCGCGTAATGTGCTTGGCCGAATTCTCAAAGTCGTTGCCAAAGTTACCAAATTTTTTCGGCTCCTCGGGAACGCATGCGCGAGCGAGACGAACGAAAAAGCTTTTCGAGCCGAGAAAACTGCTCGATATTAAAATAGTTTTCTCGGCAGTTTTCACCTGCTCGGCCTCCGATGAGTCATTCTCGACTGAGGAAAATATTTTCCGATAGCGAGGCCGAAAGAATAAGAAAAGAAAAATCGAGCACGACAAGGTATATGCTTTTATCGCGACGGCAATGACAGGATTATCGTTTCACGGTATGATTGCGTGCTCGATGCAAATCCGTCGGATAAATGAGAACCGGGTCGAAAGTCGAGGAAAGAGGCCAACGAAAAAGATCTGCGAGAAAAATGGCGGCGCGAAAAACACAGGTCAGCTGACGATGTATTTTCTGTTTCTATTTGTTTGTTTATTTTCGAAACGAAATAGATGGTCTCGTTAATCAAAGCTCAACGCACCGACGACCTGGATTTATTTTTTCTATCCCTGAAATCAAAAGGTTTACTTGGGTAGGCTCTGGAACAATAGGAACAATACCAAAATCGCCGTCTGCTGGTCAGAGATAAGCGACGTGGACGGTACACGCCAGCGATCAAAGCTATAGCACCAGAATTGCCGTTCCACGAAAGAACAGCCTCGCAAATATATCGGCGAAATCGAACGTGAACTCGTTATATAACATTACCGCACGATTTCAGAAATAGATTCTCGCATCTTTAACCCTTCAACCCTTTGGTCGAAAACCTTATTCCCCGAGACAACGTAATTTATCATTTCCGATTAATAGAAAATTCCAAGAAACTTAATGATAATTACATTAAATTAAAAAATGAATGATAATTAAATTAAAAGATTTTATTGTGCTACTGCACGGATGAAAAACACGTTAATAATTCTTTTGAACAAAATTATCGAGAAAGAATTGAACGCAAAATAAATTACAGAATGCCGTTAAATTAATAAAAAGAAACTGCCAAGTCGTCACTGAATATCCGCTAGCTGGTACCTTTACCCTACTTATTCTGGTTTTTAACACTTTATGTTACAGTGTTGAAAAACGACAACAAATAAACCGAAGAATGTTTGGAATCTATACAAATCAAAAATTGTCGATGGTTAGAAATGGCAGACACGTTACTGAACGCAAAGATCTGAACAAGAGATATTCGAGGAAACATGAAATTCTTTCCCGAAGAATTGCAATTCAATGATAATTTGCACGATCGCGTTTCTCACAAGCGCAACAAATCTACGGGCAAGACACACCATCATTATTCGAGGATGCGAGTTTGAGAAATTTGAGAGATCCGTCGACCGAGTGGATGCGAGTTTGGCATGAACAATCTGTAACGAACTAATTTCCACGGTGCACGAGTGCAGGCTGCAGGAAATGTGCAGTTGCCGCGTCGATTTAGTGAACCGATTAATTGCTAGCTTATCTGTTATCGCGATTCCTGTCATACGGGACTCTTTAATTGGAGAAGTTTGCGGGCGGCTTATGCTCGGGTGCGTTGCCTCGTTCATCGCCATTTTATCTGCTCGATAGGATATCCGAGGGTCCGTATGGACCCCAACGAAAGAGGATAATATATAATATACGACCTCCTAGACTTACAAAATAAATAGAACGTAACAATTTTGGGGTTAGCTTGAAAAAAAATTTGAAACGAATTGCAGACCATTAACTAAGAAAAATAGGCGAAAAACGGATTTTTTCCGATTTTACTCGAGAAGTCCATCTCAAAGGATTTCACCGAAGTTCCAGCGTTTTGTTTGATTGATCAGCGGTTGAATTGTTCTGGTATCGCAACGTTGCGCGTCTCGGGCGACTCGGGCGTGACGGATTCACCTACAACACGCGATTATGTCACAAAGCGAGGGCCACCGTTGTGCCAAGTGCAATGGCAAAGCTTCTTGGAACGAGTCTGCCGAGGGACCGAGTCGAAAAGCAAGGTCTGGCCTCTGAGAAATTTATGTCTTCCTGTCTGGGCGTGGTTGCGTCTGGATGCCCGAAGGATCACAGCCGCGCGAGATCTCGAGAGATCGATGATTCCTTAAAATTATTAGAGACGCGGTGAGCTTGATAAAATGACGTCAGTAAGGTCTACAATATTCATGTAGAACCATTGATTTACCGAAGATGTTGCTGGGTCGGAATTTCCTAGCAGCGTGGGAGAAATCATAGTTATGGTAAAATTAGACGGATGGATAGGGCACCATGATCGAGGACATTTCGGTCGACCACGAAACGAGCTCGTTATATTAGAAACACGACCGTAAAAATAGATATTGATCTATTAACCTTTCGAGTTCAGACTATAAGTCCGTGACTGTCAAATGTTGTGGATCGATGTTGCGAAGAAAAGAATAGTCTAAAGATAAGGTCTAAGGACTCCAAGAAGGATTCTTGGATGTTCAATTAACTCTACATACCTATATCCTTGGTCACCAACCTCCTCCTGATTTCTCAGACCATAACACTTTTTACAAGTGCCATAAGGACCTTTGAGGTCCTGCAAGGACCATTAAGAACCTCGAGGATCCTTAAAAGTCTTCCCGGAGTTCCTTGAGGGCTCTCGAAGGGCTCCAGGTTGGTCGAGGATTTCAAAATTCTCGGATGAAAAATTTTGGTTGATTTTCGAAATTTTCAAATTTGGGACTATATGCTTACTAATATTGAAACATTCACTGAAATTGCTAGGGATAGCCAAGTGTTTTCTTTGGAAGGAGAAAAATCCACAGAACTGCTCGGAAGACTCTTTATCGTTCGCCTAGCATTCAGGCTTGCGCCTTGATCCAACGTGAGCTCACCGGGTCCCAAACGACCGTCACCAGGTGGCAATAAAGAAGGTCGAGCATTCTAAAGCGAGACTCCGCCGCGCCGGTTTTCATTGCCGTCGAAAGATCAGACGGCCGCGAGCCGCGCACGAGTCCAAATGACATTTCCCGGCGATAACTACCTGCCTCGAAACGAAACCGCGGCTTGATGCCAATATGCGTGGCCTGGCATAAATCATTGTCAAAGGTGTAACTCGATTGCGGGACGAGCTAACGAGCAGAACTGCAAGAGAGAGCACGGAGAGCGAGAGAGAGAGAGGTCGGATCTCTGCTCTCGCAACGTCACGCGACGCTTGCTGTTCGCCTCTCGTTCGTCGATGATAGACAACGAGAAGTTTCCGAGCAAAATGCTAAGGGTTTTATTCGTTATCTATGCTCAGGCCTGAAATTTACAAAGTATTCGTACGCATTTTAAAAACGAATTAGTTTTTCAAAATTGGACCCAACAGCTTGGGTTTTTTTTTCACACGTTAGAAGGATTGCTTTACCAGCTAACGTATAAATAATTTTTTTTAATCTTTATTGGTTACAGTTGCGGAGGAAATAGTAAGGGTCACGATTTATAAATTTTTTATCTGTGCCTATAATAAACATTCCAAGATCATCATCGAAAGATAGAAAATTGTCGTAGCTAAATTAATGCGTGAACTAAAAAAAACTAATTAATAATAATTCCTGTATAATGATGTTTCGTTTAGGGCTCGGCAGTTCCGCCGTTAATCCACTGGTAGCAATTAATAATTCTCGATCGCGCGGGCCCCAGCGTAATTAGTCGCGATACAAGACGCCGACTAATTATCCGAGCCCTCCGACAAGCTGACTCACACCGCACACTGCTCTTTAATTTCACGGCATCGCAACATCTGTTTCTCCGCTTCGATCGCGGCGTATGTATATCCTTTTCCACCTAGCATAATATAATGCACGGTGATACGAGTTTAATTCATCATGCCTGTCACGCTTCCACTTTCAAATCGGAATACATATTGTCCCAGAGATTCTTGCCGTTCGTAGGCGGCCGTCGCCGGTATATAGGCCAGATGGCAAGGAATCATCGGACCGTCGTGCTGCGTATATCATTGCAAAGAGGTCAGCAATTATCCCGCTGAGGGGGGGGGGGGGGAATCCCATTTACCATTCGCAAACCGGAAGATTCGGCGACCCCGGCGAAGACGATCACGAAACGCGAGCAATTAACGACCCCGCATCGATCCGCAATACCATTTATAAAAACACTTACGTCTTCACGTAAAACAGAATAGAGCACAATAGAGAAAATTGAGAAAAAATGGAGAAGTAGGGAGCTGTTCAAAAACTCGTTCTTCTCAATTTTTTGTCCAATTTTTTTTATAGTTTTGATATTCGAGCACAAACTTATAGCATTATTCGGCACAACTGTTGAGATTATTTAATTCGAGAAGCGGGGGGCTAACATCTAGGAGGCAGGGGCGGACTAAGCGGACAAAGCGGCCGCTTAGGACCCCGAATGGTTCTGGAGGCCCCGCTCAGTTCCCAAACTGTGCTCCGCAATAAAATATTAACCCTTCACTGCATGATTTTTTAAATTGGTATAAAAAATTGAAAGAAGGTCAGTATTTGTGTTTTATTTCAGGGAAAAATATTGAAAAAAAATTCAATCAACATTTTCCGAAAAATAAACATAAATCAACATGCATCAATTGCACGAAGTAGAAATCCAATTCGATGTTATTTCTTCCCTTAATCATTTTGATAGAAAAGAAATCATATATGAAGTCATCAATTTTTTAAATTTTCCAATAATTTTCAATTTCATCTGCTCAATTTTGCTATAAATGCATAAAGGTCCGCAGTCTAGTAACATTGCCTACCCTACAAATTACACAAGCTGCTCCACCAAAAATTCAAAGACCCTTAAACTGTCCAATCCAAAAAAAGTTTTTCTCCGGTTTATAACGTTTATTTCATTAAAAACCAGAGACCGTCGCGTAGATATACAAGGAAACGCCTCGTTCAAATCGATGGAACTTTGCGAATTCATTACACGGAACAACACGTGGAAATTCGAAATTTCCAAACGCTGTTTATGTTCCGAGAAAGTGACTCCAACAGACATTTTAGACTAACTACAAAAATTTAAGAGACAGTACGAAAGTAATATGTACATGCAATAAGAAAGGACAACTTAGGGAACAGTGTGAATCCAGAGCGAGAGTGTGCGAGACACGAAGTTAATTATTAAACAAAGGGTTAATTGAAGATTGTTACGACTCGTTTATTCGGTGACCAAGCTCTCGTCGCACACCACGCATAAACAGGTATCGGTACCTGTTTGTCGGAACGCTCCGATTGTTTCGCGGGTGGCGACTAATTAACGGAAGTTCGTTTGTCGCGGCGGTGCTTGAGGCCTCGCCGCCAATTATGCGCTGAAATTGCAGGAAAACCCAGGAAGTGCGTGATCGCGAGCGAACCGCGAGATGTGGAACGAGACAAGACGAACGGGATCGCCGAGAGGTAACGCAAACCAGCCTTCTACAGTCTGTGTCTAAGCTGAGCGATTGTACCTGGAACCCCTTCTCTTCTAACACTTTGAACAAAGATAGAGAATTGGATTAAGAAGAAAAGTATGTTCGGTGAAAATTTGATAAACTTTATGCGAAAATAATTTTTGTATCGTTGTTTTACCGACGTAAGATCAATCAACATTAAAGAATTCTAGGATCGCATTAAACACGTTAAGCAATACACTATATTATAAAATATATTATAAATTATACATATATATAATACAATTATATATATATATATATATATATATATATACACATATATAATTATACATTATAAAATACAATTTTTTACAAGTTTAATTTTTAATTCTTTTTTTTGTTTAATTTTTAATTTAATTTTTTACAAGTTTCTTGCGTGTACTACCAGTAGTACACGTGGCACGAAAAATGTTAAAAAATAGTGGACCGATACAGTTCTATAAAAAGTCAAATTGCTCAGAGCTTCGTAAATTTTGTAAAAGTACAAGGATCAGCTCCCCGCAACTTTCGTGCTAATTGCTAGATCAGCTGCGAGCACTTTTCCGAAAAAAGGCGGTGGCATACTCAATTTTCCTCGTCTACTTTCACCTGGAGGAGTTCATCTCGGAGCAACAGCTTCGCTAACGATTCGAAACAGCTCTCCAGAGGCTGGCGCTCGAAAAACTCTCGTCCCTGTCCTCCCATTAGGCCAATCATGCGCCAATTAAGGCCCGCGAAACAGGTAGAGGTTGGCATAAACACGCGTGACACCGTTAACACACCGCGTGGGTCAAGTCCGAGCCGTCGAACAAGCGGTGGTCTAAAAATATATCCGCGTTTCCCTTCGTCGGACTGGCGAGCACAAGGTTGCTAGCCGAAGAGAAAGGGGGGACGATATTCCCATTGAACCCACGAAGAGGAACGGAGATTTCGAGGAAAGGAGAAACGGAGACGTGGAAGAAGAACGGAGAAAGAGAGGGAAGTTGAGAGCGAAGCAGACCGAGCAGGCAGCTCACGATCATTTAGAAGATTCCAGACGTAGATCGTACAATTAGGAAGAAATGTTTGTTTTAAGAAAAATTGACTTCCTCTCTCTATTGACTTTCTCATGGATGCATAAAATCTCAATTCCGCTTGTTCAATTAACACGCGCGTTTACTTTCAGTTGCGCTGAACGCTCCGTCGTAACAAACGTTTTTATTATTACCCCATTCAATGGACGCCTATGTAAATTGTATGCAGTCAATCTAATTACTAGCGGTTACGAGGATATTGGTTGGGTGGAATATAAAATAGTAAAAGATTGAAGAGATTGAAAAAATTCAAGAATCAAGGATGAAATCAATTTTTATGTTGTTGCTGTTTCCCACGATCAATGCGAAACATTTCCATTTCGCATAAAGATCCGTGGTTTACTATTTACAAAGAAACAGCTCGTTGGGCGCGTGATTTCGGTGTCGGTGATCGAATGTAAAAAGCGGTTGGGAAACGGTATTGTGTGCAATAGAGATAGTGATTTTAGCATTTTCTCCTCGTAATACGACGATCCAGACCACGGAGCGGCGTTAAAAAGACGTTGCACGGAGCTGCGACTAGTCTAGCCGGATCCGGGGCCGAGTTCATTTCACTTTGCAGTCATCAGGTTGTCCTGAGTCACTCGAGCCAGCCAGCAGACAGGTTGCTACCTGCCCTCGAACGTTCACGTTCGCGGAGACCTTGCGCCTGTATGCGAGTGGCTCGACTGGCTCTTTCTTTGTCTCTCTTCTTCAACGCGAGGCTGCGACGCTCTCTCTCTTTCTCACACACACTCTCTCCTCTTCGTCGCAAGACCAAGAGAAAGACAGAGACATTTTCTCTCCCCCTCTTCTTCGTTGGAAGACTGAGAGAAAGAGAGAAAACGATGACGTATGCGAATTCTCACCGATGGACAAGAGGGACCGGTCGTTCGACCGACTGGACACTGGAAAATTGCGAGTCGGGACGAGTCGAGGCGAGTTCAAGCGAGTCTGCCATAGGGGAAATTAAGAGTCAGCTGGGAAGCCGGTGTGAATCAGCTGACCGAGAACTTGCGACATTGCCCATGCGTGCGGGGCTCTCTTCGGCTCGGTTTGTGGCTTCGACGAGGGACTGACAAAACCGACAAGCGGAAGGGGGCCCCGAGCGAAAGCCACCGGGCCCCGAGGCAAGGGGAGATAGTGTGCTCGGTGAATTGATTAGCCATCTGCGACGACGAGCCGTTTCGCTTCGGAACGAACGAATGGGCGAACTTGTGTGAGCCAGAAACGACGTTTCGAACCAGGAAATTTAGTTACCGGGGGCTGCTGTGTGGGAAAAGTTGCCGGAAAGGTCTTGGAGATCCAGAAACTTTGGCAACGCGACACCCATTATATCATTTTTTTTAACCCTTATGAAGTAAACCGGGTACCCATTTGCTATATTTCTTTCAACAATTTGTTAATGTTCCTCTAAAACATATTCCAAAATATCTCTGAATGTTTATTCCCTTTACTCCTTATATATCAATGGTAAAATTTACGTTTAGGGGAGGCAGCTCCGATGACCTTGACCTTGACATATGTTGTCAAGGACAACTTTATGAACAACTTTTGTCATTACAACTACCCGGCGCTCGCTATTAGTTTTTGAGAGTTTTTGGCTAAATGTTTAATGTTCTCGGCGCCACGGTTCGATCAATTACTACTGACAAATCAAAAAACATTTATTACTAACAATAATACGATCGATATATAGAGACATATATATTCCAAATACTGTATTGAAGTTTACGTATTCTTCCACGTTCCGTGGCAACGTAAGCCTGTTCCGGGGCGGCATCTGTTTATTTTTTGTTTGTAAACACGTTCTGGAGATGAGAAGCGACAATACCACACACATCCACCCAGTGCTTCTAAATAGGTTTCCGTTATGAAATTAAAATCCACTATTCCGTAAAAAAATTAATATCTCGAAAACTAAGACCAACTGCCGGGTAATTGTAATGACAAAAGTTGTTCAGAATGTTGTCCTCGATAACATATGTCAAGGTCAAGGTCATCGGAGTTGCCTCCCCTAAAGGTAAGGTTTACCATATTAATTTATAATCTTATAATGAGAATTTGTGCAAACATGTTAAATACACAGAGGTTTTAAATAATCTATACATATTTGGTTGACACACCAGGATCAAGAATAGAAGATTGATTTCATATAAAATATGAAGAATAATCTTAAGAGTCGATCCTTCTTTCTACAAAATGTACCTCGTTCTCTTTAAAGCTTGATTTCCGGAACAGCATCAATCTCGCCTCTATCACAGTCGCGTATCATCTACTCGAACTTTTTCGAGAATTTTCTTCACCATCTATTTCTTGGTAATTATTTTTTAGCGTTTATTCCGGCCATTAAACGATGTCGGACAATGGGAGAAGGGGACATGGGTGTTAAGCGGAGAGGTACGGCTTCTGTTTACTAATTAAGACAAACGGTTGTTTTCGACCACCGGCGGAATAGGGCCGAAGTTCTCCATCAAAGTTATTACGCAATCGCCAAAGTGAAACAAGCTGGAAAGAGAATTAAAAGGGAATGTTGTGGAGAGTTGAGAGGCTTTCTCGGGCAAATTGGATCGCGGATAGGAAGACCGGTAGAGTGGAGATATGGACGGGATGAAACCTTTGGGAGGATACCTTACCTTACCAGATTGTTTACCGATGTTCTACATCGAATTTTCTAACGAATTTATTCCGATGGATTAAAGGAGACCTTCAGCCAGAATGCGATAGTCGTCCGTGAAATTTCGAGCACGTTCCCGATCAATTTTTCCCGAACGTGACCGTGGGAATCAGGTGGCATTCTGAACTGAACTCCGGTACACAGCACCGGAAGATCGGTTTTACAGTACACACTCACCGTAGCCCACGGTTTGGAATTTCGTACTTCCTGTCCTTCGAACTACCGGCACCCTTCCGAATACAAGACCAGCCTCGATGCGAAATACTGAAAGATGCGATCTTCCCAACCGGTTCCGATTTCATCCCTGAACCCGTCGACTTTTACGCGAAAGTAAAAAGATGCTTTCTGGATAATCCAGAACTTTCTGTTTAACTCTAAAGAACTGTGTTCATAATTATGAAACTGGTCTAAATCATTTACTTTTCGTTTCGAGGAGAAGGATATTAATATTGAAATTACAAGCACTGTCTAACGGTTCATTTTTTACAATAGTGTAAAGAAATTACAATGATTTAATTTAGTTTAAAATAATCTGATGTGAAATAACTGATAAACTCATTTCTTTCGAATTGTTTTTGAATTCCCGAGGTTCTGCGACTAAAAACCAAGTCGAATATTTGCTACGAGGCTGAATAAAACGTATGAGCACAACTTTGCTAAAAGATAGAATTCTGTATGAAAATGCTCGGTCTGAATCGATGGCGGAGTAACTAGCAAAAATTCAAAGCTACCAGCATTGAACGCAGCGGCGTAATAAAATGTGACGCGCAAAGTAAACTGCCGTTCATAAGGAACATGAGGGCAGACTTCACAGCTCAGGGAACACAGAAAATAAAAGACTTCACGGTCTATTGTTCCCCGACTGTTGTCTTGAATAACATTTCTCATCAGCTACCACCCGCGTCAACGTTAACCGCAAAAAAATTCAGACATCCATATTCTACTCATTACTCTCTCTCGCTCTTTCTTTTATCTCTTCTACGGACGAAAAGCGCGAGTTTACGGTTGATCAAACAACCGATTAAACGCTTTTTAATATTCATAGGTGATTACGAGCACGACTTCCGTGATATACTGCCGGTAATTATACTATATTCTCGGCAGAGAGTTGTGCCGGCAAATGCACCCATATTTTACAACAAACGACGTTTCCTGTTTTAATGCTATTATTATGTGCGAATTCGTCGAACCCGCTCAGTTATCTGCGTTCGAAAGAGAATGCTAGAACAGAGCTCCCAGTTATAAAGCAAAAAGACTCGAGTCCAATTTCCCAACTTCGGAGGAAACACACTGCTTCAGTCGGTCGTTTTATCATAAATATTGCATAGGCGTTGTTACGCTACCGGGCAGAAGTTCAAACATAAGTAGACTAATATCGAACAGCACCAGAACGATATTATCGCATGTCCACGTGCAAAGAGAAACATTTTTTCGGCGGCCTTTGTTCCGGAAAGTCGAACACGATCAATTTCATCGAAAATTCTAGCTTAGTACGTTTTCGCACAACCTTTGCTGTTGGTAAACAACTGCATTGTTGTCAATAGTGAACAATCTTCGAACATAGAGCATCTATTCGATTCGAAAGCTCATTTAATCACTTCATCGATCTTGCACTACTGTGGTAATTTGACACCGAGGGATCAGAATTAAATTACACCTACTTGTCTACTAATCAATTACTAAACATTTATATATTGTACGAGAGTTATGCCACATTGATATTCATCAAATTGAAAAAAAATCATAAAATTGTATAAATATTGGTTGAAGGGCAAAAATTATGTGTCGTATTGTAAAGTAAACATTTGTGTCAATTTATAAAAATAGACGTTTAATGTTATTCAACGATATAATTTCCATTATTTACAACAACGTGTTGCCATTTTTCTGACAACCTGTCAATTCCTATTTCCCAATGACTCGCCAGCACAACATGTGTTTTTAATTTACAAGCAAAATTATCTGCTTGTTTAAAATACAGAACGTTTCTTCCAGCCTAGTATTTCTACCTGTGCCTTAAAGACTGGCTCATTAAGGACTGAAACCCAAGACAACCCTTTCCAATCCTTCCTCGATCGATAACCTATTTACCCCGGAATATTCTTCTGAAACGTAACAGTGACCTCGCCACCAGCCTATAAATATTCTCCGAAGCGGCAACAACCTCAAATGAATAACAAATTTCCAACGAAGGCATAACTTCGATAAATATAAAATGAAAAACGGTACGTTCAGCGTTGAACCGCAGGCCAGGATTCAACATTTGCTGATTCGATCGCGAATAGGGAAAATCAAACGAAACCGCAGAAGTGTTTTCTCGCGGCAGCAGCTAAATTAATTAAAATCCTCGAACCATAGGCTGGTCGAGGGGTTGCAGAGAGGGTGTAGGCAGGCGAAACGTGAAGATATAAGAAATCTGCTGACACAATCTACCGCAATAAAATCGATAACACTCGGCGTAGAGTGCACGCGACGAAAGCAACGTTCGATATTCGAAAGCGTCGCGGCGCTGCACCGATTTAACAGCTTTACACCGCAATGACGTCAGCCGCTCGTCAGCTGATCGAGTTTTCCAGCGTGCACTGTCGTCGTCGTCGGGAAGAGAACAAGAGAGAGAAAGAGAGAGAGAGAGAGAGAGAGAGAGAGAGAGAGAGAGAGGGAGGGAGAAAGAACCTCTCGCAGAAAGAGAGAAAAGGAGACTGCTCCCTGAAACTTTACAGACGGCTTATTACCGATGCGTCGCAGCAACCTGCGACCTAAAGCGGTCGTTCGCGTGGACAACACGTTCCCCCGGACTTGAAAGAGGGAATCGATGCGAGGCGAACCCTTTTCCCTGCACGAAGGGCGCATATAGACTGCCAGGAAAAATGGACGACGCTCCGACAACAGTACTACGCTTCCCCATAAAATATTTTATACTTCTTTCGAGCTACAACGGCCAGGCTCCGACCAGTCGGAGAATGATTTTAGATGGAACGGTGAGTGGAAATTGTGAAGTTACATTTTGCTTCCTAAAGGTTCACCTAGGCGTGTCTGTTCGCCTTTATAGCACTTCAAATTGTTTTATTATGCGTAACATTCCGTTTGTTCACCCTTTTCTCCGAGCCCAAACGATTTTATTCTGTACTTCCAACTTTTCTACTTTTCGGTAGAATTATTCTTGATTTCAAGACGTCGTTTATAGTTGCACATGCCTCATTGGAGGTTTGCACGTTTCTTGAGGAAAGAAGATGGTACATTTTACAATACAAGACGGTTAAAAGATTGTTAATTCGGATAGCTCGAATCAGAGAGAGTTAGAGAAGAACACCGAGGCAGAAATAAATCCGCCAACAAATAACCGAGGAAATGGAACAGATTCCGCGGTGCTATTATACCTGTGTCGCATCGTGAGCGACATTAACATCGTAAGCCAGTAATAAAACACTGTACACTGTTCTCGGGTTATGGGTTACTCCCTGCTGGCCGTCCTGTAACATACAAAGAGGGTGTGTCGCGTATCGCTTCCAGGAATCGACTTTTTAACGCGAACAACGCTTTGTCTGCTGGTCTCCTTAAAATAGAGAAGAAATTCCGGAATACTGGATGCACTACCGTGGTGTTTAATGCACTTGGAAAGGTACTAAGAAACCACCATCGCCACACGCCACTATTATTCCCCAACCTCGTTCTCATCGATTCCAAGAAAATTCGAGGTTTGCACAACTCTATACAAGCTCGCTCTCTCAACACGTGTAGCAAGTTTGCTATTTTAAAATCGGGTTTCTTCGAAAGTGAAACATTTCGTCCGACCTAGAATAATTCTGTTGAGTACGACTTTCTTCATTGATTGCTAGAATACTAATGTATTTGATGCGTTTACGACGAAAGTGAGTAGGTGCAATTTGAAGCAGTAAAAACATTGGAAGAATTTCAAAATACTGTGTTATTATTTTCAACCTATACGACACATTACGAAAGAAAATACATTTTTATTTAATTTCAGCTTGTTGCAATTAGAGTGGAAAATTTTTCTTTTTCATAAAGTTCGGCTGTCTATCGATTAGATACCGTTATATTTAACAATATGAATAATATTGTGAATAATGATACAGCAACTTTTAGTGTTTTCAAATGTACAATATAAATATTAATAATATTTACATAAATATATATAAATAGTATAAATATATATGTAAATATATAAATAGTATAAATAGTACATAAATAAATGTACAATAAAAATAAATGCAGCAGCCTTCGAGTTATTTTTAATCATCGGAGAGGACAGTCGAGTACGAATTAAAATCATTAATTGTTCGCCAGTGCTGAATCCTTTCGAAACCAGGACCAATACTGACGAGATAAATTGTGTATCGGGTATCGGTATCAAGGTTCCAAAGGGGACACGATGGGTTCGAATCGGAAAGGAGACATCGCGTCGTCGTCTGAGCCGAGTCCGCGAGGACCGCAAAGCGTTTCTCTAAGGCGGCTCGGAAACGCGACAGGATCGGTTTGGAAAGCAATTTGCTTGGTCTCAACAGCGATTCAAGGAACACAGAGAACGTGCAAAGACCGCAACGCGGCCTGGGCCGACTGCCATCCGGTAAATGCGTTTACCGAGCGACGGGCAGGACCGGCTGAAGGTGATAAACTGATAACGGCGACGACGTTAATGGAACCACGTGGCGACCGGTCTGCCACGAGACGATCCCATCCCTCGAGAACAAGTCTCCATGCCACTGTCGATTCTCTCTGACCAACAAACGACGTCAGATAGCGTATCTCACGATTCGCGAACGATTATCTAGGAAAAATAGCACGTCACCATTTTCGATTTTACACTCAAAACGCACCTATGCGTTCGGAACAGTCGTGCTGAATTTATGAAAATTCTTATGCGATGTTAATCAAGAGGTGTACATATTTTTTTACCATTGCTGGCTTGATAGAGTTGATTATACAATCGGTGAAATGATAAAGTTGTGGATATGGTTTTATGAAAATGAGTGTACTGAGAATGAGGCTTGAGGATGAATGCGAAAGACTATCTATGTTGTGTGATTGTCGATTATTGAGTGTAAGGTGAGAGAATGACGAATGAACGAAGAAAGAGTCTTTAGACAACCGTCGCCGAGAGAAGTTGTGTTTATGCGCGTAAGAGTGAGAGAACAGCATACGCGTGAACACGTGTTGCAAGATACAATTCCACTAATTGTCATAGTGTTTCTATATCAATTCTATTCTGTGTTATACTAAAATATATATCTTCTTTTTCGCAAATCCACGTAAAATTATTGTGTTCAATCCACAAAAGTTACTTCCATGTGAAATGATCGAATATTCCTGGGAGCGATTAGGCTTTTCGATGAATAGACCGATCGTCGTTTTCGTTCGATTTCAAGGCCGATTTTATCGCCACTGACGCAACAGCGGTGGCTCGTGACGCGAAGCGATTTAAAGTCACAAACGCGTAACGAAGTGATCTTGAAAGTTGTTGACCAGATTGATAGTCCGAGTATCATAGGGAATGCCTCTAATCCACCGGCAAGGTCTTTTCTTCGTTGAGACTTGTTAAAGTGGTAGAGACGTCTGTGACGTAAGCGGTGCACGTAACTTCACCTTAATTCTCCTTAATTAGCCGTCCTGTTGTGCGTTTATCTCGACTTCCCATAACGGGATACCAGTTTTCCTTAGGTTCCTACTCGCTTTTCAATCCTTCCGCTACGTCGCTGCAATCTTCTGCGAATTTCTCCGATATAGATTGCGGATTGGAAAACGTTTATTACAAAAATCGGTGCATCAAAGAGAAGCAAATGTCGAAAAAAAAAACATCTGTCGAATGCATTTACTGCACAGACATCGTATGCATGCGCGCAGCAATTCTGTCGAATCGCACATAGTCATTTGCATTGTCTAGTTGTTACGTTGTTACGTATCTCGCAGATGTATCACTGATCCAGACACGAAGAGTCCGTGTTTAAAAATTCATTAAACTACCGCGAGATGTACTCGCGCTCCAGTAATCGCCAGAAACATTTGCGCTGTCGTTTGACCAATTTCCGATTCGGGGCGAAGGTAGCAGTAGCAGCAAAGTAAAGAGCGAAACAATTAGAGTCTGTTTTCGAAGAACACGAGCGAAAAACGCTCGACTTTGAATGAAAATTCATCGGCCTCTCCTTCCGAAAAATCGAAAGCTATTAAAAATGTTGTCATCTTTTTAAAAGTGTCCGAATATTAGTGAGAGTCACCGTACCCAAGTGTTTAGTAATATATTTAAGTTAGTGGCCCGTCTCAGAGTCACGTGACTTAGAAGTCTACAAAGTTGACAAGCGAACTTTGAACGCCTTTATCTCGCTAATAGTTTATGCAGAAAGAAAAATATTCCATGTTTCCGTTGTAAATTTCAATTGTAATCGCTACAAAGCTTTTCCAGGTAGCCGTAACGTCAAACGAGTACGGTAATCGTTCGAAACATTTCGCCATATCTCGTATAATTTTCGGGTGATGGAATTTTGTGGAGAAAACGAGCTGTTTAACGCAATGCGAGGCGCTCGGATTAGAATGACCGACATACGACAACGGTTTATTTTGTTTCGCGCACAGTGTAATTGAAGTTTCGTGTATAGAGCCGTCGGGCGTTCGCGGTAGCACGGTCAGCCCGCGAAAGAGGGAAAATTCGCTTAAAGCTCCGGGGGCAGAATGAAAATTTCTTTGGCCCCGTGGAGGGAAACGGGGTCGGAGCTGGCTTTGTCCGATTTGTATGCCTATTATGCGACCGTTCTTTGCGGGTGCATCGCCGGGAATGTAATCTGAGTTCTTTATCCGGTCGAACGAGATCGTTAATTCCATTGGACCTGGATGCAAGCAACTGTGTCTGTCGATGATGCTTCCTCGGGTTCCTTACTTTCCTCCACCGCCTTTGTCTTTCATCGGAGACCGTTCTTCTTCCCCTCTCTGCCCCCCTACCACTTTGTTGCCCGTTCGGACTGAGGATCTCCGTGCGAGATCGGAATTTTCTGAAATAATTGCGAGAACGAACGGAACAAGTCGAATGGAAACCTATCTCTTTTTATTTTCGCTTTCGTCAGGGCTAATAGAAAGGACGAAGCGATATCGTCGGAGTAATTGCGAGGAACCAGTCCGACAGAAATTAATTATTTCTTCTATCAATTTTTATTCGTCGGAAAAGGTGCGTAGAGAAAATGTAAAGCAACTTCGAGAAGTTCGTTTAACCGTTTTACAAATTATGATATTCCACCCAATCATTTTATATATATATATATATATATATATATATATATTTATATATATATATATATATACATAAAATCTACGGTCCATGTATGGAAATTATTCGAAGAAAACCGGGCCATTTTGATTATAAAGATCCGCAGTACCCTCTAATAGTATTCATGAGCGTTCCAACTTGTCCGAGAGTCTCCGTTCGATAATTTCAATATTGGAATCCAGGAACGAATGATTTCAGCGGGGATATTTTCTACAGAGCTTTTCCAGCGAGAATTTTTCCGAACTTTTCCGTGGAACGTGTCGTGAAACGCGGGTGTGGACAGAGAGTCGACGTCACCCGCAGAAATTCCCTGTCATGCGATTGCAAAACGAAACTTTTCCTCGTCGGGCCCGGGCGAAACTTTGTTTTCCCATCGTGTCGGCGAACTAATCCGCGAAGAATACCGCGTTCCCGATATACGCGTGAATGAGGGAAAAGCGCGAGACCGACCATTCCGCAATTAGTATTAATGGAACGCACACCGGGAGGAGGGGGGATTGGCGGCGACTGGTGTGTATCCACCGTTGCATTAAGATAATGAACGGCATTGCCTCGTTAATTGTTCCCTGCTGCATCGATGCGAGGACACAATGCCCGAAATCCGGCGTTTTCCGAAGAAGCGCACGGGATCCGCGTCCCGTTTTGCACCGGTGAGAATCGAATCCCGATATTGATCGGCAGCTAGGTGGAAACAGAACCTCCATTGTCTGCGAAATCGGTGTGGGTGGTTTTAAGGAGTTCACTCGCTCGGATATCGACGAAATGGAACTCTGCCTGCGCATTTCGCTGCGGACGATTAAATTTGCTGGTTTTTTCGCAGCCAACAGGTGTTGCGGGTGTCACCCGACCAGTTGGCTGCGATTAGGCTAATGATTTTAGATAGGCGAAGAGGATCTAACATCTAAGGAATTCAATTTTATACCTGATTTTAGATTTCCTGCACAAAATGAATATTTAGAGCGAATACTACGATATTCGTAAGTTCAGGGAATCATTTATGGGAGAAAGGAGGATCCATCGTGTTCATTAAAATATGAAATATTCAGTAAACACGCTGTCTGTGCTTAGGGGTATGCACTGCAGAAAATTGATGCGTCGAATATGTACCACCTCTTACTTTGATGAGCTGCACACGAGTCCAACAAAAATTCACCGTTCCTTTACTTTACCCTGAATTTCCACCGAGCACACTTTACGCTATTTTAAATATTTCATCCTTCCACGACTCCGTGGGACTTTAAACTCGAGTGCTCGCACGTTTACGCTGACGCTCGAGAAATATAAGATCCGGGCTTCGAGATACACATACCACTTTCCCGACATCCCGATGGCTGGAATTATTCCATTTACGCGCCTGGTGCAATTCTTGCTTGCGCGTCTGACCACGAAATACCAGGAATCAATTTTGAGAGAGAAAAAACATTTTCTTCCACACTTTTTCTCGTAGTTGGTCCAATTTTCATATCGCAGAAAAATCCGCAATCTAGCAGTGAGTATTAGGTCTGACATTTATCAATTTCAAGCTCGTTGGGATTAATTGATAAGCATGCGACTGTTTCAAGGTTGAAAGATCCACAACTACGGATCATAGACGGTCGAAAGGAATTATGAAACAGTCTCCGATAGATAAGGTAGATGTGTTCGAATGCAGTGTGCAAGATGCGTTCGGTATATATGTAGAATCGAAAGGTAGAATCAATAAGAGATAAGAGCGAGATACGCGAGCCGCAGTCGTCGCGATAAAACGCGGCGATAAGAGACCGGTGTAAAATAACCGATTCTGAAATGATCGGTCTGATTGAGGAGGAAGCGAATCCCGGAAGAAATAGTGAACATGGCTCGCGAGTTACGGTGAAAAGACCGAGCAGACCACGCGGCGTTCGTTCTGCTGCATGGTTGATCGCTACTGTCGCGTCGCAATCACGCAACACACCGCTTTAATATTAAGAATGAGTCACTCGTGCTTGCTCCAAACGCAACCGAACTCGCGCCGTGCACGGCACCGCGAACTTATCAACAGATACATGTCGCTAAACCGACGACAATAAAGTCGACCAGTGAATTAACATCGGCCACGCGTAGGCGACTTGTCCAAGCACGCGAGGCACTTTATAAAATTTTCCAAATTCTACGTGTGTTTTGCCTACTCCCTTCGACTTACGATTTTACTCCTCATCTGTTCCTCATTTCACGAATTGAATCGTTATTTTCAATATTATCACGTTTTTTTTTTTGTTACATCTTAGAAAAAATAAAAGTCACACACAGTTTCCGGGAAATTTACCTGTAAATAATAGAACGATATAATTTATTTCGGGAAAACTCTATCAAATTGTCACGAGGATCGGGCAAGGGTTAAAATCGCAAGTCAAAGGGAGGACGTAAAAGACATGTAATTTCGAAAATTTTGTAAAGTGAACCTAAACCTTGTAAAGTTAACGCAGAACCTACCACGGATCCAATGATCGGTTTTATTATTTTCCCATGACAGGAAGAATAAAAATTCGTTTATGATAATAGAATTCTAAAATAAGGTAGATTTAAAGACATGTAAAAGGGTACGAAAAGGGAAGAAAAAAGAGGTATGTTGTAGAGAATTGTAACCCTGAGGAGAACAAAAATAAATATATATAATAGAATTCTAAAAAAGTTTATTCAGAAAAATAAACAAAGCTACAATGAAACCGTACGAGGTATGACAATGGCCACGAGAATGGCTCGCAGCGGAATGATCAACGCATTCAATTTCCAGCAGGCACTTAATAACGTTCGATAAATTGTCTAACGTAATAAGCATTAGTCGCGGGACGTCTTCGTCGGCTCATGATTCATCATGTCCACACACGGACGATAATCGAAGTTATTACTTTTTCCGAGATTATCAGTAACGCGATGATTAGGTACTAATCTCTAAATCCAATTTTCGAGCTAGCCAAGCCGAGACATCAATCATCCCCTAAGTCTCGTCGGATACAGTCAGAATGGTAACGAAGATTTTAAACTGAATTTAATGGATTCGACTATTATTCGTTTTCTCGGAGTCGGAACGAAGTATCATTTTCTTGTCATCAATTTAGGACTCAGTTTTCTAGATGATCGTTGGAGACAAAGCGAGAAGGTGACGTCGTTGCTAATGAGTTGGCAAATATTTTTCTTTGAAAAGGCAACATTATCGAGAAGCTGCAGTCATCAAAATCTTGTTAGCGTTCAAATAAAGATGACGTTTCCGGTATTATGATACAGTTAATTGCAGTACATACAGTGACTCCCATTAATATATGGACGCTCTCGAAAAGCCGATAACTTTTGAAATATTGGACTATACGATTTGAAATTTTAAAAGAAACTTTAAAAGATAGCGTCTTCAAAATTTAAAAAGAAGAAACTTGTTTCCTAAATCTTCCCTATAAGCCCGCACAACAAAAATTCCGAAATACAAATTTTAGTATTTTTCTCGGCAATTCCGACAACTTGCAAGTTTTCGCAAAAATGTTTGCGTGGCAAACCAATTGTTCGAACTTCTGAAAAGAGTTGAAATAGTAAGTGAAATATTAAGAAAGTGATCGTCTTTTTAAGAATGTCCGAATATTAATGGGAGTCTCGCCGTATTACACCCTAATTCCCAGATAAGAGATTTAATCTCAAGTCGGAATGGACCAGCAGCTTTCATCGAGCATAAACATAAACATAAACACGGCGCCCTAGTTGAGCAGCTTCCAGAAGGTCCCCGAGCTTTCCAAGAATACAAACAAGAACCTAACCGAGTATCGACGCATTCCTCGATCTATACATGCTATATTCCACACCTAACAATCATCTGGCAGAAAGCACGGGCCCGTATACCTGGAAAGGTTCGCCGACAACAGGAGAATTTTATTCGACGGGCACGGTCTCAATTTGTCGACCAGTTTGGAAGAAGCCAGCCAAGCGGAAGATCTAAACGAGGATTCACACGCGGCTGGATCGTTCGTGGATGAATCACAGCCCCGAAGGCAGACATTTTTCGAATTGCGTCGCTTGCCAAAATTTCGTCTATCTGTCCCCTTCAACTCAATCAATTCTATTAGATACGGTGATAAAACGAAAGTCGATGAATTTTCATTCGAACTCACTTTTCTCACTTGATCTATTCTTGCTAGGTTCCCTCCAAATGGATCAATAATTGTTCAAACGTTACGTAAATATTTTTCGCTGGACATTTATAATGGAAAGTTTTTATTCATTTTTGCAACGAGTCGCAATTAACAGTTTACACTGAAATGACGAGTCTAAGGCGCCTTTAAAAATTGTCATATTATTATTTGAACTTCGTGTTTAATAGAACATCGTATAGAATAAAAAATATTCTAGATATATATATATTTGAAAAGTATATTTGTACAAGGGACACAGCACACGCAGATGGGAGAAAAAACAATATATTCGTGGACAATCGGCTCGCTAATTCGCAACGTTTGCTTTAGGCATTCTTACCGGAGGCCTCGACGCAGAGTTGGACAATTTAACGTGATTGCACACGCTTTTGTAATACAGCCGCAACGCTATTTGTACCGGTCCCCCATCCACCCCCGCCCCCGGTGAAAGAGGAAAGCTCGACGAATAGAATCGCGATCGTTCCCTGGAAACATGGATGTTTCTTCGGCGGAATAATTGGACAGAGTTGAAATTGCTCGAGCGAATGATTAACAGTGATAATTTGTAGGGAAGCGACTGTTATCTCGCCGGCGATGTTCAGGATTAGCGGAACAGATTGAAGGGAGCGAAGTGGGTAAACAACGTGGAGGAGATAATGTTTATCGAACGCAGCCGGGGATCTGCTTTGAGAAAGCGAAGCGGGAGGTTCATGCAAAAAAATCCTGAGAAGAGAAGGAGCATAAGATGTTCATTGTCCACGTTGCAAAAAAAAATCATTCGCTATTTTTACCCGTGTTGAAAACCACGGAATAACTGAAAATGCGAGAAATGTGTGCACGTTTATTCGGAACCAGCGTTGATCGAATAATTTTTTAAAATGAGAGATTTCAATTTGGGTCATTTCACAGATCGAGCGCTATTAATAAAGAAATTTATTTCAAGTGGAAAATACAAGGAAACTCGCAAGGCAATTAATCGATAAGGGTTGCGACTGGTTTATACACCGCGCAAATTGCGTCTTTCTTTAAGTAAAATGGCAGCTGCAGTGGCCGTGAACGTAGAAAAATGTACCCTATTTACTTAAAGTCCAACACCCAAGCACAGCGACAAAAGCATCTGCACCATTTAAAAAGTTGCAGTTCCGTTCAATAGATTACGAGAACGAAAAAATTGAAATTTATTCCTCCTCGAAAGACTTCGGCGAGGCGCAGAATAAAACAGGTGATAACATATTTAAAATAAAATCGAGCCCCATGCGTCCCTAACGGATCCCTTGAAAATCAAGATTTTTAAATTACAGAACACGCTCGTAGAAAATGGACGGTTCGTTCCCGAGCTTACCGTTCATTTATACGTCCAATACCTTCTAGGGGATTAATGACCGTCATAAAAATTCCTATTGGCGATATTTACGTTAATATCCTACGTCACGGGAGGAGCCAGATAATGGTTGAGAAGCTCCACGAAGCTGTGCGTAAATTATGAAAAAATACCGGCAATCCATAGTTTTAAGATCCTTAGACTGCAAAACTTTATTCGCGTTCTTCGTAAATTCAAGAATGCAAATATGAGGCGAAACTAGTTTTAATTGACCAAAATATTGTTGACGTGTTAGCTGGTCCTTCCCAGTTGGGCCACTCCGATTATCGGAATGTTGACTGCCGGTTCGCGAAGGAGTAAGCCGCGCGAGTTAATTAGAAATTTCAAGAGGCCTCTTTTCGCGAAACGCGCAGACGTGTGTAACAACACGGTAACACGAAGCTAATAATCGTCCGGCAAACATAAACACTTCTATATTCGGCTTCCTCTTAGCATAGATAAAAGATATAAATTTATCACGCGGAATTACGTCATGCGTTAGACGCGAACTTTAACGATAAGCGGTGCATTCGAGACACCGGGAATCGGTCAACGTCATTGGTCGGTCTCGCGGCGCTTTCAATGCGATCATTATAAACATTATCATTAGAGAATATTAATTATGGAGGTCACAGTTGTACCCGCGAACAGATACGCGAACATCTGGAACCGATCCGTTTCTTTGTCTAGGAAACTTTGAACAATTACGAACAATCAATTCATGATTCGATTTTGCTGCGATGCAGTGCAGCCTAATCTCCTTATGAATTATACGTAGACTGCGAATGTTATGCTTTCATCGCAAAAACGGTCGCGTACAGTTTAAAGCAGTGGACATGTCAAAATATATAAAGACTTAAGCTTAATAAGATAATTAAAAGAAGAATAAAATTTTTATTTGGCTTCTGATATGAATTTCAAGTGTTTTATCAAAGAATTGTCGTGACTATATTGTTGTGATTCTGCACCACTCGCTGCGTTGATATTCGCGATCGCCTTACTAGGCCGTAGCTCGGAAAACAGATAAATCATTTCGCAGTAAAAACCATCCGTAAAATAAATTGAACGGTCCGACGAAAAAGGTGGTGGAACGTAAAGTTTCGCAATAAACGCTCGAAGGAAACGGCTGCGAACTATCGCGAAACGGCGCTGATAATGATCGCCGGTCATTTCGCGATCGATCCTCGCCAGAGAAGACGGATTAACCGTGTTCCGCACGAGTTCAGCTTCGAGTCGCTTCGTTACTCCGGGTGAACAAACCGAATTAATGTTTTTACATAACTGCTCTTTTGTCCCTGTTGCCTAGCACACGATCCAACTATTCTAATCGCCCTACCGGTCGGTTGCTAAACAAATTGGAGTAGCCCGGCTCCAATTAACACATTCTACTACGAGTTTACATTTCCTTAATCATTCAGGTCGCCCTTTAACGAACGTACCGTAATTAAAGCATTCAAGAGTTAGTCATCGCGATCGTGACTGCTCCCATAAAGGTCGGGGCGATGTGTGGCGATGAATAGGGTAATTAATGTATACATCGAGCGTGCAAGACCACGGCTCCAAACTTTGCCTCCTAGCATAAATATTTTGACGAGTCTCGAGCACTGTTTTCCTTCGCTTTTTTTCTTCGACCCTTGCCGCTTCCCCGTTATGTTTATTTTCGAAAGCGCACTCGCTCGCTCGCTGATTAGGAAAACGATGCAGGTAATTGTCTTCCTGAAAATTCAATATGTCACTCGCGCGCTGTTCAAACGATTCGAGTCGATGAGAACGCGTAGAACTTCGATTTTCAATTTTATAAAATACAAGGAATTGAAATGATCAATTTCATATTTGGTAGAAAAACAGTTAAGAAAATTTACTATTGTGCAGAGACGAATTGTTGCACGTCAAAAATGATTATTATAAAATGCATAAAATGTGAAAATGTTGAATTTTATATCGGGTAGAAAATTGATGCAGAAGTTGGAAACGAATCACGAAGCATACACGGTGTGCTTTGAGAAATGCTGCTCGAACACAGCTACAGGGTGTGGCCCGAAACACCTGTTCGCCCATTGTATTCAACGACCCCCGCGAATCGCCCTAATTTTTTTTTTATTCATTTGTATTTTATCCTCTTTTTATGTTATGTTTTACAAGGCTTTGACTTTGAACGATACAAAATAAATCGAGTTCAAAGAGACAAGCGGCAACACAGAAGTGTATGTCATCGGGAACCAATTACCATACAGATTGTTATACATGGCGACCCAGTTCGCGAATACAATATTCCCATGAAAAATCAATCGAAAAGGACAGAAAAAGGTAAGGTAGACACACAGGTGCACAAAACAACAACACGAGCCTATGTATATTCGATTACAGTTGTTTTCATGTTCAGGCGGTGCTTATTTAATTACGTTCCCGTTATTTTTTGTTTATCGAAACCGTGTGCA
>CM052335.1:14145031-14194085 GCA_028455595.1 Lasioglossum vierecki
AGCCCGGGCCGGGCGCGCGTTTCGAACGCAGCCGATACCATCGCTTAGTTTTGTCCAGCTAAAAAGGCCATTTTGCACACTGTGATGCGCGGCTAAAACAGTAGCGTACCTATAATGACGTAGCGAGCGGCCGTAGCCCTGACGCCGCTGATATATACAATATTAGTTAAAATAATAAGTGCCTGACGCCCTGAGGTAGTTATATTGGCGGGACGAGTGTGCTGCTTTGAATAGGTACCCCACTTTATTGAGAAGGTTACGTTACTGAGACTGATATCGCCGCGCATGCGTGAAAAATGATTGTAATCGGAAATCGGAACAATGCCGTAGAACGCTGAAGCGCTCTACTCTCTCTCAAGAAAGACTTGTAGAAATAATTTTTAGAACAACTAAATAACGATATGCACTATTAAGTGGTTATGACAGTTCTGTTGTTTATTCTTTTTTTTGGATAAGTTTTTCTACAATTCCGTTTTAGGTTCGGAAAAAACCATCCCCATGTTGTGACACGTACTGCTCGTGTTTCCATGGAAACAGATTTGAATTTTACCGATTTCTTTGATGTGCCTTACACGTTTCCAGATATTATTTTTATTATTTTTGTGTATGATATTATAGTGCCATGGAAGAGTTCACGAGTTCCGACGTGCGAATCGTATTGAATATAAAAGAAGGTAAATCGCATCATGATTTATTAACCTTTTCGCAATGGCGATCTTGTACCGATACAGTTGTAAATAAATACGAATTATTTGTAAAGAATGTACATAATCAATAAAATTTAATATTCGAGAATATATTTTTGAATACTCGAGAATACTATGCAGGTCCTTGTAGTGACTGTCTCTGTTATATTCGTACGAAAATTAATGATTAAAAATCAATTATTAGCAGACTGCGTAAAAAACAATCTCCATCGATTGAGAAAAGCAGTAGTTTATCCCTTAAATACACATAGTCTTTTTATGTGTTCCATCTAGTTAATTTCTTCATAAATGCATAAAAATCCACAATCTAATTATTAGGAAACAGTGACATTTTGTTGGTATCTATAGGTAGAGGTTTTGACCAAATTTTATCGCCAACATCGGTGACTGCAACTTTAAATGGACATTTGTTAGAGACCGAAGTAATCGACCCGAGTCCTAATCCTCAATACGATCATGATTTGGTTTGGGAAGTAGACAAGACTAGACTACGGAAGTACGTACCACAAAGAAACGAAGTATCTCTTGGAATATAGTTAAAGAACTTTGTATTCATTTTATAGGATGAGATCGGGACAAGTCCCATTGAAATTGGAATGTTTTACTATTAAGAGCAATGACGGCAAAGAGAAATTGGGGTACATTCTTCTTAGTTTAAGATCTGCGGAAATAGTTTCTAAAAACGAGGGTACCGGTGTGAAAACCAATTGGCATAAACTGCTAGGACTGAAAAGCAATCTGAAAGCAGACAAACCAGAGTTGCTTCTTGGTTTAAGTATTCACAATCAAGATCCTGCATTGTTAAACTGTCGTGAAGAGGTAAATATTCCATTTTCTCTAATTGAATTGATGTCTGGGTAACGGAACTATTTCTTATCTGAAAGAAGCCAAAACAATCCGAGCAAGCAACGTTTCAAGATGATAAAGTAACTCCAATTTTATTACGCGACGAGCGTCTTATTCAGTTGGGTCCCCTAGAAACTTGTCACGAGCTGTTCTTGATGAACATCACAGCCATATCCGCAGCAAATATAGATTTATTATTACCGACCAATCATTACTCAGACTTGAAAAACAATTTACACTTTTGGTGCAAAATATTAGAGAACGACGTGTATTTTAATCAGTCGAAAAAAGAATACGGAGAGGTTTGGGCACTGAATGAGAAAATTGTAATAAGGATAAGGACCTCTCTGAAAGTTTTGAGATCGTATTTACAAGTAAAACCGCTTTTGATTATCTATTTGAAGTATAAAAATAATATAATAGCTGAATCAGAAGTTAATATGCAACCATTAGCTCCTACTGACAATATTGAGGAGTTCCTTAAAACTTCTCTAAACAATAGTAATATTTTAAATTATCGCTGTCATCTGCGCAGAAAGGATCAGACTGACAATGTTCAAATAGAATATAATAATTCGTATCTTGATGTGCAATTAAAATTACAATACATAGGAAGTAAAACAGAGGTAATAATGAATTCCCAGAGCACAATATTCAGTGAGACAGGTTCCATTAATCCTTTTAAAGAACAGAGAAATGATTTAAGGCAAACGGTAAGTTCCCCTATTATAAATTGCGAAGCTAAACATACGAGAATTAAGAGAGTAAGATTAAAATTCAAAGTCGAAAACATCTTAACTTCCAAACATGATTTCCAGACTTATAGCGAAATAGAATGCCACAGAAATCCTGCTGGTGATTTTGGAAAATACACTGCTGAAGTTCAAATGTTCAATTTTCCAAATGGATGCAATATGCTAGATAAGCAGTCTCTGAGCTATGAACACATAAGAAATCAACCGATTAAACCGATGTGTTCGCAATCGCTTGACAAGCTGCCGTGTCATTGTAGAGTCAGCGGTTGTTCCAACAGTATAGATGCATATCATTGTTATTGCTTAAATATTCTATTGACAGCAATTAAATCAATGTCTCCAAAATTAACTGTACCAAATATTGAAATTAGGTATATGTTAACATAGAAACTCCGTCGCAATGTTTATCTTTATTCTAACGAATACAATAATTCAGATTTCATCATCCAAAGACTGAAGTCACATCTACTTATCGTCCAAAAACACTGCTTGTCTTAGGAGAGAAAACGAAGTTACAGGATGCAGGATGTAAATTGCATTTTATATCAGCGACAGACGAAATAAAACAATTATTACTGACTTTTCCACCGAAAATTAGTATATACAAAACAGATGAGACTTCTAAAATTTATATATCTCAATGCGCAATCGATGTAAAACAACTGTTTCTTCAAAGCAAGGTAATGCGATACTGTACAGATATAAGACACAGACTGAGATGATGCATACATTTTACAGTTCGAGTGTCAGTGTGACACACCGTTATACGACACTGAACAGAACATCGTTGGGAACTTAGATATCACGATGACTTTAGAGGATCATGGTCCGTATTATAGATTTAAAAAGAAATCGCCTGGTAAGTTTCTACAAAAAGAAATTACAGTATAGCGTAAACCAGAAGCATTTATTGAACTGCAGTTTATTTGAATCAGGTGAAAATTTAGGACCACCGATTTTAGACGATAGTTTAGCGTATAAAATAGTTGACGAGCTGGAAACATGGAAAGAACGACAAAAGGAGATATTTAAAGTCGAGGTAAAACAATACTGAATGTATAAGTGCGTTCGCCGAAGATATTATACTATAGAAAAAGTTTTTGTGATTTAGTTGAAAAGGAAAGAGGATCGTCATTTAAATTTGTTAAGTCAAGAATGGCAGAAGCATAGAGAAAGTTTAGAAGCACAGCTTGCGTGCAGTGTCGAACAATGTAAAATGTTAGCGAAAAGTTTAAACAACGCTACAGAAGACTTACGAACACGGAGATTAAAGAGTCTCGAAAAGGAAGCTAGATTAATTAAAGCAAATGAAGAACTGCAATGGTCGTATGAAGCGAAATTGCGAGAGCTCAGAGAATCGTATCATGCGATGCAAGAAGAACATATGTTAAAGGTCAGTAACGCTATACAGCTGCAAACAGAAGCAAATATTGTGAATTTTTTAAATATCGTAGATCACTGCACTTGAGAAGAAGAAGACCATCCTAGAAACGCAAGTTGACCAATTGAATACAAATAATGAAAGGTTTCAGTTGCTTCTTACAAAACAGACAGAAGAGTTAGAGACTTACCAGAAAGGATCCTTAACGCAGGATCAAACAGCAACGTTGTTGCAAGAATTAAAGGCGCTTGAGGAGAAGTTGCAAGCCACGCAAGAGAGTAAATTGCTTTTTAAAGAAAAGTACGCGGCGGCAGTTCGAGAAATACACAAAATGAAAAGGGACTATCAGCAAACGATAAAAGTTCAAATAAAAAACAGTAAAGAGGAATTGGAAAGTATAGAGTACGTATGATGGACCATAGAAGAATAAAAAATTGATAATAATGTAAACAATATTTTGAGTAATGATACAGCAATTTTTAGTGGCGCCTCAGTGTCACCACTCGGTGCTAAGGGTTAATATACGAAACTACATTAACATTAGGCTTACAGAACGCGTTCTAATATTTTAAATTTACGATTATTGAAATTTTATAACGTAATGTCAAACAGTCACTTTATGTGCTCTGTAAACCTAGTGTTGAAATAGAGACTATTATACTTATTATTTTTGTTTTAAACAGGCTAGAGGATATATTACAAGCGGATACTACTGCTTTGACCGACGATCGAACAATATTGAATGAAATTCAAAAGGAGATCGACGTGATCAAACAAAAGCCATCCCTTTTAGAAAAAGATCCCTATTGCCAGGTTTTCATACCGACTACCGTAGCTTCAAAAACAATCCAAAATGAAAGCAAACATATGTTAAAAAGGTCAGACGAGAATGAGGAACGATTACAAGCTCTGATAGAAGAACGTAATTCTCTTCTAAAGACTGGTAGCTACACACACGAAGATACAGTTATTGTGAAATTAAATAATGAGATAAGATCCTTAATGATGAAGTGATACAAACTATACGTTTTAACGATAATAAATCCATCAATGTGTAAATTAATCTTTTATATAATTTTTTATAAAATTGATTTACAAAGCGGTAAATAGTTAATTATAAAATATTTTACAATACCACGTTTTTTACATACATCTGTATATTTATTGAAATAAACATATCGAATATCTTTATCAAGTTTTCGTATATTTACATTACAATTCAAGTGTAAACTTTTATACTAGTGTAAAACAGAGCCCACGATTTTTCGGGATCATCATGTCAAAGGAAATCTTTTCGATTGCACATCGATCGATTCTATCAAGTCTTTACCAAGAATGGAGAAGTCTTGAATCATTGCCGAAACATTTAAAACCAATTGATCATTCTTGCTGAGCTTGCGACAACTAATATTTGTTACTTTGAAGTCTATAGCTTCCAAAGCGGAAGGTTTGAGTAGTACTCCTATCACTGTACCTCCGTACGTGTCATAAAAGAATAATGCAAATTCATCGTATCCATTCTATTGAAAAAGAAACATTTATAGGAATTATAAGTTAAGGAATTATTATACATAATCCATATTTATACTCACCCTCAATTCCTTCAAGAAACATTGTACAGGATCAAAGTCTACGACCGGTATCTTTTGCGTAGAATGTTTCCTATAAGGATGTACATCGAAAAGAGAATAATCCTCTTTGATATCAATTGCTTGTCTTCTTCTTGGAACCATAACTGGCTTCAAATGTATCAAACAGTCGTATTCTGTAAGTGCAGGCCTAAACAAAGGCATCACATCTAACAATATTTTTGCAGACATTTGATCCTCGATTAATTTTAAAGATTGCTTTGCTAAAGCTGTGATACGATTTAAAATCAGAGTGCTCGGTGCTTTCCTGGTCCATAGTGATCTTTGCTGATCGTATGGAGTAGATATAAATAATGGCGGTAAAGAGCTACGGGATGATCCAAACAGAGTCTCCACAGCGATAATTTCTTCCTCTACAATTATTTATGATACATTAAGAACAGTAAACGAACCAGTAAATTTAACACTATTACTACTTACTGGTCATTTCATCGTTAAAATTGACAATCACAGGATCTGTGTTCCAGTGACCTCTGGCAAAAATTTCCAGAATTCTTAAAAAGGCTACTTGAGGCGTTTGAGTAGGTCTGTACGGAGCCGGTGTTAAATACATCGAGGCTACTAGTAATTCAACCACGATATCTGGCATGTGGAAGTCATCCAATAATTGAGCAGAGAGCCACCGTTTCAATAAACAACAAGCTGTTCCAAAGGAGGGTTGCTGGACGTGTAATCTGTAATTGTAAGTAAAATCATTTATTTCCAGTCTTATATAGAAAATTTCGATCTCTTCCTTAACACTAAGTTTACAGGATGCATTCTAATATTTTTAATTTACAATTATTCTTTTCACATCCTGTAGTAACCTAATTGCTCTATCTTCCCGAAATTAAAAAAAAAATTATTATTATCCTTACCCGTGTAAAGCGCTAGTCAGCTTTGGTAACTCGAATAATCTGCTTTCTAACTCAACTGACTCATCGTTATCTATGTACTGTTTAATTCCATCCTCCGTTATTTGTTGCTTGAGGCAACTGATTTCCTTCTGATGCGCTATCCTCAATCGGAAGACAAATCCTTCCTAATAATATACCAATTTCTTTTCAATACTGTCATTTAAAAATTATATGAACAATTAAATGTAGTTACCTTGTACACATCGATGTGCGAATAATTTGCATTTACTCTTAACATACACTGTTTTCTAAGACATTCTGAAATTTGCAAGTTGAAAGCTGCCTTCGTGTTTCTGAAAGCCTCCAATTCGTCTGGCCATTTTCCACTCATTGATAATTGCAAACACACGTCCAACGGAGTAACATATTTAGGAGCCGTTGTTACTTGTTTTGATAATATTAAGCAATTCTTCCCTGGTTTAATCAGTTTACCATCTGGTCGGTGAACTGTTGCGATTGGCGGAAATACATCTGCGTATCGAAAAACTGCGCTAGATCCTTGGACTCCGTGGATCGATAATGGAATATCGGAGAGATTCATCAATTCTTTCTCGAGACTGTTGAATACGTTGATGACTTTCAACGCAGCTTCTTCGCCCGTACCATACATGAAATGCGTTATTCGCACCTAATTTTCGAATAGAATTGTCCATTAACAATAACCGTATCGGCTACAGAATGTGTCGGATATACATTGTTTTATAAAAATTACAAGACTGTGTGTTTGAACTTATTTAGATTTTTTACAATTGTTACAATAATACGTGATTAAATAAAGAAATTTACTTAATAATTTCTGATGGAAGCACCTTCATAACTTCAGTAATTAAAAAATAAACATGTGAACACTAGTAGTGTTAACGCTAGACTTGCGGGATTCGTCCAAATGACCGGTTTCAATATCTTGAATTTGCGATTATTGAGATTGTAAAAATGCATCCACGAGAAATTATTCAACAAATTTATTCCTTTGGATATGTATTCCTTAAAAAATGGCTAAAAACTTGGACAGATACATTCTTGTTGTTTTTATAGTTTCTGTAATTACCTTCTTCAATTTTAGAACATCTTCCATTTCATCAGCAATATACATAAAGCAATTCTTCTTGAAACGAAGCTTCTTTTTCAGCAAGAAATCTGCGATCTTCTTACATATCATTCTTTTTCCTGATATACTTTTGCCATTCGACCAAACCACAGCTTCCTGGACAGATCCGTCTTTGAATCGACGTAACTCCGATCTGTTTTCCCAGAATTTTCTGAATTGTGCTGCCTAAAATATAAATCATAAAATATGAAATATAAATCATTGCTCGGCTTGAAGTGTTTACTCACTTCTGGTAAATTCGCTTCAGGCCCTTTATCCACAATATTAAAACAAAACTCCGAGTTCAGCTCTAATCCGATAAAAATTTCTCCAATATTGTCTGAACTTTTCTTTGTACATTCCCATTCTGTAAATTCTTTTGGTAGCACACATATGTAGTGTACTCTGTTGGTTAATCCTCGTTTCAGTATGTTGTAAATGATTGCGATTGCTTGACTACGATGATTGGGCCCATAATCTAATTTATAATTTCTATGTGAGAATCTATTCACCACTTTTTCCAATCTTTGAGTAGCTTTGATACTAGAAATTTAATTAATATTATAATCCTATAAATATTGTTGCGATTTAACACTTTGAGTGTCAGCTCAGCTATTTCTCTACCTTCTTGCATTTTGCAAGATTAATAATAACTAGACTACGGATCTTTAGAAATGGTAGAATATTATATAGCACGATCTTTCTTCATTTCATATCTACAAAGACTACCACCACTGAAAATAAGATTTTATTTTATTCCATTATTATGTCTTAAAATTCGTCTGCAAAAATTGCAAATTGTATAAACATCCGCAGTCTAATAATAACCAAATTCATTCACAGGTTTGGACAAATGATTTAGTCTTCTATTTCTGAAAGATGCGACACTCAAAGTGTTAAATAATTATACCGATTAATCATTACCGGATAAAATGATCGAATGCCTTATAAAATGGCACTTTCCTCATGAAAAGCGATTGGAAACTATCTGCATGCGCACTGTCCAAGTGACGCAGGCAAAGTTCAGCTTCCCTTTGGACCCAAAAAAATGTGCTTTTGGGTAAGTACGCTGCAATGTTGTGGTAACCAGTACTGTCCAGAAAGACGCAGTCATAATAACGTTTATAAATTGAAACCCTATCTTTGCTATCTTTGTCCTGGTTCATTGTTATTCCAGTTTTATGCCAGCTGACTTGAACTAATAAATTGTAAAAGATTAGCATTAATACTCTTTCATCCATTTGTCTGGTATTTAGTTATAAAATATTTTACCAAGGTAGTGCCACACGTTTCTGACTATTTGATAACTGCTCATGAATGTATTTAACTTCTGAATAGACAATAAATACATGACAAACATTGTTATAATGTGTCCACTGAAACCTTCGAAACCGTTCATTAATTCTCGCTGTGCCAGCCATATTTTCAATAATATAATACCGTCTCTCAAATTTGGATATTCTTTGATAACGTTCGAACATTCCGTGTGCGTTCTCAAGGCTACTAAATCACGATGAATTATGGAATTGTAATGTGGTGTTGGCGGTAAACTTTCTGCAAAAATAATCAAGTTCAGAAGTACTATAAACAGTATAAGTTATAAATAGATTGTAGATCTTTATGCATTCATAGCAAAATTGAGTAGTTGAAATTCAAAACTGTTGGAAAATCTTTAAAATTGAAGATGTCGATATATGATTTCTCCTCTATTAAAGTTATTAAGGGAAAAAACAACATTCAATTTAGTTTCTATTCCTTGCAATCGATACAGCCATTTTTTATTTTGCATAAATAACAACATTTTTGTAACATACCATTTTCTTTATCCGAGAAGAACCATCCAGGTCTGACACTGTTCTTCTCTGGCAAAAATCTGTTTAATTTAAAGCTCCCTTCCTGAGCTGTTACGTGCACCAGTACATTCACTTTTGTGCCCAGTTTTCCAGTAGGTACAATCTTTAAAATCGGTCTTAAACTGTCTCCGACAAACTTGTTTTCTTCTGCAATATTATCAGTAATGCTAGATGCTATAAATGCTAGGTATATAGCTTTCTTCTTCATATATCTATAGTTCTGGTAGTCCAGTTTTTGAAACATTTTTGCAGGCATCTCAATCATTATATCTACAGTGATAGTTGGACCAACTGTGGCATTGTACGCGTAAGACCCTATCACAGCTATTTGGGATGGCTTAGAGAATTTAAATGTTGCTTTTGTTTTCAGTGGAACGTGAGGCTTGGGAATACGAACTTTCAATTGTTTCTTTAAATTCTTATCTGAAAGCTGTGATAATACATTAGAAAATTTCATGTTGTTTTACTGAGTAAGGGATTAGACTACTATACATAGTCCTGGCCTGGGCAGCTATCTAAATTGGGACTGTCCCCCACCAGCATTTACTATTGCTATGGAGAAACGATGTGGTTTACCTATCACGAGTAGCTACAAACATTGTACAGTAGCTATAAACTGTAATTTGACATCTAAGAGGCCTCTGTGCTGTCCAGGCCTGACGTAATCTCTTAAAATGTTAAGAAGCTTATATACCTTATATTCCTCCGTCTCTTCTATAGAATTTACAGTCTTCTCAAACTGTATGAACCAAGCATCGAACAGTCGTTTGTATTTATCTTTAATTCTGACTTCATTTAACATCTCCTCTATTTGCAACCTGAACAAATTGGAATGAAATAAATTTTCTGTTTCCCTAAGTTGATTCAATTCCTCGACTGTTGGCTGTTTGTAAAGTTCACTGTGTAATTTCTTTCTCTTCCCCGGGGTAGCATCTGTAATATCATCTGTGATTTTTTTTCTTTTCTTATCAGCTGTTACAAGTGTGTTCTCTTGTATTTCGTCCTCTTCATCTTTTGCAGCTTCATGATCGTCTTCTTCGAGTTCGTCAATTTCATCGTTGGAATAGTCATCATTTTCAGTTGCCGAGTCATTGGAATCATTCATCAAAGCACTAATGTTTGGCTAAAACACACATTGTTTATATGACAACCGTATCGTTTGAGGTTGTGTTGCGTTTTGGTTATAATAAGATTATATAGTTCTGATTATAATTGATATACCTTGTAAGGACCTTTCATTTTCCTGTTTTAATTATTCGATCACTTTAAATAACGTGTGGAAATAAAGTTTAAACGAGTCGGCAAAAATCAACGTGCCATTCCTTCACGTGCTTGGTCCTCGAGCGCGCGTTGATCCACGTGCTTTAAAACATTCAACATTAGCGCCACCGCCACTATAGATCACCTACTGCGCATGCACAAATCACGGCGTTCCTGGTTTTGAAAGAGTTTATCACGTATTTACGACCTGTTACGACGTACTTCATCAATATTCTGGGGATGAACTAGGGTGAACATTCGGCCCTCTACCCAATCCCAACATTTTGACCCACTGCGCTTACCCCCTCCTAGTTGCGCCGCATAGAAGGTAATTTCGATGAAATCAGAGTAAAAACCAAAGAACTTTCGATAGAGCGATGATTTTTTAAAATTACGGCTCATTGTAGAATATGGGAAAAATAGAGAGATTTAGAGATAGAAATAAAATAAAAAATAGAAGAATTAAAATAAAAAAATAGAGAGAGAAAAAATTTGTTTCGACCTGCTCTATATACATCATTTCTCGTAGATTTTTTCACGCTATTTTCAAATCTGGTCTCAAAATTTGTCTACGCATGTCGCCGATGAAAACCGTGTCGGAGAAATTTGTGTTAGTGATTTCCATGACATTAGTCCGAACTCCTGAAAAGTTTACGTTTGAAATACAGAGGAAGCCTTTTTCAACCTCCAGTTCCTGTTTCATATTTATTCTTCGCCTCGTTTCCTACATCAGTAAAGCCGCGTTGCAGAAGAATTATTATGAAGGGGAAAATGAAGCATCAGTTCCTTGATTTTCACGGAAAGAACACATACATCGTCTGTCTCTCATTTATTATTGTATCATTGTTAAATTTCTCAAGTTGTTTTATAACGTATTTTGAAGATATCGATTGCTAATTATTTTCTTGTTACGTCGGTAGGCAGCATGTATATATATATATATATGTATACAACGAAAATAAATCATGCACATTCTAAAAATTATTATACAATACCATTAAACGATAGGCTCGAACTTATATGTCTATCGCTAAGCATTACAGATAGAAAAATATACATATACTGCGTTTCTTACAGACTGAATGAACATATTTATAAATAGGTGTTCACATTCCAACAAATTTTCAGAAGTTTGATTATAATAAACAATTTTTAGGAAGAATAGTGGAAATTAAGTGACTTAATATTTAGGAAGTAGAACAAGTAACATACAAACTTTTATAATATGTACTATTTAGCTACTTAAATATACCTATAAATGATGTACTGTATACAAATGTATAGTATTGCCATTGCAAAAGAGAGAATTATAATGTATAATAATTCGATTACAAATCGTTATACAAATTTTTATTGACTACTCTACGAAAAAAAGTAATGAAACGTAAATTTGAACATTGGATGTTGAACATTTGATCAATTTGCCAATATCCACAATTCACGAATTATATTCAACATTCCCTAACATTAGAAAACTAATAAATGTAATGAAATTATCTTCATTACCCTATCATTATGATAAATTGAGTGCACGAAGATGGGATTTGTCGGCAATTGATGATAAGCATAAAAATATTATGATTCTCGCTTTTGCAACTAGAAAGAGGAACGTAATTATTATATACGTTCCGCATATATAAGAAATAATGCGATAGCGGTTTTTATAATCACAGTGACCTTCACAGTGGAAGCCCTCTTTGATTCGAAGGAAGAGCATAAAATGAATCCTCACATCAAAAACAAGATGCAACGATATTACACATACTCCTTCATATTTATAACATGACATTAGAAATCTGTATATTTATAAACGTAATGCTCTGTAACGTGAAACTTATTTTGCACCATTTTTGGAAGATTATTCGTACATAGTACAAGTTAAATTATCATACTAATTAACTGGTAAATAGTATTTGCAAAAAGAGGCGATATTTACATCACGAATTGTATTAGCTTAAACTTGGAAAGGTGGGAAGTGGTGAACGAAAACAAACAAAACTGTGTATAATAAGCACCTTCTTCAGTTATTAAAATAAAAAAACATACAGCAATCAAAGTGCAGTTTGACAATAATAATAATAATGTGCAAAACATACAATTCTTCTTTTTTTTAAATGGAGTTTTTCTCAAAGTAAACCTTAAATAAAATATAATATTATGTTTCAGATGATCAATGATTCTTTTTTATATGTGTTGTACGATATGATATTTTTCTCTGAATAAGTTTTCGTGAAATGATATGCAATCTCTCATGTTGCAAAGATCTATGGAAAATAAGATTAATATATCAGTGCAGGATAAACGTATCAAAAGTAATTTGTTTGGTTCGCATAGCGTTCGAAGTAATCTATAAATTTATAATAGAGTAATAGAGCAACAAGCAGCACAACCAAACAACGTGAACTTTTGAACAAGAACTTTGATTAACCCCTTGCACTCGAAAATCAAACATTTCTTCCAACATAGAATATTCCCATTTCCTACGATTTTTGAAATTTCTGGAAATGTTTAGTAATTGATTGGATACCGACACATACAATTTAATAATGTAAACAATATTTTCACCAATCGAGTGTTGAGGGTTAATATTTGATAAGAAATGTTTTACGATCACACGTATCGGCACTTCGTATCGTTCCTAGATTATTCAAATTCTTCTAAATACACGAATCGCAATAATTTAACCAAACGAGTGTGCGAGAGAGATTCTGGCTTCCTTGTATGATCAATTCAAAGATTCCTAATATTTACAGACTTCGCGACAAAGAAACAGATGTACATTTGAATCGGTCGATAATAAAATCTAATACTTCAATATGTATTACTATCTTAAAGCATATTGTGATCACATTAAATTATCTATTAAATAATCGATGAAAGAAAGTAATTACAATAATTCATTGCACGTTTCAGCAGCAAATAGCAGTGATTTTTCATGCGTATCTCGAACTAAACAACAAAAAGAACTAGAGAGCATAATATATATTAGTTCGAAACAGAAATGAAATTTAAAGTACAACCCAGAATGCGAAGATGTCAATGTCTTTATACTGCTATATGATTGGTCCAATCACGATTAAACCAATGTAACACACACGATTCTTGTATATTTAGCGTTTGTTAGTCTTAGGCCCTAAGATTGGAACTATATTTTCATTACCGCAGACTTCAGAATGTTCTGACATATTCTAATATACGAAAATCACTGTTTAAACTCTGATAAAAGCGAAACTGAAATACAAGAGTATTGAATCGTTAATGATATAATGTTATGCAGAAATTTTTCGTTAAATAGTGACACCTTTAACTTAGAGCAGTACTGATAGCCGTATAGATCTATAGTTTCTTAAATGTTAAAAGTTGCAAAAAATAGAATCTTTTAATATAGAAAAGATCTTTTAACATTCTCCACTGTTTAATATAATTTTAAATGTATAGAACTATTTATAGAGCGATTCTGGTTTCTGGTAAGAACGGATTCCTTTACGCTTTATATAAATCGACTACTACAGCTGAACATCGTGTTTTAACCGAATTCATTCACGCAATGCGATTAGCGTTGTGACTTTCAATAAACGGTCGATTCATCCGCAGATATAGCTAACTCTTCGTCGCTCCAATCGCTAACACCAACTCCTGATGAACCATGGAAGCTGCGTGATCTTGCAACGTGACTAAAAACAAAGTAAATGATAGTTTCCTTAAACTAAAACAACGTGAAGAAAGAACCAGTTACTAAAATGAATCGATTCGAAATAAAATGAAACTAATGTCTCTTATGCGCGCTTCTAAAATGAATGATTCTCATCTGTTGAGCTCATCTTGTCAATCTGTACCTATCTGTACTTATTTCAAAAACAGCGAAGAAATAAGTCCGTCGAACCAAGAACAGATTTTGGTTCTTTCTTGAATCATGCAGATCAAACACATATAAATATAAGGCTGAAAAATTAATCTAGCTGTGTATCACATTAAAAAAGCCACAACAAATTAGGCTGGAAAGTATCGGCTTTGCACACACATTGTAAGGTATATTAGTGTAATATCTAGCTATCTCCTTTACGAGAAATATATCCTTGCGATAGAAACGATGAAATGTTTCTGTAACTCAGGTCACTAAAACATCGGTAAATTAAATTTCAGGAAGTAAACGATGAATAATATGGATTTTATATTCTCTGTTCAATGTCGATCATCTATAAAAATCATGATGAGTCCTGTCGTATTTTAAAGAAAACGTTTGAACCAATTTATAAAAATATATGTTGAATATTATTCAATGATAAAATTTCAATTGTTTTTGACTAATGGTTATTTAAAATACGACAGAACCTCCAATAGAACATCCATAGTATCCATAGATTGAAAGTGCAAGAGTTGCATTGCAATAGGCAATGAATGAACGAATGTAAACAGTAAATAAATTCAAGAAGCAGCGTTATTACGATCTTCGTAAGAGGCTGTACGATAGCAGCAAAAGGTGTGAGAGAGTTGCTATTAGTTCGATGTGTGTACCTCTTAAAAAAATTCTACATCACAAAATCAAACAAGTCTGTTTCGTACCACTTGCTTGTACCTGAGGGTCTCTATCATTAGATTATCGATCGCTATCAGTCCTACCAACACAGTGAAACAATTACTTCTTATATTAATGAAACAACGGAATTCTTTTTTATCATATTCTCGATTAGTAAACGTGTACAGCTACTCACCTCGGAGAGAGATTCACGTTCGCGGTTTTTTTCGCCAATCCTGCTTTTCTTTTCCCTTCCATGGCTGCTTTCATGGGGTCGTAACTCTTGCGGCGTTTCCAATTTTGCATCTCGACTTCCCGTGCATTTGGCATCGCAGGTTTTTTCGTTTCCTTTGGTTTTGTTTTAGAACCCTAAAGCGAACGACTCTGTTAAAATATCTTCAAACAGCGTTTCGAGAGAAAATATATATTACGTACTGTATTCGAAGTTCTACTCGATCGCATACTAAAGCGGCCAGAATCAGTTCTACTGATACTCGTAATGGTCTCTGACATTGCCCTAGTCTCGTGCGTCACGGATTTCTTATTATTTACATTTGTTGGTAGTTTTGTTGGCTGAGATTCTAATCTTGCTCTGCGTAAACTGCGGACAAGTGTTCGTTGAGAAATGTGCAACATTAAACAATAGAATATATATATATATATTCTTACATATAGTTACATACCTAAATGCTCTATTATATTTAGTGTTCGTGATAACATTCTTTGTATTAGGCTGACGGTCGTCACTACTTTCCGTGTCGCTAGGCTGGCGTAACGTCTTCGACATATCTTTATGCAAACTATGACTAGTGTCTTCGTCGCTTTCGTTATCCGAGTCGATTAAGGGTGAACGGCAGACTGTAATTCGAGCCGACATAGCAGAAACGACGTTTTGCGTTGTTTGCAAGTAATAAGACGTCTCTAGATCACTATCGCTTTCCTGTTAAAGAATAAATAAATAAAAGATTCAGTCATATTTCTGGAAAATTTTTATTCTCGCGTACTCACCAACTGTGGACTACACGGTGGAGGTACTTGATTGTCGATCTGAGCAAAATTTGATTCGTTATCAGACCACTCGTTAGCTAATGAGAGAGCACCACCTGTTCCGTGGAAGCTTGCCGATCGCAACACAGAACTATCGTGACTGTAAGGATATTAATTAGAAAACGAATACTATCGATGCAAATATTTTACAAGTACTCACTTTCCTGTACTATCTTCTGTACTGTGATGTTTCTTCGTGTTGTCCATTAACTTTTTCCTACCCTCAGCAGCCGCTTTCATCGGGTCATAACTCTTTCTTCTCTTCCAATTCTGAAACTCTACTTCCTTCGATGTTAACGTTGAATTACTTCTACCAGACTTCTGATCTTTAGTTACTCTCTGGTTGAGTCGCTGTGCCGTCGCAGTATGCTGAACATAATTCAACAATTTCACATACATAAATATATAAAATCCATACGTAAGAATTTCAGTAACACTTACGTGAGCTGATTTCGGTACTCGTATACTAAGTCTGGTGCTGTCAGTCCTCGACAAGGATACAGCCCTAGGTTTTACAGGCTCCGATTTCCTTAGAGGCTCTCTGCTGTGCGTGTTGGCGTTAGTTGCACGACTTCGGTGATAATTCTGTTGTTTATTTGTTTGCGAGGGTATGGATTTTGCTTCGCTTTGCGCTCTTCTGCGTCTCTCTTCCGGAGTTGTGTTCGGAGTTGTATCAGACTCGCAATTTAATCTACAAGACAATAGACAGTTTGTATTATTTAATAGTCTAGCTGCGCTACAGTTTTGAAAGAGTACCTTGCCCTTCGTATGCTGAAAGCTCGATTCAACTTGATTCCGGAAGATGCTGTGGCTAAAGGTTTGACTTGCTGTTCACCGGTTTCGCTGCTGCTATCGGAAGCAGCGAGACATCTTCCTCCGGAAGATGGTCTTTCGATGTCACTACTGTTAAAACTACTTCGACGCGAGGAATGACTTTGCGATTTGATATTTCTAATGTTCGCGTTGCTGCACGATCTTTGGATGCTTAGATTACGATGAAGATTCGGACTATTCTGGAGAACGCTGTTCGTTTTTGGTAGTAGATCTTTGTTATTAAAGCCGATGGTTCCTTCGTGGTAACTTGCTGTACTATTAGATTTCCTTAACATGTATGGACTGCGAGACAAAAAGAGAAAAATGTTGCAGTATTTTATAAACCAGACAGTCTTGGTTCTCGTTCGATCTACCCACCTGTTTTCAACGCAAGTAAAATATCCGATATTCTTGGCTTGCGGAGAGGATTTCGTCAAGTGCTTAGTTCTTTCTAGAACAGGCGAATTCACGATTTTCGTGACCGTTTTACGAGTTACGATCGGACTATTAGTTAATTTCGGCGTAGATGGTCGTAGACGGCTTAAAACAGGGCTAGTCGTGTATTTCGTATCATCATCCTGATAATACTTCATACTACTTCTCCTGGACGTATTAGACTCGGTTGTGTCGGATGTATATTCTCTCCTGTCCAAGGAACTACTTCGTTTCCCTAGATGAAGGGAAACAAAATCTTTGGACGGACTACTTAATTCTGCATTAGCATCCTCAGTCTTAGATGTGTTTGAACTTAAGTATTTGCGAAGACTTCTCCTGTTCTCGCTGATATTCACTCGTCGAAACAGAGATTCGGATAAGCTTCCTCGCCTTGCTAATGCACCATGCACCGGTGTCCGTTGTGAGCTGTGCGGAGGAGTATTGTAACTGTTACTGGTGTCATCATCCGATTCTCCGCCGGAATCGATTAGTATGTGTTGGTTCGACATTAATCCAAATCGCTCTTTCATTCGTAAGTAGTCTAATAGTTTAGACTCCGCGTCTAAACTGCTGTCGCTTTGCTCCTAAAAATGTTGTAACAACATTCGTAAAAGTATCGCAATAAGGAGGGACACTTAACGTATTAACCCTTTGCACTCCTTTAACGAGTGTAACTCCACATAGGAGAAAGGAAAATGTAAATGAAACGTGTTTAAATATGTGTTTGGTTCTTTCTTCATTTATTTAAGTCATCCGTTTTAGATAAAAACAAATATGAGATCCGCAAATATAAATTACAACAAAGTTTGAGAACGCTATATTCAATATATTAGTAAACAACATTATTTAAAATAAGAATCAGTTAAGGAACTGTCGTATTTTTTAGTTAAAAACGAGTATAAGTTCCACATAATATAAATTACAACAAAGTTTGAGAAATCTATATTTAATATAATTAGCAAACAACATTGTTTAAAATAAATAGCAATGAACTGTCCTTTCAAGTAAATTTTTTTATATGAAACATTGAAAATGGTAAGGAGTTGTTGGTAACAAAATTGAAAAATAATTCGGAGTGCAAAGGGTCAACAGTTTACAGCCCATAAAGCATCGATAGAAGCAATCTATGTAACAGAAACTTACATTACGACTACGAGACAGTCTTTGAGATCTAGTATGAATAGGAGACGGTATTTTGGAAGGACTTAGTGGAGGAGTGCGGCCGGTTGGTCCACCTATCACCGGTGGAAGAGAATTATGTTCTGCTACTTGAGACGCCCATTCTGATATCCACGTATTGTTGTCCCTCGAAGCACTCATCTGCGAATCGAAATATGTTTAGCTTTCGAAAAATCCGCAATCTATTAATAACATTTCAGTTAATTTACCTTAAAGCTATGAACGCATGCTTCGTTGCTCTCGTCCTCAGGGAAAACGCCGACATTAAACACTTTGTCAATATCCATCCGCGCCTTTTCTTCGTCTGTGTAATCTTTGTGTACCGTGTATGTACCTGCTTCGCTGACTTCACCATCAGATCCTGCATCAATATTGCTAACATTGAAAGTATCTATGTTGGTCTCGGCTGATTGATCTGGATTCATTTCTGTCATACACGTCACGCTAGATAAATTGTGTTCCTTCGAGCTGATACTTTTGCTTCTAGCGTAACTAATATTAGATACTTTTTCATTATCGGACGAATGTCCGTAATCGTCCTCTTGATCTATGTTCTTCGTGTACTGTTTCTCGCTAATGGTATCGTCGTAATTGTTTGACTGAATTCGACTCAAGTCGTTTATAGTGGCAGACTTTTGGGGACCCCAAAAAGTTGTATTCGTTTTCTCCGAACAATTCAGCTCCAGCGAAAGATTCTTGTGGGGATATTTATTTTGTTTCAATTGTTCGACCGATCTAGTCATCGTTTCCTCTTTATTTTGGAAACTTGCTACCTTTGCGTTTGACTCGGATTTTCTTGCAGCACTGGATGATTTTAAAAGTGGTTTTGAACCTAAAAAAAATATATTACGACCTTAGAAAATATTAAATATTTTTCGTATAAGTACTAGATACAAATAGAAAAGCTAAAAACGAAAATTAATTGTTAATGTTAATGTATAAGTGCTGTAACCAGAATTTATTGATCGTATATAATCGAAGGTTTTAATATGAATGTGGTATTAAAGACTTAAATGTGTCAACAGCCTACATACTGTGAACATATTGGAGATACATGAGAAGAATATTAAAAAGCATAGTACAGGTGACTTCACCATGACTCATACGTTACTGATATAGTCATCCATTACACAGCAATCGGCTCTTCAAAAGGAAATGGTCTTCAACGATTTAAAAAAACAGTTAAGCATTATTTTGAATAATACAAACTGGAGATTTGTTTATCAATCAAACACTATTTCATTTTTATGCTAGCAGTTAGGGTGCGATTATAGTGGAGCGGCGAGCATCGACGATAGCGGCGCGGTAGCAGCGTGGCGAAAACAAAGAAATGTATTGAAATGCAACTGTATATATGTATATAGTGGAGCGGTTCATTACATTGGTTTTCTTAGCCGTGTTGGTCACCGCACCGCTATCATCGATGCTTGCCGCTCCACTATAACTACGCACTAAGAATTAGGTAGTTCTATTAGTACAAATTAGTACATTCTTGTGGCAAAATATAACACTTCTGATTTACATTATTTTAATAATACACTGAATAAGAGTCTAGATGTTTATCATTTACTAAAAATCAACTCTACAATAACCAACTCTAGTAACTGAATTGGAAAGAATCAAATTACCTAGATGCTTCAATTTTTCTGACAATTGATCTGTTTTTCTTTTTGTATCGTCCTCACTGCTAAAATATCCCTCGGAATGTGTACTAGATACTTTCTGTTTTTGCACTGAATTCGAAGAGAACGAAGCGCCACTCTTTCTCGTGTTAATTTCTACCTGAAAATCGAATTCCCAGTTTAGTTACACTGTTTAGTCTCCTATAGGCAATGTTTATGTATATTTTAAGAAGGTAAACACTCATTTTCCGCCTTCTCATTTCTCGATAATGCACAAGATGGGCTTTTTCAGTAGTAGAAGACACTAGATAAAAGACTAAGCTGCCCTCAAAAGTCCTATTTTAACATTTCCAAGGTATAATTTGCATTATTCGGCACAAAGCTGCGCATAGAGCTATTTTCATAAAGCTGTGACAGTTAGATGCTGCAAAATAATGCAAATTATGCCTCGTAAACTTTTATCTAGCACAAGAAATAGAAATGAGTCTGTCTACCCCCTGAATAGCGTGGATTAATGTATTACATAGCTTCCACATAGATTCGTCGAGTAACCTACCTTCGAGGTAGAAAGATTCCTTTTATGCCTGGCATTGTACCTTTCGAATAAATTTTGATATTTTGTTGTATCAACCTCTTTTGTGCCGAAATCAATTGTAAAAGCCAATGGAGCTTGGGACATGTGACTATCAGTAGAATTTTGCGATGCTAACTCCGGTTTCTCGTCTTCACAATCGTTTCGTAAGAGCTTCATATTCTCGGGCAAGTTTTCCTTTTTATTCTTTATACTGTCCTCCCGTTCTTTAGTTTCTAATTCTCGATTATCGGGCAATTCGTTCGCGTAAACTTCGGGACCATCGAGTTGTGCGTATAGAATGGTTCGTTCGCATTTGTGATTTTTAATTGTTTCATTATCGAAGGACAAATAAGGATGCTGGAGATCTTGTACGTTTTCGTTGTTCTCCCGATGAACGCCGTCCTTAAAATCCATCGAGTTGCTCGCCGAAAGTTGAGTGTCAACCTCTTCGGATATGCTCTTGTCTACTACTTCCATATTCACAGCCATTGAACATTCTAATTTTAAACATCCGTAATTAGAATGGTTCAGTTCTCTACGACACTACTATCTATTACAATTAATTCGTAAATGCCACTCCTATAATTACATTTCACTGGTTGACGGTAACGTCATACAAAATCCAATATAGTACAAAATTTCTCTGACACATCGACACAGGTGCGTCTATCGTACGCCATTGACGACAAAAAGTGTCAACATTCACGATTGCCAAATTGTCAATGCGAACACTGCGAACGATGAAAATGTTCCTAAGGTCAATGAGAGAGGGAGAGCCATTCAGAGCAATTCGACGAAAAACAAAGAGAAAAACTGTTGAAAAGGGCGGCAATATTCGAAAGCTGTCTAAGGTGTTCAGAAAACAAATGTTTAAAAATAATTGTCCAGGAAGGTAGACTAAGGAGATCAAACTGTAACGTCTGTGTTTACTAACGTTTTAAGGGTAGCTTAACTCCTTGCTTTTTCATATTTACGTACTAATAGCTTTTAAAAGTCTGCGGGGTGCTCAAGGTACCCCATTTTATAAAGAAGGTTGCGTTACTGAGACTGAAATCGCCGCGCATGCGTGAAAAACTGGTTGTACTCGGAAAATTGTTTCCTTGTGCAGCATTGCTCCAATCCCATCCAATTCTGCGAAGAGTTTCGGTCCAGGTTGGCCTGTTTACGATTACGTACGACGCTTCCTATCATATTTGAATCACTCAAAAGCTTTCCCGTGTACCGTGTCATTTTCTCCACGTGTGTACATCATGTTTTAAACAACTAAGTGTCGTATACGAATTGTCGACGCTTTTGTAATGATCAATTTTCGCGCGAATGATTGAGGAATAGGATTCGATAGGATTTGACATTTTCGGTATATCACACGCGTTTGATTGGTGTGGCGGTTGTATTTAAATTTAACGGTTGCAAATAGCTCTTCGCGTGAACGAGTGTGTCAATTCTTTTGAACATTTACGTGCAACCATAGAAAGTATTTACTTATATGTTATAGATATTTGAAAAGTCCGTTTGGATTTTGCGATAATGGACCCCTTCACTCAGGTAAAGCACGTTCATTCAATTTCAATGAGAATGAAATAATAGGTATGGTTTAATAGAAATTAAAGTGTTCTCCTCTTTTTTACGAGTCACTTATATAGAGCTAACGTGAATTAATTTATATTAATATGTTAATACACCTATTATAAGATGTCAAATATTGATAACATATTGGTTTATGTAAATAGAGAATGTTAGAACGTGCAAGAGCTAGAAGAGAAAAATTAGATACTCAACTATCTAATGCGGGACACGATGTTAAAAGTAGGCGTAGTCCGTTGAAAGATACAAATGTCATATTGGCACAAGCTACAGGTATTCAAATATATTAAACCTTCTTAATATTGTTCTTAATAGTTACTTTTAAAGATGTTTAACAAGACAATCGTTTCAAATAAATGATGTTTATCTAATACCAATATGGAACCTAATGTAATTTGTTACTTATATATTTTGTTTACATTCATAGTTATAAAGGGTGAAAGCCCAACACAGTCTCCTGCAAAAGTATCGATAAGCAATACAAAATCAAAGTTACAAAAGCTTGGCAAACTATATTCTGGTAAGCATATTTTTTTTGTCCACTGTACATTGTGTAGTACACCCACGCAGATTGCTCAAAACTGGTTTCTTGTACTAGCTAGCTTCCTATCATATCTGTATGTTTCCTGTAATGTAAGCCATACGTAGTTGATGAACATAAACTTAAGGCTAGCAGTGGTTATATGTATATATAAAGAAAAGTTGTTTGAAATATGAATATTTTCTTCTTTTACTGGTGTATGACCTGCAGACAAAAGTTTCATATTTGACTCAGAAAAGTTTCATTAAAATTGGCTTATGCAACTTGAATATGTTTCCTTATTAGTTATTAACTTTCAGAAAAGTTGTAAAGGATTACTTTTTCTAGATGACAGTAGTGTGGAATTAAGTTCACCCATCCATAGAACAGAAGAAAGATTCCATGAGGAAGAAGAGAACATTGTTCAAAAGCCAACTAGAAAGGGTGCTAGGCTCGATAGACTAGCAGCTCTTGCTTCAACAATTAATAATTGGGAAGATGATCTGCCTCATCTAACTTTGGTAATTTGATCAGAATTTTTTGAAGATTTCATTATATTATATTTGATTAAAATGAATGAACGTGAGTATTGTTTCAGGTGAAACCAGCAGACAACAGCAAAGTAGATAGAATACATGCAAAATTTAATGAGCAAGTCAAAAACGTACCAGAACCACAGCCAAGCACAAGTGGATATAAAGCAGGAGGTAGGAATAGTAAAGATTTGAGCCCTAAGAAGAATGAACCATGTTCAACGAAACAATTGAAATGGGACAAAATTGTACTGCAATCATTGGTAAGTATTTCCATCAATATATAAATTCTATAATGACATTTGTTTCTTTTATATGGCTAAAGCTTTAAAAGTTTATTCTGTGGAGAAAATCTGAAAGAAAATTGTTAAAGGTGAAGAAATATAATACAATTGCATCTTGTTGAGTCTGTTGGATGAAAATACTATTTACAGGAGGCTCAAGGCTTTAGTCGTACAAAAAGCAATAGTCGCCTTGTATATGACTATAAGGCTTGTTCTCAGGGAAAAGATGTAGGTTCGCCAAGTTCACCTAAACTCGCACAAGTTAAAGAAGATGCCACACACCACAAAGACAGAAATGAAAAAAATACAAAAGAAAGATTTGGCTTTAATAGTGCTCCCAAAAGTCCGGCTCAATCTATCCCAGGCTCAGTGCTAAGTAAAGCTTCTCTATTCGAGTCTAAGAACACAGAGGGGAAAGCAAAAGATCCAGCTCAAATGTCGCTATCTGAGAGAATGGCGCTTTTTGAAAAAAATAAAGGAGAAGCACCTTTATTACCGAAAAAAAAAGTACCTCTTAGTATGTCTGTACCACTAAAAAAACTTCGAGAGAAAGAGAAAATCAATCCAGCATCACAACATCCAACCAGCGGAGGTATTTTTATCTGCCAAATTCAGTAATTATTATTTTACATTAAATAACCATATATTTGAAAATTCTATTGTAGCAAAAATTAAGACCGATATTCCTAATAACGCTGTTAATGTTCAACAAGAAAAGTTTGAACAAAGTTTAAGTACTCAAAGGCAGTGTGAATTGGATATGTTACATACACGTTTTGACAGAAATAAAGAAATAGCTCAAACTGCTGCTGGTTCTTGTATTAGAACCAACGAAAACAGTGAAGGAAAATCAAATTCCCCTAAAAACTCTCCAGTCAAACCGACACCTGCATCTGTAAGCAAATTACGCCATTTTTTACTTTATTTATAAACTAGCTGTACCCGCGACTTTGTCCACGTGCAATTACTAATCCTAGTTTGTAACTTTTTCTTAGTTGTGCCTGTGCAACTTTTTTGTGGTTTGCTCAATGTGGTTTGCTCTAAAAACAGACAGACAAACGCGATTTTATTATGTAAATAGAGATAGACATAGAAATGCTTCTTCTTTTTCAATTGAAATTAAATTAAAAATATTTAATTATTTAATATAATTGAAATTAAACGTATGTATCGTTTTTATAATAGGATTGCAGTATTCCTCCGCCGCTGCCACCACTACCTAAGCCTGGACATCTTTATCCCAATCTTTCCGATATAGAAAACACAACAGAAACAGATACAGAGTATATTGTTAATAGTACAGAAGCAGAAACTGCAGAAACTTTGGATGAGATAACAGACACGGAGACTGCGACCAAAGCTGAATATTATGTACAAGTAAGTTATTTGAATAAAATTTCAATTTAGAAAAATAATATTATATTTTATAGGGTTTTTAATATTAATTCTACATATTTTATTTTAAATAGAATGACGAATCCGAGGTTGACAATCAAGAAGAATGCGAGGAACCAAATACCAGCCTAGGCAAAAGCATTCTACGAGTGGTGAAGGAACAAGCGTTTTTAAATAAAAAGGTATACTTAAATTATGAATAATGACACAGTTATTCATAATATGGTGATATAGTAATTATACATAGACAGTTTATATCAGATATGGACAAAGATTGCTCGGCGAAGCAATGTCTTGGCTTTGTCGAAATTGATAGTAACGAAATAATGTGATAAGTAGTGTTTTATCGAGAACGCCTATTGCCCAATCCTAGTCTGTATATATACATATATATCTATTTGGTACATTTTAATTATCGTATTTTGGTAATATGGTTTATAGAGATCAATTGATCCAGATCCAGATAGCTCAACTTCCGACATTTCAGTATTGAATGAGATGGATGAATATTTAGATGAATGTCTTGCGCAACAGGAAGCACACGTTGTAAATTGTATTACAGAGGAGGGACCAACTCCGCCCAAGCTGAACAGAGGTGGTGATAGTCCATCCAATGTATCAACAAGTTTCAAATATAGCCAAGGGTAATATACAAAATTAATGGAAACCGGATACGAATTTAGTATATGGATTTGTAGCTAATTCATTTACTTTGAAGGTCGCCGTATCGGTCACCTATAAAAACGATTTCGTCTGCATCTCCAAAACAGGGTGAATCTTACGTGACGGATGGTGATAATTGTGTACCATTAATGCACAGTGTCAGTTTTTATCGACGCCAACAATCACAAGTGAGCTATTTAAATATTTTAAATATTAGTTTATATTAGTAGTTGAAATTAAATGGTAACACATAAATTTAATTTTAGACACCTAAAACTCCGGTGCGTATAATATCGAGGGTACAAGAATTTCCAGGCATTTCATCAAATACAACAACAGTTGATGATGCTAAATGCGAAGCTGTTATGGTCCAAGAAAAAGTGAAAAAATTGCTAGATGATGTGTCCAAGCAACAAACGATCATTAACCAAGCTAGTCAAGCATTAAACTTGTGTACTTCTACAGTTGAGTTTAATAATTCTAGGGAACAAGTTGAAGGAGAAAGATTATTGCTCGTTGCCAGTAAGTTTCGTGTATCAATATCATTCTATAACTTATTCTCTCTCTCTCTCTCTCTCTCTCTCTCGCTCTCGCTCTCGCTCTCGCTCTCTCATTAATAGTATACCATTAACATGATATGAAATATATGAATTTCATCACAGCTCATAGACGACAAGCTGCTTTGAACGAAGTTCAACGATTAAAAGTAGAGGGTACATTGAAACCTGTTTCTCCTGGATCACCAGAAGTACAAGAAAGTGGTTCTTTAACAATCTCTGATATCACGCTGCCCATTAAACGAGAATACTTTCGCAGTAATGGTACAAGTAATTATTGCCACTGTCAAATAACATTTTTTGAAAAGATCATGTTGGAGACCCTGGTTAATTCGTTACTTCAATTTTAGGTACATGTCTCCATTTTGTATGTTTAATACGACATTTGGAGGATATAGTGGCTACTCCAGTAGCTGTTGCAGAGTCTGGCGACTCGTGTATTCGATTTCCGTCGACACTTAAATTACATAATTTGTATAACGATTTCAAAATTAATGTCGAGATATACTCACTTCAAACAAAAGCTGAAATTTTTTTTTTACCACACGAAATTAAATACCACATTAATAATGGTAGCGGATGCAGTAGCAGTAACAACAATTGCAATAAAAAGGTAAGCACATTTTGTTACACAATCGTATGTGGTTTTAATCAATACTGATATGTTTCCCAGCTTGCAAATAAAACTCCTAAAAAGTTTTTAAAAAAAAAACAAGAAGGCCGATTAGTAATGCCAAGTGGCCCATCTGCTGTTCAATCTCCAGCATTTAAATTGTCTGGCTGCGTTATTGTCAGTCTGAAGGAATTGAAGCGACAGCAATTTACATTAAATAAGGTTATTACATGGAACTAACTCATTTTTACATTACGTGAAAAACATTTTTTTATTAATAAAATAGTACATGTATAAACAAAAAGTGCCTACAAATTGAACTATGTAAAAATCATATATTTTTCAACAATTGTTAAATAGGTACCATCGCAGTCGCCATTAGAGGGACAACTACAGATCCATTTCTCTTCCGAGCTTTCGATATCGGTGGAACACCGAGGATTTCTAACAATGTTCGAAGACATTTCTGGATTTGGGGCCTGGCATCGTAGATGGTGCGTACTTAAAGGATCGACGTTAACGTATTGGAAATATCCTGACGACGAAAAGAAGAAAACTCCCATTGGAACCTTAGATTTGCAAAGTAAATATTTATATTTTTAATCTGTGTTACAACGAAATCGAATTAATACTCTCTTGCATTTATAGATGTTTTCACAAAACAGGTTGGATTAGTTTCCCGTGATATATGCGCGCGCGCCAACACTTTTTTACTTGAGACAAGTAAACATACAACAATTAGGTAATTATACTTTATGTTCGAAAACTGAAATATATATAATCCTTAAATATTGATAAACGAAATATCATTGAATTATTGATATTATTTTTAGGCACCTGTTATCTGTGGACACAAAAGAAGAGAGATTAGAGTGGTGTTCGAAGCTGAACAAAACGTTGAATTTGATACATGCGTGGGGTGGAGTATCAGATGGAGTAGCGTAACCTAATTTGCATTCTACGTTGCTAAACGTAGATTTTTCTGCAAAATACGGTAACATGAATTATGCAAAAGGCATACGAGAGAAATTATTTTGAATTTTTTTAATATGAGACAAATAATGAATGACTGAAAGTGAAGTTGCAATTTTAATTCCTTCGAGAATTAATAAATTATACAGAACATGTATTTATTATTATTTGTAAGAGATAATGTAATAACAATTCTTAAATTCTTCTTTCCATAATTTTCTTGTACATATAGTTGACAGTATTGTTCGGTCGTTGACCTCTCTCGGCTTGGTCCTTTGGAGCCATGGTAAAAGCTCGAATTATAGACATTTCTATCAATAATCACGAAAGACTGATGCAATTCGTGCACTTCGAAAATGACTCGAGCTATTCAAGATTTGTGAAGATAAAAAAAGGCACTTAAAATGTTTGAGAAAATTCACTAGAATTTATTTGTATTTTATTACTAATTCAAAGTGTGAAAAAAGATTTCACAAAAGCAAATGAATTGCCATAACTGTATGATCAAAAAAGTGCATGCATTTATAATGAATTCTTACCATCATGATGTTAACTTAATTATGCTAATACAACAATTTTGTGCCTTTCACCTTGCATTATTAGATTACTAAATACAACAGTATATTGTAAATAGTAAACTGATTACTAACAAATATATTAATAATTATCCATTTATGTATACACAAATAACTTTTATATATGTTTATATATATATATATTTATTGTAAAAAAACATTGTATATTAGAACTATCGAATTCTGAACGCATAAAAAGATTTTTTTATGTTCTACGTGGTTCTATGTAAAATATCGGCAATAAAACATCAGAAAATTGTTTACACCAGTTGTAATGTGTAATGAAATTGTAATTTTAAACTGTAATGATTTCTGTAATCATACTTTCTCTACATACGCTATAGAGTTTGGTCTCCTTACTCTATCTTCCTGATTGTGATGACGCACGGGCCTTTCAACTGTGCCGGCACTGCCGATACGGCGACGACTGCGCATTGATAGTTGTTCACACCGATATACCCGGCAGTCGCCTGAGTGGCCTGAGTCGCCTCGTGCTGTTTCGTGTCGCGTAATCTGCAATACCAACTCTCCCTAAATAATCTTTCCACTCCGCCAATCAGAAGATGAAGACAAAGCTGGCTTGTGTATTGACATTGGTCAACTTTGATTGTTAATAACTGAAAAAATAAGTTGTAATTGTAATTTCTTCACTCTTGATTTTCGTCTTATATTATTTCGAAGAATCAACTTCTGCAGCTATCTGATTTACAAACTTACGTACATTTGTACACTTTTCAATTCAATCTACAGACGTCGCTTTCGATCTTCGTTCAGACAGTAGAATAAGGATACCCCATCACAGACATCGAAGTGACTTATGTAATATAATGGTGGTCGTGTAAGTCCACCTTTGTCGTTCAAGGGTTTGGATGATCTGACGGTGTTTTTGAAAATGTCTTTCAGCAGAGTAATTGTAAGTAATGACACGAACAATAATTTATTTTATTTTCTATCACCGAACGAAACTCTAATATATAATCATCGACGTTCTAATTAGCAGCACAATCTAATAAGTGACTAATTTGTTGAATTAGTGAAATGAAAACATTGTTAATAATTTTCTCCGTGATAATCTATGAAAGTAATAATTTAATTTCTGGTTTCTAGGCCCGATCGTTCTCTTCCACCTCTGCTCTTCAGCAGATGGTCAAGGTATATCTTTCACATACATTAGTTAGACGAAAATTATATAACTTAAAATGTGCTAATAAATGTGGATTTCACGTTAAAAATGCTGTTCCTTTGGTTTTTTAGCCTCCGATTCAAGTATTCGGATTGGAAGGACGATATGCCACAGCCCTATACTCGGCAGCTTCCAAACAGAAGACGTTGAGCAACGTTGAAAAAGATCTGATCAAGTTACAAGTATGTAACTTATAGTGTTTTAATCGTAGCATGATATTGGGTTGGGAAGAAAATTCGTAATGTTTTCAAATTAAGAATCAAGGACAAAATTAAGGTATTTATTCATATGTTTATTCAATAACACGAGAAATTATCTTGAAACTGGCAAAAAATAATAAATATCTTAACTATAGCTTTCAATTTTAATTTGCAAACACTACGAACTTTCGTTCCAACCGAATAGTACGATACACATTTCTAATGAAACATTATGTTGTATTAGGACACAGTGTCTAAGGATAAGAAGCTAGATGAATTCATGAAGAACCCTTCGATTAAACGAAAAGACAAAGTAGAAGCTCTAAAGTCTGTCAGCAGTAAAATGAGCGTTAGCAAAGAGACAGCCAACTTGTTGGGTCTGCTCGCAGAAAACGGTCGTCTTGGAAAATTAAACAGTATAATCAACACATTTAAATTATTGATGGCTGCCGGTCGAGGCGAGGTTGTCTGCGAAGTGACTACGGCGAAACCGCTCGACGCGGATATGAAATCTAAGCTCGAAGCAGCTCTGAAGAAGTTCTTGACCCAAGGTCAATCTCTTCTGCTCACCACAAAAGTTGACCCTGCCCTTATCGGAGGCATGGTTGTCTCTGTAGGTGACAAATACGTAGACATGAGCGTTGCTTCCAAAATAAAGAAATACAGCGACCTCATTTCAGCAGCAGCATAATTGTTTTTATTCGATAAGCTACACGAAAGAAAATCGAGTACTCATCTAGGCAATATCACCAGTAAAATGTACATCGTTAAATAATAAATTACAACAAATCAACTCTTTTGTTAGGATGTGTATTTCTCATTCCGTAGAACACTATTATGTACAGAGCAACTACCCTTAGTCCGTTATTAAGAACAAACAATAAAAACGAACAATGACATTTCATTCGTTTTATTTAATAAGAGATATAACATGTCACAAAAATATTGTGTTGTAAATACCGTTACATCCATAATGAACGAAATTCTATACGTATAGATTTATACATGAAAATAAAATAAATTGCTTGCCTTAGCATTCATAATTGCACGGATCGTTTTTTTTTTTTGTTTCTTTCATTAGTGATTTATAAATACGTTTCTAACTTTCCAAAATGTGTAATCGTATTGGAAAATTAAATATACTTTTGTAAAGATTTCTATTTAACATGTACGCTCTAAACGAACTAGATACTGAAGCTTTTTCGTAAAATTTTAACTATCTAAAAATTGAAATATCTTTACAACGATCATCTTTTAAAAACAATATACACTCCCTATATGGAACATATACGATTATAATATAATACTCTGCGATACTCGATCTTTCAATAGAAAGATACCGTTTTGAAATTCCCATGTATATTAAAATTTGAAAAACAAATTAATACTTATGTCGCACGGTAAAAATAGCAATTCGCGTGTTTCATGTATTTTCTCGTTTCGAATCGAAAAGAATATATTTCGCTAAAATAAGACTAGAAAGGATTATGCGACATAAATTTCATTTGTGAAAATACACGCATAAATGGACTCTTATTCTAATATAAGCTTCAGCTTACCGTGCAGAATGCACATTTCTTATACGACTTACTATTTGTAAACTATCGATAGAAATAATTCGTGCGTGGAAATAGTTTCCACTTTTGTTAGATCTTACATTGCAACCGAGGACGTGACATTTTTCACCAGGACCCAATCTTCCTCCTCAAGGACTGTCGATATCATAGTTTCATTTGATAGAACTAAGGATGTCAGGAAAGCATTAAATGTCTATTACAAAAAAAATCTGATAAAAGTAATTAATCATACTCACTATGCAATTGAACCTCTAGCTTATGCCTATCGACATCGGTTGTATGCGGTATTTTTTTCGCATCGACGTAAGCATTATTTGTTAAAGGATCAGTTAATTTCTCTTGTATGAGTTTCTTCCTACATTCGCCTAAGTCTTCTAACTTTTTTAATTCTGTCTGATAGCTGACATCCTCGTCGCCTGATTCGGTTTCTGTATGATCGCTGTGTTCGTTATACGCCTCTTCTTGCTCGTTGTTCCTTTCGTCTGTTGAGGAATCATTGGAATGCGTCTTGCAATTGGCATAGATGCTCGAATCGATAGTAGACTCGGAAACATTCGAGTTGGTAGTGGCGATTTGACTGGTTGCCATATACTTCGACAAATCAAAATCCAATACCTCAGCCAAACGCTTTTCTTTATCTTCTACATCGCGTTGAATCGATTCGAGATTCCTTTCAGTCTTCAGTATAAAATCGTCGTCGACGCTGAGCGTTAGTAAAGAGGAATGCGTTGTCAACGCCTCGTTAGCGTTTATTTTATCCTTATTGAAATTGAAAGCAGACATGTCATCGACATCGGAGAACGACGAACCGCTCTCGTTGCCATTTATTGCTTTATTACGCGATTTCTTCATTTTCCTTTCCGGAGTGAATACAACATCTTCGAATTCTTGCTGACTAATTTTTTGGAATATCTGCCTCCTATCGATATGTCTGTCGGGTTGCTCACAATTGTTCCTCCTAGAAGCATCGTTCTGATCTGATGCACCGCTACTGTTCGCCACTGCGGAGGCATTTACATTCGTTGGCATTTCTACAGCTTCTTCCGCTATTGAAGTAGTATCGGTGTCAGCCGTATCAGCTGGGGCAATACTGAAATCATATTTGATTTAATACAATTTAATACAACGTGTTATTCTATTAGCGAAAAGTGAATACAGTGTTTTCTCGATGAATGTCCCAAATGTCTGATCTTTAATTGAACAGATTCGTTTCATTACTGGCTACCTTTATTTATGGCCATGAATATCCCTGACCAGACCCGTGTTTCGGACAACTATCGAGAAAACACTGTATGTTCTTTCCATATCGTACCCAACGGACTGAATGATATTGGTCGGATTAATCTTGTGGAAGGGAATAGCTGGTACTATGGCGCTTTCCTTTAATTTCGAAGTTAATTCTAGTATACCATTAGTCACGGGTTTACTGATTTCAGCAAACGACGATAGCGGATCCAATGTGTTGGTTGCTTCTAAAAATATATATATAATTTTCTTTAGAATTTCGACGAGCAATGGCTCGTAAATAGCCTGGTCAGAAAAGAAAACACGCACCTGCTGAGAACATATTAGTTTCAGGATAATATGCTATACGTATAATACTCCTTTCTCCCTCCAGGACGAATATTTCATCTTTAGTACAAGCAACATCGATAACTCGTCGCAGATCTGTTACAATGGACGTTATAGCAATAGTCTGCGGATTGACTACGTATATAATATCGTCGCTATACGTGATTAACAAATCATCACAAAAAGGTAGAATAACACCGAATGTTGGTTCTCCACGATTCTTCTTAGAACTCTCCGGTGCAGGATTGAGAAGTTCTACTTCCGTATGACCAGATCGAATAGCATCCTAAAGAAATATACAATTTCGATTAGATAAATTGGAGAAACAGATTAAAAGCAGCAATATAATTTCGCGCAGACCTTAAAGATAAGTGTTTTCGATACAGTTCCAGTTTTATCGGCTTGCCATAAACGTAAACCAGGCCTGCTCGCATAGATTACTAAATCTTGTACATAATTTTGCCGGCAACCGAACACAGCACCTAACTTTCCTAATCTACAATACAATAATCTATTATAGAAATCGTTTTACAACGGCTGTTACAAATTATAACTGAAATGGCTATACTAACGTTTTACGCTCTTTCTGGCCAACCTGAGTCACTTTTCCGTTTTCATTCCTGTTCACTAGTATCGTACGCAACGTTGTTGAAACCAACAGCAGACCTTGTTGATAACTCAGCTGGACAACTGCATACTTTTCGTTAAGCAATTCCGATGACTTTGATAAATGCTATTAAACATTTTTATTAGTAACATGTACTTACACATAGACACAATGGTATTTACTTTTTCCAACGTACCATATAAAAATCAATTTCGGTCAACACCACTACACCATCCTGATCTCCGCTGAACAACTTCATGCCATTCTTAGACCATTCCACCGTTGTTACCGCACTGTTATGTAAACCGCTAATACTATATCTTTCCGCTTGTTTCTTCTGTTTTGGTTTTAAGCTGTCCGGTAATGAATCTGGCGGATTTTTAGGTATTTGAAACACTGTTACAACACCTTGCTCGTTACCAGCAGCAACCATATAGTCCACAGTTGAGATTACTTGAATACATGTGATCTTCGAGTTTACATTCTGTATGAAACATACAATTTTGTGTGAATATACATTCATCAATTAACAAGTTCTGTGCAGAGGCATCTTTGCTCGACAATTATGTGTATTGTTCTGTACTGCATTGGTAAAGTTGCCAATGATATGGATCCTCTCCGATTACAATGAGTTTTAGATATGTTGTCACGGTTATCATTCTGACATTCTCTTTTTAGTTTACATTGGTGTCCTTGATAGCAGACACTGGTTCGTAAGGTAGAGATAGGTACAAGACCTAGCTCAAACTTACAAAAGTCTTTTGCTAATATCTCAGAAACTAAAACCGACCGCCAACTATATCAATGGAAAAAGTTATTCAAAATCTACTAGGATCCATATCATTCGGTCATCAAAATCTACTAGGATCCATATTATCGGCAACTATGCCAATGTATGTTTTTAACGCATATATTTCGACGTGTACCACCAGTATTAATCGTCTTAGTGACAGAGTTTGAACAGTTTTCCACTGTAATAAGTGTACAACGTTTAACATGTTAATTTTCTAGAACATATCAAATTATACCTCGCATCGAAGTCTTTGAAGATCTTGCTTCTCTCTGTTAAACCAGTAAACCAGTCCATGGTTTGTTCCGATTGCAATGAATTCAGGTACTGCATCGATACAGGTGAGATTGATATTATGCGTAAATAGCCCATTTTGAATCTTGGCAGGTATTTGTTGAAGAAGAGTAGAGAGAGGTGCCCACTCTCGCAAGGGGCCACCATCTTCGCACATGGGTGTTGTCATGGCAAATGCTGTTTGTATAACAATATAGAATAATATAAAAATTCCTGTACCATTACTCAAAATATTGTTTCTTTATTAAATGTGTCGGTACCTAATCAATTGCTAAACATTTAGGTATAAAATATGTAGACACAAGATTTGAAAACTCGTAAGGAATGGAAATATTCTAAATCGGAAGAAATGTTTCGTTTTCGAGTTGAAATGATGAAATAGCTCCAATTGCAAAGAGTTGAACAATAATTTCAAGAATCATTTTTTCGAAGATCCACTGTCACAGTGAAATGCATAGCTGTCATAATGACATCAATAAACACATGCGGTGTTATATCCGATTGTCAGGAAGAACGCTGCGTGTCACATACTTTTTCTTTCGAGATATTGCCGTATAGAGTTTTGATCGCTGACGCTTTGAATTGCATTATTTTTTGGAGTCTTTCAAACTTGTTTTCATGACTACTTCTTTTTTTTATAAATACGTCAATCTTATTCGATAAAGCTGAATTAATGCGTGAACTCGAATTTTTTGAAATTGTGATATGCAGCGTTTTCCCTTGCAACCACAGATATCTGACTATAGAAATTAGTTTAGCACACAAATGTCCGCAAAAATCATATCGAGTTACCTTTTTAACGGCTCGATGCGATAACGTGAGAAGGATCGCGCGGTGCTGTTATTGGCTCACATTTTTTTTACCATGCTTCAAGAAACAACAACCTTTTGATAAACATTATCACAATAACAAATTCGATATCATTCGACACTTCGGCGAACGGCTGCTTATATGTTGGTATGATTGATATACGTGCACGCCTTCCGTTACCATGAACTATACATGGTATAGAGCAGTCGCAACGACAATTTTGCCAAACTGCTTTTTCTGGAATTCATTGTTATAATAATCATAACGAAAACATCAAAATAGAATAGATGCACCGACCAATTTACTGTAATTAACCGTGGAAATTTCAAGAACAGTGTACTTAGCCCGTATCTCACAATATATAGAGTACATTCCGATGTATGCGTTTTATCACGAGCGCGATAAACTATGGTTGAATCAGGTTTACAAGAAATATTTATTCTTCCAATGTTACTTTTCATTGAAAAAGAATGTAATAAACAATACTGTTTCATTTCAATAGGTTGCACAAGATCTGGCGATTTCTTTTAATGGACAATTTGTAATTACACCTATGACATTTTAAATTAAAACATTTTGATTTGAAACCCTTAGCAGTCGAGTGATGATTCTGAGGCGCCGCGATTATTTAAAATATTGTATCTAATCGATTACTAAACGCTTAAGTGTTATATCAATTTCATATCCACCAAATTTAAAAAATAGAGAATAAAAATATTCTGGGCCGGAAGAAATGTTTAATTTTTTAAATAGCGGAGTTGAAGTAGCTCCGAGTGCAAAGGGTTAAAGGGTACGCTTGCTAAATGTTTTGGAACTTAATAAGATCGTATAATATACAAATGTACAAGTATAATATTTTCCACGCGGTAATAAAAATCAATCAAACGAAGTTATAAATTTGGTTTTAACAATAAAAAAAAATACAAAACGCAAAACAATTTCTAAACGAACGTACCAACGAAAAAAGAAACGACTACAATCGAATCGGTCCTCGAGAATTCAGTATAAAAATTGTAAAAAAATAATTGCAGCAAAATTTATTTTACGTATAAAATGATAGACTTATCATGTACAAACAATATCGCTAATAATACGTTTCTTCCGTTCTTCATTTTTTGTTTGTCTAACAAACCTAACCAAACGATAGAAAAATTTCACGCAACATTAGGAGAATGTGGGACTTACTAACGAGGTTTCACGTGAAGTCATTATGAAATGAATTTAATTTAAACATTATACAGCCGATGACAAAAGTGTAATGCTTTCAATCTTACTGCCTGACTGGTTGTAAACTGTTATTCTTTTACAAGTTATTCTTATAATTATAATAATAGTATAATATTAATATTATATCAGACAGATTCACACAACGTTTCGCAGTATGAAAAGTGATTTTTTTCTGTATATACTTTTTCTTGCTTTTTCCTTTTACGTTCTTTTCGTCTCTGCTAATGTGTACGCTCCCCAATGACTAATACATGTAGCGCAAATACTTGGTAATCGTTTCCGTTTAAAAGTGAAAAATGTGTAAAAACATGAACCTTCGATGCGACGACGGTACAGAGCATTATTTTGTTTTGAGGAAGGGAGTTTGCGTATTGTTTTTCACTTGATTTCTCTCGTTTAATATTATTAATTTTGGATTCCGCTGATATACTCCTAATTCCTGTCAGTGGCTCGGAGCTTCTCTTCCACAGCTTCTTCGGAAGCCTCTGAAAGGTCTGTTGCCTGTATGTACTTTTGCACACCGACTAAGGATTTTTTCAGAGCATCGAAAGAACTCGAGTACAACATCTTCTGCTTAACTTTGGCCGTGTCGGGACACCACGACATCAAGAACAATTTTTGTTTCTTGGAGGCCTGAAAAAATCAAACGATTAGCATTCACCAATCATCAATCACTATTTCAATGTTTAAACGAACGAATAAATAAATATATTGGAATCGTTACCTCGGATGTACCCTGACACTGGTGAGTGTATTCAAAGTCGAAGAGACCGTAGCGGCATTTTCCGCTGCCACACTTTTGCAAGTCCTCGAGGAAGGCGTCGTAAGCGGCATCCCGAGGCCCGATCACCTCAACGTCGATTTGCTTCTCGTCCTTAATGTAAAAGATTACATATCGATGCTTTTTGTCTTTTTTAATCTCCTCGTACGTCGTCTTACAAACGTCGGCCACTGTTACTCCGGATGCCTAAACGGACAAACAAATTGAAAGACAGAGAATTAAAAATAAAAGAAGGTAATTTGAAAAATATTTCAGGTGACACGCGATCGGTTTGTCAGCGAAGACAAATCATAAGTACCGAGTCACAATACGTTGCGTAATGGCTTGATGAACGGTTTGTTTATAAAATGTTAATCGCGCAACGTTGAAATCGATATCGTGACGAGTAGAACTTGTAACTCATCGTCGTACAGACTCGTGAAACGTGCTATTACCGTGTTAGGACGGAGACGTACATTTTCATGACAACACGTTTAATTACGTTCGATCCGAATGGATCGTCTCTGTACCAGACTTGTAAGAGGACGATCGACAAACACTTTTTGAATTTCCCCAAGATCGAACAGATCTTCTTCAATGTTGTTGTTTTTGAAGAAGAAGTGTTTATAAGAGATCGGTAAAAAGTGCTTGTTTCGGCCGATTTTTGAAAGCTACGCCCCCGTTTTCGGCTCTGCCTCTCGCTCTCCCCACGATCATAATTCTCGAGCCACTTCAGGGCCCGTAACATACGAACTACTCTCTTTGAACTCGGAGCTATTTTAACTGAAACATTTAACTTAAAAATTTCTTCCGACCTGGAATGTTTCCATACCCAACAATTTTTAAAATTTTGCACAATTATTTTGTGTAATACTTAAGTGATTAGCAATTGATTAGTTACCGACATAGTTAAGAATTTAAACAATACTTGTATAATGGTACACCAATTTTTAGTGGAATTCCACATTACATATCGAGGAGGTACTATTGTCAGTGCGTTTTTTTTTGTCAATGGTATCCCTTGTAGGCCTATTTCACTATATCGGAATAAATTCTGAATATAAAGGGTCTAGCAGGGGATAAGCATGGTCCAGAGGCCCCACGAAAATTTTTATCGATATTGCGTGCAAAACAATGGTTTTAAGTTGAAAGATAATCCTAAACTTTATCTTTTTTTTCTCGGTTGTTAATCAACATATTAGGATGAAAAGAAAACAAAAATATACACGAACCTACCTCGTGCATTTCAAACATTTTTTTTCACAATTGTGAGCAACCTATGAAGGGTAGAAAAAAATCAAGAACAATGTTCTGTTATCTATCTAATATATCCGAAATTTTCAAGACGGTCGGTTTGATAAATAATTGAATAACAAATGAAATTCCTTCATTATATATTGTGCAGTGTTCCTTGCGATCGCAATTAACATTAAACCTACCACCACCGATCAAAATGACCGGGTTTTTTATTCTACAATTGTAGGAATAATAAAAATGATTGTATCGGACCCGCATTGATGCCGGTGTCGCCCTAACGCGCCACGCGCAGTTCATATGGTGCGGGCCTGAGGTGGCTTGAGAACTAGAATCTTCACTAGGAGCGAAACGCGGAGCGGGGAAAAGGGGGCGTAGCTCTCGAAAATCAGCCGAAACGAGCACTTCTTTCCGACCTCTCTTTCAGACACTTCTATTCGAATGTATTTAAGATTATCTGTCTGTACGGATAGTATAAATCGACCTTTACGCGTCGATAAGTGGGATTCCCCTTTTGGTGCGAGGAAAGATTTGCGGAGGGCGTCAGACATCTTTCTACATTGGGATATACGTGTTGCTGTCGTTCGCTGTGACGAGGAGGACAGTGCCGGTATCGATGCTATCAGTGTTGGACTAACGTCGGCTAGTCTGGCCGTTTAAGCTTATTTCGCGGGCAAACGTGGGGGACGTACCGAAATAAAGTCTTCCCACGCACGAATCCGATGCTAAAACAGATCCAACGTCCATTTCTAAAGTTATCCGTTGCCCGTGGGCACGTGCCACCACGGTACAGAGAGGCCCATTCGATTATGTGTTTCTGCCACTCGGTGGAAATTCGTGAAATACGACCATGACACGACGCACTCGCTGCGAAGATTCTAGGGGAGAGAGAGACGAGACGCGTGTGCGTGTATGTATGCGAACCAGTTAGAGAGAGAGAGAGAGAGGGGGAGAGAAAGAGAAGAAGGGGGAGGGGGGTTGACGAGGAGGGGAAGAAACGCCACAGATGCGCGACACGCACAGAGTGAAAAGTTCGAAGTGGGATAGCTATTTTTGAACAGCTTTCGTCTAGGATCAACACGCTTTCGAATCGAAAAAGTCGATCAGATCTGTAAGAAAATATGGCTCACGGTATTGACAAACATGGAGAACGAACAAGGATCCGTAGCTGTAAACAAGGAATTGCAAAACCGCTAAAATTAGTCGTCGGGAACGTAATTCGATATTTAAAGGAAGAGCGGAATCTTTTGCCAGCCTAAACGCATCTGAACAGCAGCTTATTTACGAGGAGAACGTTCGAGATATTCTTTAAGTTAAAATTTAGTATCTTTTTTTTTCAAAAACTAGAGCAAGTTATTGCTTTAATTAAGTTGCTCGAATTCCTCAGGGAAACGGAGTACAAACTTATTTTCTGAAGCTGGTGCTGCTGGAAGCATTTCCATGTTAACCAATGAAAGTTATACCGTTCAGCAAAATAAACGGTTTTCGTTTGTACGATTGGTAACTACTTAATTCATTAACTGCTTCCTGTTCCTTTCGTTTTTCGGTTTCCGTAAGATTGAACACGAATCCGCAATCTTATTTAGCTGGGTGTGTATTTCTACGTATGGTTAGAGTTTCGCCGGTGCGGTATAGTGAACGCGTGAGGGGTCGATCGGGGTGCAAAAGGGTCCGACGAAAAGTGTGACGTGGTTGGAGGATAGCCAGTGGATGGAGGATGCAATTCCTCGGTCGATATTCTGGCACGACGGGGGATGCCGGTTAGGGCCAGACTTGGCTCCCTCTAGGGCGTTGTTGTAAACGTCTCTTGTGTGTGGCACAAGGTCAAACGGAAGATGATTCACCGACAAGGAGCGACATGGTCGGCTGTTTGACTGCCGAGTAAACTGGTCGTTTACATGTACGGTTTCATACTCTATCGCTCCGGCGGTTAATAAAAAGAGAGCAACCGGTGTTTCACCTTTGTCGCACGACGCACGAATACCTTTCTGCTCTTGGCTACGTTTATCGAAATCCGCGTGAAATTTATCGATGACTAATCACGAGCGCGCACGTTCTACGCGTTTGCTCCGAAAACTTCAGATTAAAAATCGTAGAAATCGCTCGACTAATAGAACGAGATATATTCGAGGAGAAGTATAAATAGCAAATTGTTCGCGACCAACGGAAAAATAGTACACGTTTCTATTGAATAGGATACTGCCAACAAATAAGATTGATCATCACAATGTCGAGGATAATCGGCTTATTCACCACGTTTACGAAGGCGTCAGTGAACTTTGAGAGTCACTGGCCTGCAAGAACCGACCTCCTTACGGGCTCATTGAATTTTTTCCCTCTCTGCCAGAACTTCTCTTGGTCACTCAGTTCACTGTCATCCTCGAGGCTAAACAAGAAGGGAGCTGGGGGCGGGGTGTTGGTTTTTCAAGGAACTCGAACTCTTCATTATCAAGGATAGCAGAGCGTCTGTCGGTAACTGGCATAAATATTAAATGCTTATTCGGAGAACGGAGGCTACCGCTCGCGCCAGTTTCACATGGTTAAGTTTCTGTCGCCAATTTGCCGGAAACGGAACGCGACTACATAATTAATTCTTCCGGAACTTTGACTCTGACGCGTCGCTCCCGTGGAAGGAGTCGCCACGGAATTTCTAATCGTTAACCGGCCCCCAGACATTTCGACGAAAATTGCAACCACGCCGGGAATTCGATTCTGGACAGATTGCTCAACGAAACAGCTCGATATCAACGATCATTGCAACCGACTGATGGACTAGATAAAACACCGATAAACCACTAGGTAAAAAAACATACTGATTCCACGATGCAATCGATTCGTCTACGCAGAGATTCGCGATCGTATTGGCTCTTTGTACGAACCCCCGCTTCGACACTTGTGTAATCGTACTTTCGCAATTACAATTGCACGGAAAAAGAGACGCGACACGAGCAAGCAAAACCATAAGTAGTCGAACGATAAACGAAATCGTGAGAGATAAAAAGAAACTACATCGACGCGGTTTAACGAAGGCAGCAGGTGATCGATAATGGAGTTCGATATTTCAACGTCGTGCATGGTCATCTTGGATATTCGGATTTGGCATTAACCGATGCGCAACGTTATATAAAGTTTTGGCAATTCCGACGGAAATCCGCGAAATATTCGTGGCCCGTGACGAAATCGCAACGATGATAACACCGTTCCTGTACGGTTTTTGCAACGTCGACGACGCGAAATCGATGAGAAACATACCTATACCAGGACCAAATAGAAACAGGTTTTCGGAATTGATTCGACGCCAGTCGAAATTATGCGAAAGCGTTATTTCAGGCTGTGTACGGGACCAATCGCGAAGTTCCGATTACATCGAACAGTATACACTGATCCGAAGCATGTGGCACGATGAATCGTTAGGAATATTACAATTAAACAGGTGCCGGGAGTGTGGGGGCATTGTCGTTCTCACGAAACGAATGATTTTCCCGGATCCTCGCGATGTAACATTGTACGATAGACATAAAAGAAATTCGCCAGGATTCCCATGCGACTCTATAGATACGTTCAAACAAAACAGAGAGAGAGAAAGAGAGAGAAATGTCTTGATAATTGGTAGTGAAATATTCTTTTCTCGTCATCGAGATCACAGTTGCTCTGCTCCGAGTCTGTTGGTATCGCGAGGCTGGAAATGAATCATCCGTTTCCTGGAAGCGACGAGTATTGCGGCTGGCATGTTCGAATCTCGCGAATCTACATAATGTATCGAGTTCTCGTCGGTCTGCCGTTGAAACGCGTGAAAATCGCGAGCGCACGAGAAAGATCAAGTCTGATCGGTTTGCGAGAAGATTCGCGAATTGAAGCGAACGAACGAAAAAGCGATCGTTCTCGCGGCGCGGCGTATCGCCGGGATAGAAATGGCGACCGGCGCGTCTGCTTCGGCCATAACCACAAAGTGGCCCCCGTGCGCCGTACCGGTTTTCCCGGTGTCGCGATCGTTGACATTTTTTCGGGAGGCGGATACATGCACGGTAGAATATTTACCATTTCGTGATGTCGTAGCCGGCGAGGAGAATCACGTAAACAAGCACTTTTAACCTACACACTTTCGCGAGAGTATCGGTTCTGGTGGAACTGGATAGGTGCAGTGTCCAGTCGCGGGGGTCGCGGCTCACGAACGAACGAACGAACGAACAAACGGGAAGGGAGGCTCCTCTCGCGGCCAGCTTTCCGCGAATCCTGTATCCCTACGCCTGCGCGCGCGCACTTCTGATTAACTCGGTCTTGATTGGCCAGCCTGCGACTAACGAATATTCGTGATTCCGTTCGCACGAGGTTTTCGCGTGAAAACACGTTGGAAAGCCGTCGTGCCACGTCGGTTCTACTACTTTTTTTCACAATAAACTCCCGAATTTACGTCGTTATGTGAATTTCGTTCAATGCGTTTTTGAACCGATAGGATTGTTCCAGTGCGCACGCGTTGTGCGACGCTCCGGTGCCGGTCGTTCGTACACTGTTTTTGATTTCAACTGGAATACGGTGCGCTTCTGCCTCGGTTTAAATAGACCGTTTGTCGAGAGGATTGTTTGTTGAATGAGAGCATCGTTCTATCGAATCGTCCAACAATGACAATTTTACAGGAATTAAATCATCGATACGAGCCGGTCGCGCTAGCCAATCAACGAGAGGGACGTGGGGAAATTGCCTTATATGGGCAGCGGCATGCAAGCCACCGCATACAGACTACAGACGTCGCGCGTCGTCCCGTGCGCATGTAACATAGTTTGCGTGCGCACAACACAAGCAGTTAGTTTGCCAAAAACGCCGAGCCGTGACAGCACTATCTTGACTCGGTGATAATTCGCGATAATCGCCACCGACGTGATATCGCTTATGCACTGTAGATAAAAGCGAACGCTCGACGCAATCCTGTACTTTACACTTGACGATTAGACATGATTTTTATTCCAGTCCTACTGCATTATCAAATTCAATCCATTTTGAAATGAACATCAGTTCCATTTATGGTCGTATTCGAATACGTGGAAATTAGTTGAATCATGCGTCAGTTTCAACCGAATGTACCATATTCTTCTGAAATTGAAAATAATCAAAAGTCAGATTAAAGTATTCACATGAATATATTTCAGCTTAGATGTAACAAAATATGATTAAATATTTTTTTCTGTATAGACGCGAAATACAGGATACAGTCATACTTTCTAAATACTGCGATCGAATTATATATGTACCATTACACATTTTACATTTGCCGGTTTTACGTTTGATACAGTAAAAGGTTTCTCGTTAACGGCATGGTAATATACAATATCAAGTAGGAAAGCAACGACTTACAAAGCATAACAGCTCTTTTAAAGTAATTTATATTATATTTACAACATATTGATATAAAAACTTAGTATTTTATAATTCTTTGTAAGATCGAATCGATTTGAAAAATAATCTATAGAGTTCTTAAATTCCATAAGTAAATAAATCGTAAAATCACTCCTTACGTAAATGAAAGTATTAACTTTTCTACAATTGTTTAATGGTATGCTGCTTAAATACATATATGTACAATTTTGGCAAATTCCTGGATGTTGATAAATACATGTTGTATTTTTACAATACATTCTAATTAGCACTCTATATTAATATATACGTGTACGTATACATGTAAATTGTCATACAAAATCAATTTCGATATCTTGAATAAATAAAATTTTATACGGACGTTACCTCTTATCGGATAAATATTTGTTTCTTTCGGCTACCCTATCACCTAAATAAATACGTATGATTAAAAAAATGCATCCTTTTCAATGTAAAGTATAGAACTTTATTTATTCAAAATATCAAATTTTCATGATCATGAGTAAAAAGAATTATCTAATGGACAGATGGAATACAGTAAAAGATACTTAATATTCTGTAGATATTAGTAAAAATTACTAGCACAATACAATTTGTATAGTATTTACCTATTTCCATAGAATAGATTTAACAATAATTATTTGATTAACTAGACGAAACAAAAGTATACATCTAAAAATATGTTTTTTTTTTGTCGTTATTTCTAGAGCAATATATGTATAGCCATGAAATTATTTAAATCCTTTCGAGAATATGTACATATTTCACTTGTGAAACACATGCTGAAGCTTCCATAGCCAGATTATATTGGCAGTAATTTGCAGTCTAATTAACATTTCAGAAACACTGCAGAAGAATAAAAAAATATGATTAAATGTGTTCGTAACGTTCTGAGATATCAAGTAAACAATCATTGCATATACAACTAATACTAAATTCGAAATATTTGTGTAATTTTTTATACGGTGATCACTTGCTAATATTTATTTTGCCATACAGAACACAAAAAAAGAAAACGTCGTATAACGATATATGTAAATTATGATTACTATATCTATAAGCAATATCGATTTTCGTTATTCGAACTATTTGTTCGTCATTATTTTTTGTTTTTTTTTTTGTATCGAGATATAAATAGTTCTACGTTTTAATGTTTCATATTCTTCTTTCGGTAGGATGAGAAGTGTCTATATTTCCGGTAGAAGATAAAAAAAGTCATATTACTGATACAGGGGAACAAATGCACTAACAAAGTTCTTAAATAAGTCAAATTATAATACTTTCTTTAAGTACTCTTTAACAGTGTTCTTGAAGATGTAAAACGTACCTTCACGATTAAAGAAATAGCATTCTCTCGTACAGAACGCAGCAATTATGGTCACGAGAGTATAATAACTATATGGTAGGAACCATCTATGTCCTTTTCAGAAAAAAAAGTGAACATAACAAAATCTTGCACGAGAACTATACATAAATTAGTTTCTCAGTTAACTGATACAATATTTCGTCCTTAAGCAAGATATCCAAGGACTAATGTGTATAGTTCCATAACAGCACAATTAGTTAATTCAGAACTTATCCTTGCAATATCTTGTCAACTTCTAAGCCTAATAGAACGTTAGATAAGTCCTCGTTTTTTCTTATAATCTTCTAAGTTCAGTGATCGCCGAGGTCCTGTATCTTTAATATTGCTAATAGGCTTCGGCAATACACTAACAGGATTATCTAAAATAGATAACATTGTATATAAAAATTCACGTTAAGCAGTTAAAAAGAAGAATTGTTAATACTTACTTGGAATTGGTACTTCCAAATCTATTGTGATGTCGAAATCATGGGCATTAAATAAATCTTCGGTACTTTGTTTTTTCTTTGTTTCCTGCCCATTCTCTTTCTCGTTGTTTGCTGACACAGCGTCAGCTTGTTGAGGAGCTGTTTTATCGTTCAACGGAGCCGCCGCTGCTACGTCGTCGTCTTCGGGTTTGTAAACCATTCTTGGTTTCGTGCTACGTCTAGTGAATGGATCGTCTACCTTTTTACCTTTATTAGCTTTAATTTCTTCCTACAATAACACAAATATACACCAGTTTTACAAGCTGATTAAGCTTAAATATTCCCGTAACGCGTCACAGAACATATTGCATTACCATAATAGCTTTCTCCGCTTCTTCGACGTTTTTCTTCCGATTGCGATCGTTGATGTATGATATACTAGATATCGTAGCTGTGCGCATTTTATCAAGTTCCGAGGCACGTTCTTCGAGTTCGCCTAACTCTTGAGTCAATCGAGTAGCGGTTTCGTCGTCTCCTCTACAATTAGCTGCATCTCTTTCCCGCATAAGTTGCGCCTTCTTCATCGCGTAATTGTACGGATTCTGTTTAAATCTTTCCTTTTCTCGTACTATCTTCTCGATGTCTTCTTCTTTAAATTCGTATACTAAAGCTTCCTTAATGTCTTTTAACTTCTGATCAACCTCCTCGAACGTGGGCATGGATATCCCCTGCAAAGCACAAGTCTCTTTCCACTTGAAGAATTCAGATTCTGTGAATTCCTGATTCGACACGAATTCTAATCTAAACACGCGTTCCTGAGCACCGTGTCTCAACTTCAAGCCCTTATTTGTCCTAGTACCACCGAGTTGATAGATTTTTCCTGTCTCGCAGACCCCACTAATCTCAGCCACTCTATAAACGGGTTTCCCGTTGTTATTCCCAATTCCAATTCTAACGAAGCAACCTTGTACCACTCTATCGAAGAAAGGCAAGTGGACAAATCTTTCCATTTTATGACGCGATAATCTAATCTTGTTGAGATCTTCCTTGGTGCTAACGTATATTGGTTTCTTCGGTTTTGCCTTATTACTAGTAACAGATCTGCAAAGTTAAAAGAAAATAGTGAGTATTATAGAAATATGGATAACTCTGTTTAGAATAGAATTACGAACTTTTTATCGTTGTCGGAATCAGAGTCTCTGCTGTCGCTCGAAGATGATCTACGATGAGACGACGGTTTAGGAGCTTCTTCGTCTTCACCGCTATCCGACGAGCCACTGTCATCCGAATAAATATCGGATGCCTTCAGCTTCGTCTTATTCCCACCTTTGTGATCATCTTCTAACTCTTCTTCTTCGATGTCCTTTGATTGTTGTTGCTGTTGCTCCATCCTCTGCTTCTCCTTCTCCTCTGATAAACGAAGCCAAGATGAAGATGACAATATTTGAAATATTTCCTGCAATCTAAAGTTATTTTACCTCTTTCCTTCTTCTCCTCTCTTCTTGCTTTTAAGAGAGACATTGCATGGAACTTCTTGTCTTGCTTCTCTTCTATTGTTTTCTTACGATCCTTACTCCTCTCTTTAGGATCCGGAGCTCTGTCTACTTTCTTCTCTTCGGCGCTCTTCTCCTTCTTCCTCGATTCCTTCTGCTTTTTCAATTCCTGTTTCTTCGCCATTCGTAGCTTCTTTTCAATTTCGAATCTAGTTTTCATTATTTCTCGTTGTTCGATACGTTTGAAGATCTCCTGTTCACGTTCCTTCTCTGTCATTTGAGCGAGTCTCGCTTGATCTTCCGCATCCCCCATCAATTTGTCATCGTAACCGTCATTGAACTCTTCTTGACTGGAATCGGATACACTGGCATCCGAATCAGAAACCTCGCCTGTAAAAATGAATAATCGGCATCGTGGAAGTTAATTCCGACGAACAAAATTACCTTCTTCCGGTTCAGAGACTTTCTCTGGCTCCTTCTCGCCAGCACTATCCTCGCTACTAGACTTTGTCATTTTTCGCTTGTTCCTCTTAGTTGGCACTTTCTTTTTCTTATTTTTACCAGTCTTCGCACCCCAGTCGTCATCGGAATCCGATGTGTCAGAATCGTGTTTATTGTCCTTCTTGGCAGCTGCTGTATCTTCGTTTGACTGTGAATCATCTTGACCTTTACCTTTCTTCTTCTTTGCAAGCGATAACAAGTCCTAATCCAGGAAGAGGATATTCGATTAAAACAAATTTCACGCACAACATTCGAACTGCATATTCTATACATTTCTAGAATCCGTATCTTCGTTTTAATCGAATCAATCGATTAATACAACAACTATAGAAGTTGTTTAATAATCTCTACTTGCGACAGTACGAACATACAGAAAGATTCGCGCTCTAAACACTTTCGCGTGTATTTAAGAAACACGTTGCTTTCCGGAGGCAATGAAAAGTTTGATAGGTGTAAAAAGCTGAACGCGCGATTCGCAGATTAGTAGTATAACAGGTTATGTAAAGTAAATTTCATTTGTACTTATATCGTTGACGATAACTCGCGGTAAGAACGTAGAACCGATTCAATATAAATAACGTTTCTATTAATATCAAGCCGCTCGACTCTCGGCCAGCGAAAAAATGGATTTGAAATGTAGCGCAGCCGATATGCAACACGAGATTTTTATGTAAGGTTATATCATTTACATTTTCTAAGTCCGAGCCACTTTCCGACGCACTGCCACTACTGTCAGAATCTATGAGAGCTTGATTCTTTCTCTTTGGCATCGTCACGCAGGTAGCCGTACGGAGATCGTGAAAATTGCACGTCCTCCCGACAAAGCCAAATCTAACGTCATGCAAGATACAATAAACTAGGAAGACCGCGTAGAACCGAAAACGTTAAATTCAATGTATCAATGAATCAACGCCGATCGAGGGTAGCGTTCACCACGCCACACATTATTTCACCGAACTCGCAACTCGCAACTGCTCACAACCACTCACAACACAGAGTGTGGCTCTGCGTCTGCGAGCGCTCTATGCTATACTGTTCAACCACAGATTATACCTGGAACGAAAACTCTCCTCGAAATATTTAGTACATGTTGTTCCTAAACTCGGTGACCTTCAGATCCTACTCGTATACCTCGTTTATGGTCCTATTTTGGTTGGTGGAAGTGTTTCCTAAAATATCTACTATCATATATTATTATATATATATATATATTTATTAGACAACAGATCTCTATGCAAAATGAAAGTTGTCTACCTGAATTACAACAAACTGGAGTAAAATAGAAAATTATTTTCTTTCTATACTGAGGGTAAGGTATAGGCAGAAT
>CM052335.1:14194185-14245240 GCA_028455595.1 Lasioglossum vierecki
GTGCGCAAAAGATCCGTGCACCAGTGGCGCCAAAGAGCTGTAAAGAGCCACCCCCCATCACTATATGTTTGTTTAATGTTCTTCATGAAAACAGCTTTTATTTTCGGTACCGATTCTTCATATATGATATAAATAAGAATATAACGAGATAAGCATCCTATCCACGATCAACGTAATCCACAGTCCTGACAATTGCTAACAGTCCAGTCAAGTTGATGCAAGTCAATGTATATCATCCAATATCATCCCAATGCCCTATTACATATTTCTGTCATGAAAGTTCGTCTTAATAGTAAATACGCGTATAAACAGTGTATAACGTGCGTTATTACAACGTAGTGAATAAAAATCTTAAGAAATGTCAAGAAGCCACTGTCATGTATTTTCGATTTTATGCCATTCAAATTAAATCAAATTAAACTAAATACTCTATTTCAATAATAAAAAAGTATGGAACTTGCGCGAAATTTGATTGCCTGTAAATTGAAACGTTACCTTCTTAAAATACCGAAAAAGTCTTGTTTTTATCACGTAAGACATATCAGGTGACGTAAATTTCTTTTCAATTAAATATTATTAATACAACTGTCGCAAAAAAGATAATGAAACATGTTGTATCGTTACTTTATCAAGAACTCATACAAATACATTAATTTAACATTGTCCAATGCGTTATCTGTAGTTTTAGGTACAATTGACCACTTTTTATTAAAGATTTTCTACTTATTTTTTAGTTCATGTTGTGCATGTATAATATTATTGGGATTTACGTAAAATAATTTGTGTTTGTTATTCTTAAAATGTTATATATTCTATTAAAGGTGGAATTATAATTTCATGGAAAATATTTATAATATAGATTGGCTGAAGTAGGAAAGTTGGAAACACCAAAATTACAAGGAAAATATGACACTGGCCAACTAATATTACATAGAGTGTTTGGTTATCGTGGTGTTATATTATTTCCATGGGTAGCCAGAGTTTACGACAGAGATATTCCAAATAAAAGAGACGAGTAATTATAACGTATTAATCTATATTAAGACAATATTAATTTGTTATTGTAAGGCACACGATATAAAGCTAATTAAAACAATATACGATTCTAGAAGCACGGGTGAAAATTTTAACAGCGTAGAGAAAGAAGTGAAAGGTAGAACTCATACGTTCTACCAGGTATTGATCGATCAAAGAGATTGTCCTTACATCGTAAGTACATTATGTTTACATGTATTTACATAATATACCAATACTAACATAACTTTCATTTATACATATATAGCGTGCTCAAACAGAAGCGGTAACATTTTTGGGAAACCAAGAAAGCAGTCGTAGTTTGTACGCGATACCAGGGTTGGACTACGTCGCTCACGAAGATGTTTTGCCTTATACAACCAATGAAAAGACAGCACTGCAACATGAACTTTTTGATAAATTTCTAATGTATAAGCCAGATCAAGACCCGTGTTTCGTTGCGCAAGAAACTCTTAAGGCATGGCAGAAAAAGAACCATCCGTGGCTTGAATTATCGGATGTACATAAAGAGACAACCGAGAACATTCGTGTTACAGTGATACCATTTTATATGGGCTGTAGAGGAAGTCAAACCACGGCTGTACATTGGGTATGTATTACAGTTGACCGTATATTAGGTATAAATAAACTTGTAGTTAATATGAAGCTATATATATATTATCTAGTGGCGATACTGTATCCGTCTGGAAAACTTGGGTGACCTGAGCGTGCAGTTACGTGAAAGGCATTGGAGAATATTTAGTCTTTCCGGAACATTAGAAACTGTTAGAGGAAGGGGCGTAGTCGGCCAAGAACCTGTTTTATCGAAACTTTTACCCGCCTTTCAATACAGTAGTCATGTGAGTTTACAAGCCGCGAGTGGACATATGTGGTACGTAGTTTCCGATTATATAATATATTCGCTAGAAAGTTCTTGAACACCCCTAATATCCACCCCCTATTAAAAGATATTCGATTTAGTTTGATAGTGTGATACTTTTTTTAGGGGTACATTCAGAATGGAGAGAGAAGACGGGTATGCCTTTGATTGTAGAATTCCACCTTTCTCTTTGGAATCGAAAGCAGAAGAATCACCTTCGCCGAACACAAGTTCATAATCAAATTTCTCAGCTTCGAATAACAAAATAATTGCAGTTAAATTTTTTCCATTCATCAAAAATTCAACATCGATCAAGACAAAATTAACTTGCGTAGCACTACTTATGATACTGACTGTAATATCGAATTAAAAATATCACAAGTAGGAATTAAGTTGTGTAGGTCTCATGTAATACTTTGATAAACGCGAAAGGTCGATTATTATAAGTGCTCAAATAAAGTATAATATACATATAGTTGTTTTTTGTAATTAGGATCATAGTATTGACAAAATAAATGTTGTAAATAATTATTGAATAATGAAATATTTGATTTACAATGTGCGTTGCATTTTCATTCGCAGTTCGTATTTTATATTCCCTCCATAATATCACTTTTTTTTCTCATGTGCGGCGATTTCAGCAATTTCTGTCTCGGTAAAGTAAGATTATTCTCGATAAAATGGGGTACCTTGAGCACCAAGTAGAAGTTCAAAAAATTCGTATGATTTGATTGGATTTGATTCTGAAGAATGAATGTATAACAAATGCATTTGTGTATATTTTGTAACTCGTAGGACACGTCCTGGAGTCTTTTTGTCCGAAACAGATTGTTTCGGTACATTCTCGCCAATATAACTGCCTCAGGGCTTTGCTACCTCATCATCCTAATGTAGCTACGTTACTATTTTGGCCGCGCATACGCATGAAATCTTGCACCTAATAACATCACTGTTTAGAATTATGTATTCTGAAAATTGGCAGATATGAGCGTCAGTTCGACGACTATACGTTAGTTTTCTCCTTTCCTCGATTGTGCCGCGTGACATGATCACATAGCAACACAAAATCGATAAAAAGGAAACGTGAATTTGTCAACAACTTAGACCATATGGTCTAAAGTCAACAAGTAAAGCGACAGTAGCGGCAAAACTAGAAAGCTCCTGGACAAGGATTAACAAGGATGGACAGATCTTTGTCTCTCCTGCAGAGCTGTGACGGAGAGGGAAATATCGCTTTCACGAGAGACAAAGACAGAAATACGTCCACTTCATTTAGCGAGGAAGCAATATTTTTTTTTATTGCGCACCAGTGTACAGAGCCCTTTTTGTGGAAAAAGTGTATAGAAAAAAATATCTTCCATAAAAACATACAGAATTATTGTTAATAAAGATTCAGGAGACAAATTGCAAAAAAGGGCTCTGTCCGCTGGTGTGCTATAATTTAGGGAATATTTCAATACCAAAATTATCCAACTCTCACAAATTATAATTTATTAATAATACAATATAAAGTGAATCTTTTAGAAAAATATCTGTTGTTGACAGATATAATTATAAAATACTACTTTCTCTTTAGGTTATGATTAAAATTTTATTCCCATAAGTGCAATATGTAAGTATTGTTATTTAATAATTCTATTGTAATATTTCTAGAGTAGTAATTGTTATTTATGCCACATACACATGCTTATTGAACGTATTATTCGATATAGCTAATGAGTGAACGTATTTGATAGTAAATCTTATAAAATCTATTCAAAACTCCCGCCCGCAATTTAGTCGATAGTTTAAAAAATCAGTCGACTGAAAATAGTAGTTGGCTACTATCGATTTAGTCGATAGTTTTAATCGATGGTGCCCATCACTAGGTTGGTAACGCTGATATAATATAATAGAATCAGGGGGTACGGTACCCCTGAGTACCCTGTCGTATCCATTTTATATATATATATATATATATACATAATATATATATATATATATTGCGAATGCGACGTGAGGCGCGTACGACGCTCTACCCTACCTGGCTCTACATAAGGAATAATTCAATTCATTTGCCCACAGATGTTATTGCTCTTTGGTTGATTTGCAAGATTTCTCGAGAAGTTCTCGAATTCTCATTCCCATCCAATCTATCGGCCGAATCATAGTTTCACAGTTTCTATTGCATTTCCGCGTTGGTACATACATAGCAGTAAAATATAGAAACCTTCATCGAACCACAAACCCATTACCGTTGAAGCGAGAAGAATTTGTTCAACGCGATGTGTGAGTTACACTTTTACTTGCGTTTATATTTTTAGTTTTCGTCACTTTCTTTTATATATCATTATATGTATAGTACATATTATGTACATGTATACCGTATACACATGGAAATTGAATTTCATGATATTACAATAAAAATGGAATACTGATAAACATTTTATTCAGCCACTCCCCGACTTCATCAGCCATTTTGACGTGAATAGATATTTAATTTATATTTATATTAGAAAATCATTGTTGCGAACAAACACAACATTGATCACATACTATAAACATTCTTTTGGAAAAATGATGACTTTTTCATAACAATATAATAATATTGAATAATTCGTATCTGTATTACTATTTATTTCAAATAGTTCTACATACGTGTCTGTCTGTATTTATAAATTATATATGTATTTCCTTCCTTGAGGTTCTTTCAAATTTTTGGTTCGCAATCAAATTTTGCTTAAGCAACCAACTATTGACTTAATCGAATAGTATTTCATGATTATTGAAAATATGTTCTGTATTACAATAATCTAACACATTATTAATGTGTCATTACGTTTCTTTTTTATGTAGTAGCAGAACTGACGGATCAACTATTAGCTCAATTGCGTGAAAAGTTTTACGAAGACAGACGTAATATATTAGCACAAAATATATGCACTAGAACGCATCCCGTAGAGGCTTGTATTTCGCGTAAGGTATCGGAGAACTCGCAACATGTCTATACCCATAAGATCGAAATGGAAGGAAAACCCATTACAAACCAAAAACGTTCAGGAAGATGCTGGTTATTTTCAATTTTAAATGTTATAAGACCTACATTTATGAAGCAATACAATTTGGAAGAATTTGAATTTAGTCCAGCATATTTATTTTTCTGGGATAAGGTTAATATCATAGATAATCACACACATATATATGTATATATATAACATAAAACTGTGTTATTTATAGATATATTCATTATTTTATAGATGGAACGTTGCAATTATTTTCTACACAACGCTGTAAAAAGTGCTATGCGCAATGAACCGGTCGACGGTCGCTTAGTATCGTTCTTATTATCCGATCCTATATTTGACGGAGGACAATGGGAAATGATTGTTAACGTTATAAACCGTCATGGTCTTGTTCCTAAATGTTGCTTTCCTGAATCATATAGTTGCGAATCTAGTTCTCACATGAACGGTATCTTAAAAAGTAAATTGAGAGAATACTGTAAAGATCTAAGGGAAATGGTGTCCAATGGAGCAACGGATGCAGAACTAGAAAACAAGATTCAACAACAAATGGTTGTAATTTATCGAATAATCGGTATCTGTTTGGGCATTCCTTCGGAAACGATTACTTGGGAATATTACGATAAATCCAAGAATTACCATTGCATCGGACCGATTACGCCACTGCAGTTTTACGAGCAATACGTGAAACCGCATTACAACGTCGACGATAAAGTATGTTTAGTAACGGATCCGAGGCCATCTAATCCGTATGGAAAGCTTTATACGATTGATTATTTGGGAAATATAGTAGGTGGAAAAACAACGTTATACAATAATCAGCCATCTGAATTATTAATGAAATTAGCTGCGGAAAGTATAAAACAAAATGAACCTGTTTGGTTTGGATGCGATATAAACAAACAATCGATAGGCAAACAGGGTATCGACGATATGAAAGCGTACGATTTTGAATTAATGTTCGGAACAGATGTAGTCAATCTGACGAAAGCGGACAGATTGATTTATGGAGATTCTATGATGGTACATGCAATGGTACTTACTGCAGTTTCGATCGACGTAAGTTAATAAAGAACTTTAATATATAATATTTTATAAAATTAGTAGCAACTATAAAAAAGATACTAATGTGATGCTAATGTGAAGTATAAAATTTTTTTTATTTTTCAGGAGAAAGGCAAAATTAGAAAGTTTCGGGTAGAAAATTCTTGGGGAGACGATCACGGTCAAAAAGGGTATCAATTACTAACGGCAGAATGGTTTTCTGAATTTGTTTTTGAAATAGTCGTCGATAAAAAGATAGTACCTGCAGATGTTTTGGCTGTATTTAAACAAGAGCCCATTATTTTACCTGCGTGGGACCCTATGGGTACTCTTGCCCACTGATAAATCATGCTTTGAGCATGCCTACCGATCAATCTTTTTAGTCGACGAGAAAAAGATTGTATAAAATTAAAGTATTTCAGCTGGAACATAAAAACAGTAACTTCCCTATGAATCGGGAGGTTGATAAACTTTTAAGCACATTCATATAAGAAAGTACAACAAGCTTTAAGTTTGAAATTTTCTCAATTATTCGATAACAATCAAGATACCGTACAATTCTAGAAAATTGGATTGTCCGTGTTTTGTTAGAAATTAAAACTTACAGGAAAAACTAGCCATGTAAAGTTCAATCCCAACAAAAACATCCTGTGAACAGGAGCAAAGTTCTCTATGGCCGTAAAAAGTTGTGAGATCAAACAAAATACAGCCAAGTTCGTTAGCTTAGAAATACCTCCTGCAATACTGAAAAAAGCCTTTATAAAAATTAATTTAAAAGAACGGTATTTAATTTTTAAAAGAGTTACATGTAGGGCTACATTATTCAAACTTGACCGTTACTTTTTAAACTAATGGCCATAGAAGGTGTTAAGTAGTAGCCAAGTTTTAATAATTTAGCCCTCCGTATAACTCTTTAAAAATTAAATAGCCTTCTTTTAAATTAATTTTTATATAGGCTTTTTTTCAGTATTGCAAGAGGTATTTCTAAGCTAACAAACGAGGTAGTGCGAGAACTTGGCTAGTGCACTTCTGTGCACCTAGAACGGTTCTTAAAGTTTATGGTTTCGTATATGTAAATTTATAATCTATAATTTAGTGCCTAATTTACTATTTAATGGTAATTCTGGCTATCAATAATACTGGTGTTGCCTTATGTTTTTGTTTTTCATGAAAAAATTTCGTTTATATTTAAGTTATCTTTAATTTTTCAAATACATTATTTTATATATGTTAAATATAATGAAAAACCAAAAAGTATGACGTTAAAGTATTATATTAGACATTCTCTAAATATATAGAAATAATGTTTTACAAATTATATAGATATAATTATCCAAATTTATGCGTGTGCTTGAAATTTGCAAATTGTAAGAATGAAGAACGTAACGGTTGTATCGAAATCAATAAAAATGATTGGAAAATAAAGACATTTGATTTTTAGGTTTTGTATAATATTTACTTGTTTTTTCTTTGTCGCATCCTCTTTTTAACAATGTTGAAAAAGCTATCTTTCAAAACGAATATTTTCAACATTTTATTTATTTTCAACATAAATATAAACTTTCATGGGCTTAACTTGAAATATTACGCGTACGATGGTGTACCGATCTAATACTAAAATAGTCTATACGATTAATTTTCATTTTATAACAATATTTCAATTTAGCCCATATACCGAGACACATATTTTGCAAACGTACATCGTTTTCACTAATTGCGAATTTATATATACTTCTTATCATTGTTCTTGGTGTTTTTATATGACCTTGTTGAATTAAACTTAAAACAGCATATAACTGGCAACGAGCAACCAAACGTGGATCTCCGAGACGCATTGCCAATTGTAGTTGCTTTACAGAAATTTTTCCTGCCATTTCAGCCTGTAGAAAAAGATGTTGCTTTCATATTTATGTGTAATCTATTTTATCTGTTTTATTTATTCGTGTAGGAGAAGATGAAATAAGTAATTATTCCAGTTAAGGATTATTTCGATATCGTACCTTGTATTACATCTATCTTTCTTATTTAATTAAATATATCGTTCAACTCACACAATGTTGATATGCATCTCCTAACGCGGAAAATGCTCCACCTAAAGTAGACAACCAAGACATCGCATGATCAACTTCTCTCCTCTCCAGGACCATCTGTGTTATGCTATTATTCCTAAAATAAAAGCATACAATACCGTTAGAAATTATATTTCAACCTTGCAGTATTCAGTCTAGATTAAAACGTTTGTCTTACCATTTATAATCTAAAAACTGTTTCTTCGGTGTACGTATTTTCATGAAAATTATTATTGAATTTGTCTCGTCCAGGACTTTATATTGCGACCATTTTAACAATTTTTTATACGCAGCTGTACGATAGGTTTGCGAATTTATTAACATTGCAACATAAGCCGATACAAGATAGGCGCTATACCCTTTTTTATTTAAACGAACTGTATTTAGTTGAACTACTTTGTGTCCGTTATAGTTGTTGTTTATATTGGTATATATACGATCCGTGTCTCTATTTTCTTTCACTTTTGATTCGTACCTAATTACCACATAAGATGTAGCGATAACACTGTCAAATATTCTGCTTCCTTTATGTACAATTAATTTTATCGGATTATCCATTTTCTTTAATTTGACGAAACGATTGCACCTTTAGTTGCATAACAATATTATTTTATTAAATGATAACAGTATAAGTAATACATATTAAAATTGTTTATCAGAAATATACTGTTACGAGCAGCACGGTAATTTTTCTAACCTCTTCTTTTAATTAAATTAGAATTTTGATATCAGTACGAAGAGGAACAGTATAAAATTTTGTAAAAAGTACTACTGAGCCAACATATACTTTCGACTTTGAACATTTTTAACACATCGGTAAATATTTTGTTAGGCGAGTAACAGTTCTTTAGATGAATCGAGGTTAAGAAATCAATTGTACAATATATTGTATGATAGAACTGGACAGAACACAGAATGATAGAAGAGCGAAGGATGGTACATAGCTGGTAGGGATTACAATAATACGAATAACAGAAACGAAAAGTTTATGTATTATGATTATAAAAACAGTGCACGAAATTAAATATTGTTTGTACAAAAACAAATGTATATGTTGCAATGAAAAAGAAATTGCTGGAAATATTATTTGATCCGACAAGATGATGTATGTATGTAGTTGTTTTGAATTGGATCCAGCCATTGGTTACCGTAGAAAAGATGTAATTGCCATTCAAAAACAAGGAATCGATTATACAGTAAAAATATAAATAAAATTCATTGTATCATTAGTAAAAGAATAATTCAATTGATCGTGCATCAATTACACGATACATAAACAGAGAAATAGAAAATGTTCAGTATTTATACTAGAATACATATATCGAAATAATGAAAACAATATGTATCAGATATTTTTCCGATATTACTCGAATAAATAACCAGCATTTTTGTAAAATATTCTACAAAATGAAATGCTCGAAATGAAATGATTACGTTTTAAAAGAAAAGGTATTCTAGTGAAAGATGAAATTGGTGGAAATTGGTGAAAATTGAACGATTTGGTTCGGGGAATGTGGAACGTGTTTTGCGCCCCTGTGCGCGGTTCACAACGGCGCAGTTATTGGCATTTCCCAAAATTCAGCTGACCAATGACGGTCGACGATCCGAACACACCTCTGCGACGGGCCAATAGGAGCCCCGGTATCTATTGTTGCGGTATAGTAATTGGGGCAACGTGTGACAATTGAAATTCTGTTTGCCGCGTAATATTTATAACAAAATGAAAAAGGGGTCGTCTTGAAAAATTGGCAGAGTTTTTCAAGTTATAATTGAACCGGTCTCTCGAATAGATTCGACGTTGAAAAGGGTATCGTCGGTTTGGCAAGCGGTTGACTCGTACGTCGCTGGATGTCTACGAGTACCCCACCTTGCGATTCGGCCTAAGCTTTGACGAGAGATACATCTATTGGTATTGGGGTCCCCGACTCGATCGTCGCAGGTTGGACTTACCCCGTTTGTCACTCGGAATCACTCAGAATTCAGAATTCGCTTTCCACGATTCCACGTTTTTACCGCAGTGTAATCGTGCCGTACTACCGACAAGGGTCCGCCCGTTTCTCAGTGATATATCCGCGCCGGATTCTTGTAGATTTTTCGAAATAAAGCGTCTCCCGTTGGCTGACATTTCCTACATTAAACACGCGACGGCAAGGTATGGCGTTTTTGAGAACGGTGCCGCGTTGCAGTGCCGGTAAAAAGTTGAGGAAGTGTGTGCCACTTCCTGTCGGGTTTCTCGAGAACGTAACGAAACCATCGGTGCAGTTGGTGCAGGTGCACGAACGTGAATACACCGGCGCTGCTGCTGACGCGAAGCCGGCTCCACGACAGATCGACCCTTTGGATTTGAAGTTTAACGATCCGATCGCGGCTTTCAAAAGCAAAACCACCTTAGAACTTCTACGGGCTTACGTCGTCTATCAACTATGTTCCGTCGAGTTAATCGCCGAAAACAATATGAAGGTAAGCGTTCTGTGACGAGACCTGACTCGAGTCTCGTTCGAACACTAATACGTTTCTCGGAACTCGTACAGCGTGTGTAAGTACATCGACGTACCCACATTTATTCTTCTCTCGTATTTCACAGATATTCAATGTTAGGCCTTTCTATCTCTATGTATACATATACTCTACGTACAACCGAACCGTCGCGTCGCGTCGAGTTGCGTTGCGTCGTCGGCATCGTTGCGGTTCCGGTTACGATGACATCAGAAGGTTACTCTTAAGATTTTATTTCTCAAAGTCATAACGAAGCAATCGTACAAATCGGTCGACTACTCAACGAACAAACCTATAAATCCAGTGTTATGCTTCTTAACCTTGCTATAATTTCGTTTTTTCTTTTGTCGCGTCTTATTCGTACAAGTTTCTTTTTCTCAAGAACATCTGATTCAATTTTACATTGACAATTCAACATTTTTACTTGTCGATGCAACAAAAAATGTACATCGATTCTTTATTGTTACTGTAGCCCCCCGTCGAAACGATTGAAAAATCGTCAGACTATTTAACCTCGGGTCGAGCGAACTGTACGACTGTACGATACTGTAGCATGGCGATAAACCGTCTAGTCTAACGGAAACCTAGATACGTTGAAAGTAACGAACCTGTCGTTACAATTGCCGTGATGAGATTTTTATACGTCTCGTGGTGTGTTGTACTAGATAACTAGAATTGTAATCCGTGCGTATACATGCGTATGTATGTACATACGAGTACATACAACATATACATACGAGTATATCAAAAATATGCATCGAATGCGATATCGATAATAATTAACATGGCGACGAGGTCTTGTTCGAAAATCCGACGAGACGAACGAATCGATTCGATACAATCGGTCGATCCCTCCAGACCAGATACGACTCTTCCTTTTTTAATTTTAGAACAGCAGGCCGGACAATGACGTTTCCTTTTTTTTATTAAAAGCATCGGAGATTTGTACGCGGTTTATGGCACGCCGCGACGACGTGGCATGCAGCGTTATTGATTTTAGTAATACTTAATACACTGAATCGACCTAGCAATATTGTGGAAAACTTCTACCAGCCAATTACGTAACCCGTGCACCCGAGGAATCACTGGAAGAACATCGAAATTAATGTCCTCGGATTACGCAGGACTAAAATGATTCAACTTGATAATTAGCAGTCAGCCGATCTTTACGGGAAATCCAAATGTTCTACCTGAATTGCAACAAGCCGGAGTGAAGTAGAAATTAATTTTTTCCTTAATACGTTTAATGGATTGAAAATAATATGTAACAGTATTCTTAACTTGTTCTCAGAGACAACTAGTTTCTTCATTGCATCCGAAAAGATCGAATAACATCAATTTCCTCCCAATACACGAGTAGCAGAAAAATTGATTTCTGCATGCGGTGAGAAGGTAACGTGACCCCAGCGTGGGTTCACGAGAGTTTAATTCTTTCAACAATAATATGTGTGATTTCAATCGAATCATTTCTGTCAGGGGTCGTAGACTGCAGTCGCCTAACCGGTGCCGCGTCGGGCTCGGATCGGACCGATCTGGATCGTTTCGACCGAATCCGGACCGATCTCGAGCGGATCGAGTCCTGTACTTGTTGGTTCGGCGTTCGGCTCGATCGAAATCGATTCATCGAACCGTGCCGAAAATGCTCGAAGATTCATCGTTGGAGCTGTTCGTATTTTTGTACTCTGGTTCTTGTTGTACACGTGGGTTTCGAGTTTAGAGTGGATAACGCTGTAATTTAGTAGAGCTCTCGTGGTAGGTTTGTCAAGGTCGATTCATTTTACTCTAACAGAAAAATTTTTTTTGCAACCGTGATACATATACTCTGCTTGTTGTATTCGAATTTCTAATACGTGATCCGTTTAACGCGTCTAAATAGATTTGGAAGAATTTTATTGTGATCTGCCCATTGAATAGTCGTCTGAATGCGCCCGCGACACGGTAAACCAATCTTCCTCTTCCCAGAGTATTATATCGATTTTAATTTACGGAGGCTTTTGTTCTTGTCCGAGAACAAGATTAAGCTCTGGTTCAGTTCTAAATGTCGTTACCAGCAAACTGCTACGATAAATAAAAACATGACGCCACGACGCGACGAACTTCTATCAACGTCACAACGAATAAAAACGATTGAAATCTTCTAATTGAATTTATTAACTTCCCGATTCATAGGGAAGTTACTGTAATTTTATATTTAACCTAACTAAATGCAAGTTTACAATGAAATCGGTATAAAATAAATTGAAATTCACCTCTATGTAAACTCTATTTAGAGTGTATTCGATTCAAAAATAAATTCAGGTAATTTATTTTCTGAATTTATGAGATATCCACTTTGGAAATTCTCATTAACGCTTCCAGTCACAGCTTCAATGGAAAAATGCGTCGCATTGCATCACAATAATTGAATTAGTTTAGATGGTCACTTTAGATTTTACGATTGCCACGCAATTAGAGAATTTGTTGTATGTATTTTGCTTAAATTGCTATTGCGTTTGGATCATGTTTCTTAGCATCGTGCCAACCGAGGATTAAATATTTTTCCGCTGTGAAAAAGGAGCCTCTTTTTAAACGAACCGGGAAAGCAAATTGCATTCAAAGTCTGCAGGTTCTTTTATCGCGGCGACCGCGACCCCTTTGCTTCGGAGCATATTTGTTCCATCGTCGCTCCATCGTCGCTCCATCGTCGCTCCATCGTCGCGGTCATTATACATCGTTTCGTATGTAACGAAAATTCTCTTCTTCCTCACTAATTATAGCTCGGTTTTTGCTGGGTACGTAAATAGAGGGACGGTACGCGGCGCTGCGCGGCACGGCGTTCTCGGCGATTCGCTTCCTGCCTCGAATGTGCGAGCCCGCAGCCGCCGATATCGATTATTATCGATTTTTCAAGTGCGACATGATGCCCGACGTGTCGCCAACAACCATCTCGCAACTGGAATGCTACTTTTTCTTCGAGGCTGAACGTTTTTCCAGATCGAACGTACTCCTCGTTTCCTCCGTCCTTTCCAATCATCCTCTTCGGGGTTTGCTTTTATTTCATTACGCGAACATTGTGTCGTTCATTATTCGCTAGCTCGTCAATTATCCGTCCTTCGATGCTGTTTCCGAATGATTGATTTTTTAATTAAAAGACGTCTGGAAATAAAAATAATGCACTGACGGGCTCGAAAAGATAAAGAATTAATCCATTTAATAGCTTTATCTGTTACTCGGCCGTTGCATCACGCTCGAGGAAGTTCCACTGCTAATCTCGATGAGTCACTCGTCATTATGCCGACAAATTGTATTTCAACAGGGGAGCGAAGTTTTCGGTGTGTTCAATTATCATCGTATCAGGTGATATCTCGTCCGTCCGCTATTTCGGTATTTCCAGGATTAAACGAGGGATCGAATTCGACGCTCGATTATCGACCTATCCCATTTTTATCGAATCGATAATATGCACTGTATCAACGATTTTCAAGTGTTCGAGTCCCGATAATAATTAGCCGGGCAGTAGCGATAACTCGCCACTTGTCTGCAGATAGTGTCGCGTTTGAACACCATTTCAAACAGACCGGAAGACCTGTTTGTTTAGTACTCGATAATTGATATCGAATTGGTCGAGTCGAATCGAGGACCTATATTCCTATAAAATTTCTGGAATTAGTTAGAAATGTTCGAATACGTATGTTCGTGTTATTAAGGGAATTTAATGCTCTTTTAAAAAAAAGTTCTTAGGACCCATAGTTTTTGAGTAATGGCCGAAAAACCAAAACAAGGTAATATCGTGGCTTTTCCTCCTCCCCAAGTTAGCACAGAGTCCTCGGGATCGAAAACACCCCAGAGTACCCCTAAATGACGTGCTAAAATTTGAATTGGATTTGCCGACCGGACTATTATGAAATAGATTGAAAAACTAAATAGCAACGTACATCGGCCAACTGACTTAATTTTCCATTCATTCATTTTTCCATTGATGCAAATCTTTGAGACACGTTAACGAGAAGTTAATGATAAACACTATTTTTTTTTAAATTTTATATTAACAGATAAGAACGTCCAGCACGCGTGGAAACAACGGAATGTAATTATAAAAACAGACTTCATCAGTCAATTTTCTTGATTTCATTGAAAGATTATCTTATCTCTACGTATCGTATGCAATATTTAAAGAACGGTTTCGTTAGAATCGTGTGTTCGATATCCGGGAAATTACTGTGCCCGATTCAGATGAGCGATAAACCACATCAATATACATCATACACGTGTACATTCGATGTATCGCCGTAACATCGAATAATCCTATAAATAGAATTCGCGATATGTACCACGGATTCTTACGTGAACACTTTTTTCGGGTTTTCCCTTACGCTTTCTGTTTTCCGGCTTCGGTGCATAGTCTTGTAATCTGATAAGCGTTTTATTTCTATCTTGCCTCTCGATTTTCCGCGAGGTCCTTAAGCGTTCAACGTTTTAACAGCCTATCCGGCTAAAAGCTTCTATTCTACCTGCAATTCGTTTGCGATTGCTCCTTCGTCTTCTTTTTGCATATATGCCCAGTGTATCCCGGGTATATCGGTGCGAACCACTACCGATCCAATTACAAAACTTGTTTATTTTGTTATAGGACTTTCACCAACTGGTTTGTGGCATTTTTCATATTAAAACAACATTAAACACGATATCATTGCAACTGTATTTAGTGCTCCGGACATGGTGGCTGCCGGCTGATGTCGGGTACGGCCGACCGGAGCAAATCTAAATTATATAGCTGCTAATGTTTTAGCATACGAATTTTCATCTCGTAGCATTTGTTTGCTAATTGTATGATGGACCGGCATTCTCTCATTCAGAGAAAAGAAAATAACATACGTGTTTGTTGAACTCGGATTGGAATCTTCGTCACGTGTTACGATGTTATGAGGCAACGGGGTTAACTAACTTCTACGATAGCGAAGATAATAATGGCGCGACGGACTAGACACAGCTCGTTACAACGGCGTTATCAAATTTAGCCCTGACGCGTAACCTTGAGGACAAGTGTTGCCACAATGTTATCGCTCCCGAAGAGTATCGAACAAGTTCATGATCTCGGGCGAGATGTCGGCAACGAACGTAATCTGGCGGCCACCGCGCCCCGCCGGCCGGCATTTTCGGCAGATGTTACGTCGGAATGTATGGAAAACTTCGAACCGGAAGTTTTATTGAATAGGAATCCTGCTCGTCGAATATCTTACAAAGATATCTTAGCGACGACGTCCTTCGAGAACTGGATGAGGAACCAGTTCTCCGACATCGGAAATAATAGGACCTTAGCCAGATGTATCGGGTTGACCAGAAATCTTGTAACGATCTTCATGTAAACGACGGGACGCTCTGCTCTGTGCTTTTGGTCGCGTTTGTATTCTTCGCGCAGAGTAGCGTGCACATTTTGACCAAACGTTGCACAATGCTCTATCGCGAGTTATGTTTACTTTTCCATTCGTATAAAAAGGACGCAAGTGGTCGGTTTTCTATCACAATTTCATCATATTGATCTTACAAAATTTAATCTAACGAAAAACAGGTTTTTGTATGTCAAGAGGTTAAAATAGATAAAGTTAAAAAAGACTGTTTTGTTAAGAAATACTGTATCGTTTTTGTGACCGGTAGTTGCATAAAAAAAGTTTCAAAAACAAGATTGTATATCTGGACCCCCTTGACCAAAGTATCTTCGTATAATGTGGACATTCTAAAATGAAAAACGTGGAGAAAGAGGAAGAATTTTTGCAAGGGGGAATATGAAAGGAGAAGGAGAATTTTAGGACAAGCTGATGTTTGATATAGAAATGCTGAAAATGATATTCTGTTTTAAAAAACGTTTAAACGATCCAGAATTTTTGGCGGTGACTACGCATTGATCGATATCGATGCGATTAGACACGATCACGACACTATCTGTGACGAATCGCCTTGGAATTTCCGTACAAGTCAGTGCTACTGACGCGACACCGACTACCGGGCATTAACAATCTATGAGCATGCTCGCTAACTGGAATTACCAGGACGTATACGACGCGTTCTTATCGCGATGTAGTTAATGATTTAAGCGTTCGTCAAAATCAATCGATAACACATTGCTTATCTTTTATTGACCTTCGATGCGTGGTAAACGTCTCTTAACCCTCGCCCACCTAACTCCCCGCAGATTATGGCTAATCGGTTTCAGAAACAGGTATTACGCGCGACACTTGACTTCTGGAGTTCGGAAAAAAGAAAAGGAGATTTGATTTCTCCACGATCGATGCTCGAAACCACTTCTGGAAATATTTGTTTGTACGCTAACAGTACCACGATCAGTTTCACATTTTTTATTCCGTAATTATTGAAATTGTCAATGACATTTTTACATGGAAAATATATTTTTGTTCTACAAACACGAACCTATGCGATCTCTCATTGAAATAGCGCGTAACGTCACGAATGTTACCTGTAATAAATTGAATCGATGTGGATACAATGTTTGCCAGTTACGTAAGATCAAGGACGAAATAATATTTCTCTTGTTTGCAGGAGAACAGTCAAACTATTATACATGTACATATGTATACTGTATACTATTTAAACGAAGCAGGAATGTGAGAAAATTTTCCTTTTTAAATCGCTTCTCGATTGAATGACGAGAGTCGTCGTCGGAAGTTTTCAAGTAAAATGTTATCGCGTTTTAAGGTAGCTTTCCGAGAGAGTTGGCATAAGCTGACGGAAATGAAAGAACATAAATATCTACAGATTACAGCGACAGCTAAATCTGCCGAGACCGTTTCCTTCATTTTCCACGTGTTATCAAAGGCACGCGTGATTTGTCGTTTCAAGTTATAAATCGGACTTCGTACTTTGCTATTGCCAGGCTTCGAATCGATAGCCAAATTGCTGGTTTTCCACCGCACCGGGACGGGAGTTGTCATTCGCAAATATCGCCAGCCTTTTCATCGAACACGTAGCATTCTGTATGATTCGGTATAATTCGGTGTGACCGTATCATTGCTCTTTTGTATTTCTGTCCATATTTGTTGAATAATTTAGGTTTATGTTGGCATTCGAATATGCGCGTTATTTATACCAGGCGTTATATGAAATTTCTACGGTACACCTCATGCAACTTGGTTGAACTAAAATTTCGCTACACGCCGACGGAATTGAACGAATACGGTCACTGCATCGCGAGAGCTCTTTTCAATCGTGGAAACTATGTTAAGGTGGGATTGGGTGGGATCTCCTTTGCGCGACTGGATGTAAAATTTGCAATAGCGAAATCAGTCGAAGTTCACTCGGGACGGAACATTAAAAAATAAAAGATATCCGGATGAAATTTCCACTAAAATTCCATTAAAAAATTATTCCTACCTACTATTGTAATAAATATATTTTTGATAGTGATTTTTGAATTAATTCTTTTAATTTTGTTGTCTTAAACTAAAATTAAAAATTGTTCATTTGGAACTTATTTAGCAGTTTTTCAGATAAATCACCGATGTCTCTGTATTTCTTGAAATATTTGTAATATCAAGAATAAATGTTGAGTATAACACGCTTATGTTGTCGCTATATTTTTCCTAAAAACTGATTCTCCTCGGTCTACTAGTTCAGTATCAAAGTATTAATTATAAATATTAAATAATAATCTAATATTTGTCGAAATAGAAAAATCGAGGATCGAAGAATTATCTCTTAACTTTCCAGTTGTTCGTTCGGTAAATTACTTCCATGTTGTGGAATTTTTATAGTTGCTCGGCGGACAGTCCACGTGATGAAGACTGCGGGCAAATCAGTGTTACCGATAATAACTTTCGCTGCCCTTCCCGTTGCGTTTCAATAACAAACGCCGGAGACATGCTCGTGCAAGACGCAATCATCACGTGCCAACCAACCAGCCAGACAGACAGACAGACAGACAGACAGATCGACCGACCAAACCAACCTCATTTATCTGAAACGTATTCATCACGTGCTAGATGGATCGATTAAGAAGGAAATGTCTCTCTAATTAGTCCGGTCAGTCATTAACCAGGAAGTGATAACTGTAATCGTGTCTGGGTTAATCGTTGACCCCTATTCATCATCGTCTGCAAAATACATACGCAATTAATAACGATATTCAACGAAAAGGAAATTGAAAGATTCAATCAGCCTCACTTATCTTTATCTCCTTGTGCCCTGTACACAGTCGTACAATGATCTAGTCTGTATGGTGGTAATCGATAACCACGGTCGGTACTCGTTCTCAAATCGAAAGAAAAAATGCATAATTGCACGCGCATGCTACTAAAAATTAGAGCTCGGACTTTTACCCGGGTAGAGCAAAACTACCTGGGCATCTCATAAGACATAAGCCATAAATGATTTTGTGCAATTTAAAACAATAATGTAATTAAAAGAACGTTGATATATCAATTTAAATTTATTAATATCGTTCAAGAGAATAAGTAATCGTAATATATCGTCTGCTTTTTCCTATTGATGCGAACGAATTTTATTTTGCATGAAGATCTGTACTGTATTCATGAGATACCCGGGTACTCGGGTAATTTTTGTTTACCCGGGTATCTCATAAGTCACAGCTCTACTACAAATGCATAAATATCTACCAGTCTGGGTATTTGCGATTCCGATCGATTCAAAGAAATGTCGCCGACAATTGAAAGAACGTTTCAGCGCTTCCGTTGAACTTCGGCTTGGTTGCACGCGTGAACCGACCTTAACGCGTCGTTGATCGGTATGTCGAGCGTGTGACAGTCGCGTGGATGTTTATGGAAAGGTTTCGAAATGGTGGCGTATCGTCTAGCAACCGTCTGACCGAAGTCTGACAGCTCCCCGACGCCGCGACGGTGCCGCCATGAGGCAACAGCCTGTAGTTCACTTTGAGTCAGCATTTCAGGGTTACGGTGTCTGCGATCGGCCAAGTGAATGCGCGCCGCGCCGGTGTATCGGTGTATCGGTGCATCGGTGCATCGGTGCATCCGTCTCTCGCCAATCGACCATCCCGTTCAATCCTGTCTGTCTCTCGCTTACGCGCGTTTTTCTTGGCGCCTGGCGCCGCGCTCTATTCTCTAACGAAAAATGCCAACTCTTTCAGGTCGAATGCCGACAGCTAGTACATATTCTCTCCGTATCTGTCGCATCTTCGTCTATACCGAACTGTAGTTCTAGACGAGATACTACATTCTTTGTAGTGCGCCTTTGCAGTCGTAATTGGAGTTGCAAGTTGCAAGTCTTGTTTGCCGGATCGGAACGACACAAAACACGATATCGGTTATTACTTGCGTAACTAGCGATCAAAGTTACGGACTTGACATTTACGGTAGAGGTAGATGGATCCTTAATTTACACGTGAAGGAGGAATACGCTGATAACTGCTATTATAACTGTAGGGAGAAGTTATCTTCGAGCGGTGAGAATTCTGTCGAATTTCGCGTCGATAGTAACTGTAACGACGCGACGATCAGACATTAGTTAGTTATTGATTTATTTTACGTTTTCATATTTTACAATTTGCGTTATTCATTATTCTGGTTCGACGTATTGAATAGAAAAGACATGTTTGATCTCAGACGGAGATTTAAATGAGACAATTTTATTAATTTCTTTCAAGATATTTGGAATTAAACCATTGGAGTTACGACTTAATTCCTACATAACTGCGAAGCCACGTTAGAAAGAATATAGTTGAACTAAAGAGGAACCTTATTCGTAGAGAAAATAGCACTGAAAATTCTGTTAATGCGGAGAACAGACTGAACAGACACAGTCTCGAGAGTTCATTAACCCTGAAGAGTTGCATACGCGTTGCAGCCTACCAATAACTGAACTGTGAAATACTCTGGTCCCTTTGCAATCGAAACGAAAGGTTTTCACCGGTGGTGCTCGGCGAGTCATCGGAACAGCGAACATTCGAGTGCGAATGAATGGAAGAAAGATGGAAGAAGAGAGAAAGGGTTCTCATTGGATTCGACCGAAACGACACGTGAGAAGTAGTCTCAAGGTCAACTAGTTAGCTCGAGGCTGCCACATTCTGGCAGCGTCAACGTCGAACGAACCGAACGAACCGAACCCGCGAAGAACCATAATCTTCCGCGCGTGTGTGTCATCGCGATCAGGTAAATTGTTCGGTGCTGAGTGTCGAACGATTGTACTACGATTGCAGCGTTCCTTTTCTTCTTCTTCCTTTCTGTCTCCTTGTTTACAAGCGGAAAATTTTTTCTTCGTTCACTCCAACGCAACGTGTGCACAGCACCGCGTCTCGTCGAACGCTATGTCGGAAAAGGATTTGGACGTTTGTTCAGTGTATTAGCGTGTATATCTAACGATAAGTGGCTATGATTTATGTGGTTGTACGTTTGGTAATTGTTTCGTCTCTTATTCGATTGCAGCAAACGCGTTATCTAGACGGGTCTACGTGTGCCAAGATTTATATCGGTCCTGTTGTTAGAATCAACTATGTAGTTACAAATGTACGAATTGTTACACAATCGTAGGAAATGTTTCGCGGTTTCGCTACCATAAAAAATCCGCGGCTGTCGCGCCGCTGGACTGCCAATTTCTTTGCTGGTCTGTATTTTTGTTTTCGTTATAGTAGTGTTTCTTTTCTTTTTTAATTTTCTTATTGAAAAAATGGTCATAACACCATAATCGGTTTCCTACAACTAACGGACTAGGGAAAAGCTTAGCACTTTTATCATTAACGAAGTACACCGATAAGGAAGCTATAAACTCCAATGAGATTCTATTAAAGTTTCATTTTTTCAAGAACATGGAATCAAATTTGTCTGATTTACTCCGTGTTTACATTGCATCTTTTCAAGCAGGATAACCTCGGATCCGGTTATGAATTATAGATTATATCATCAGTTACAGGACACCCTGTATGGAATTTCGGTATCCCAAAATTCCGATCCACTTCAAACTGGTTTCTAGAGGATTGGCCAACTTTTGTTCTGCTTCTTTTTTCGGTGTGGGGTAAGAGTAGGATAAGCTGCGTGTAACGTACGCGCTAACGTGCTTAATCACCTAATTAGCGATCCGAATGGTCTCTTTTGGGAAACTGTACATCCTTAACATTTTCCAAGTCCTACCGAACAAGACACATTTTTACAAGAATGTCATACTGCTGTCATCATACTGCTGGATGCAGAAATGATTTCGTAACTCTTTTTTTAACCTTTTTAAAATTAAAAACATATTCTGTTTTTCTTGTTAGACTACAAGTTCCGAGGTTAGAACGTTGTTTAGACAGAATTCGCTAATTCGCGTATAATCTTGTAGAAATATGTGATAATAAGGAAACCGGGACGTTTAACGTTAATTACTTGGCTTTATCGGCCGCTGCGAATTCCACGGCGTCATTTACGTGCGGTTATAGCTCGTCTACAACGTCGCGTCATAATTACGATACAGTAATCGCAGTTACGTAACCGGTTACGTTACATTCATCAGATCGATTCGCGAACAATTTGTATTACGATCTGACTGGGATGAGTCGACTGACGTTGTCATCCAAAATGGCTGCCTTAGAAACTACAATAATAAACGTTGCAAGGTGTTAAAACGTAGAATAGAAGTTCCAACGGTAGAACGTACATTGTCGTCCAAAAGTTTCGCAACGATCGAACCACAAAATATCAACTAAAAGATTTTGTTTTTTTTTTTATCACAATTATTACTCCTTATGCTGTAAAAATAAATTCTTTTTTTTTGTTAAAAAAAAAATTCTTGTGCTATGAAAGTAAATGTGAAAAACAGCAGAATACGTACATATGTCAATTACATATATATATAGAGGAGAAAATGTTGCTATCGTTGCGAAAGTAAACAATTCGTTCGAAAATGTTTCGTTTGATTTAAAAAAGATTTGTTCTCACATTCCACACACGAATAAAGCATTACTCAACTAATTAACTAAGAAGATATATGTACATATATCTGTATCCAAACTTTTGAACCACACTGTACCCACCTTTGTCTCTAAATGTATGCATATTCTATTATTGTAATTATCCACGTGTAACAATAGACGAGACATTTGCTATTCTTGCCGCTACGAAACTCGTCAAAATAATACCCAATCACGAGCAACTGAAGCAACATACGGAAAGTGAATGGAAGACAACTGGTGTCTCGTTCTAGCAAGTGTGTTAACAAATAAATTGAAATCGAGCAGTACCGGTTTTGGTTATGATGTGGCTCTGGTTTCATTAACGTTAGCCAAACAAAAAAAAAAACGTGGTAAAAATGAGTCCAATAAGATTAACGTCTAGCCTGGTCCAGCCACAGAACCGGTCGAAGATCGGTCGAATCAGCATATTATGACGTCGAGCTGCTCGTGATTGAACGAAGTGCTAAACTGCTAAACGGTCTTCAGGTTTTAAGCACAACAGACGTGTCCGTTCAACTTCGCATACTACTGCGAATCAATCCTAAATTGTTCCTGACCGTATTGAAATTCCGTAAAATTCAATTAGTCACACAATTCGATATTCCATTTCAACATTTTCAACCTCTTTGCTGAGATATCTCGACGAAACATACAAAAAGTTGATTCATCCGGCCTTGTAATTATTTTAAACTCATATTTCTAGTTTCTACTGTGAATTCACTGTAGACATGTATTTAACATGAAAATGTTCTCCGTATTTTTCTACATTTATTATTTATTCACAGCTCGATTGCACGTCTTCGAGTATATTCTCATTTTTAGTAATTATCTTTTGAAAGTTTCAAGGCGGAAAAATGTCTTGCATCGAATAGAAAATTCCTCATAGTAAACGTAGAATAATGACACAATTAACAAAACACAACACAATAATAAAGTACGATGTACAAAAGTGTTGAAAAAACTGCGCAACACAAGGTTCACGCTATTTTTCAGCGAAGTAAAAATACCTTCAATCATCGAAACTATCTACAACAATATAAATATAAATATGTATATGAGAATGCAAATTTTCGCTTTTTCTGATAATGGTTGCGCTGCGATCAGCAATAAACAACCTGCTGAATATACATATGTAGAAGCGCAGAATCGTCTGAATGGAATCAAAGTCATTCATAAATCCCGGGTCGGTGCGGCGCGGTGCGTCGCGGAGGTCGGAAATATTAATCAGTGAAACGGACACGTGTGACTTTAATTGCTACATATCGCCCAGAGATTCTGTAATCTAAACCTAGGATTTGCAGAACGGGTTTGAATTACAATACATTGCTGATGATGTTCCGAGAATGCGAGCCATGCAACTCGGCGCAATGCATTCATACAGGGCGATTTCTTTATTTGCAATTTTCCCCCGCGTCGTTTCGTGAACAATAAACTGGCCGAAGCTGCACTTACGATCTTCGTCGGTCCGCCTACGGTCTACGTTCTACGATCTACGGTCTACATTCCATCCACTGGAGGGCATATTCGCGAGAGGTGAGGGGCGAGGGGCGAGGAGCCAAAAAAGAAGGGTCTAGACTCTAATATGTATAATACAATGTCAAAGCAGAACAGAATTATTCCGGTGGAACAGAATTCCTTGCGATTCGATAATGATGATCGTTTTTCCACTTATATCGCTTACACCACAATCCCTCGACCTTGCGCCAATCAATTACTACGCGTGTCGATCGTTTAAACATGAATAGATAAAAAAATTCGATGAAGAGAAATGGTGTAAATGTAAATACATCAGTTCAATTTAACAAGTTCGTATTTAATCGAGAGATACGCGAATTTTGGCGAAGCTTTTTCGAAAAGACGCTTGGCATTTATTTCTGGTAAAAAAGGTGGAGAATAATGGGAGGACGGAATCTAATGGCGCCGCACCGTTTCATCTGTGATTTTATCGATGACTTGTAAAATAGGTCAACGAAGGGAAAGAATTTGACCGCGCACACCCAACTCTGCGCATCCCCAGCCACGCGCACTCGGAATCCACAACAGAATTAAATTTATTTATTCCAGGAAGCCGGTATCGCGCGACAACGCCGAGCACCCTGGAAAACGTGTCAGCGTTCGCTGTTTGTTCGACTACTTAGAGCAATATTTGGGGCGACCGTCGCGCGTCGCGTCGCGTCGATCATATACATATGTATGTACATAAGTAGAGACAGCAGCATAGCCATGTTCCCCCGACGGTGATGGAATATCAAAAATACCATCAGTCTAATCGAATCGTACATACAGAAGTAGAGCTTCGATTTTCGGATCGCATTTCAAATGTGAACAAAATTCTAGTGAATTCACTCTGCCAAACTTATTGTACTGTGAATGTTAAGGTGGCACAATAAACTCGTAGAACTGGAATTTCTGCTTTAGGTAGTTACTTTTTTCAAGTGACGTTATTCAAACTAATGTAGAGCAATCAAATTGTAGAATTGCAATTTTTATAATGTAATTTATAATTTTTATAATATAATCTTAATGATGTTCCCATCTTCGTACTATACCTAATTATTAAAAATAATGGTGTAATACAAAACGTGGAACTGCAGATCCAATTTCAAATTAAAATGTTGCAACGAGGTTCCCCCGTCGTGCCATAATTATTCAAACGAATATAGTATAATTAAATCGTGGTACTGTGATGTTGATGTCAAATTCGAAATTGAACGGTTCAATTAAAATGCATGCAATAATCATTTTTACGAATTGTGACTTGTGCAGGCGAACGCGATAATGCGTTTGACGTGCATTCGATATGCAAATCCACGCTATACTATGAAAGAGTCCAGGGTCCAGGGGCTACCGGGAAACGTGAGAAGCATTCCTCTCGATAAACAACGCTTACCCTTTTTACCACGTTTTTATCTCAATGTGCTTTTGTAGAATAGCTTTTAGAACGTCGAACTCGACTCGAGTAATCGTGTCGTGCAAGCTCCATTGCTGTAGGTTCACAGCCATGTACGGTAAATTCTGGCATTTTAGCGGTCCGATGATGCATCGATCGCTATCGACAGCCTGTCCGAGTACTCGGAAAAAGCAAACCTCGGCTGAATATTCGTGCTGAGCAGAGCACTTGACTATTTCAAGACTGTCGAAAAAAAGTGGACGAGTAACTTGAAAACTTTGACTAAGCCTCTCGGAGCAAGCGTACGCTACTTTGGCTGTTCTATTATTTTGAAGGCAGAATGTGCAAAATTGTGTACATAGCTTGCAGTATTGTACGGTACGTACATATAGCTGTGCTGCTCCGGTTGCTCGTGGTACTTTTACGATTGTTTACCCATTAGGAAGCTATCGGTAAGTATATGTAACGTTGGCAAACTCTAATAATCTTCAGGATACTTTCTTATCACGGCTACATAAACAAAATAGTAGCCAGCGTACCGAGCGTACGCAACGGCGTGGTGCGGCGGCTACGGTTCACGACCGTAAATATTGTCAGTCATCGCGATTAGACTCGTTTCGCTCGCGTATCTTCCTGCCAAGCTACACGCGCTTCAAAGGATTCTCCAACTGTCTCTCAAGGAACAGTTGTCCCTAAACCTAAACGATAAAAAATAGACTTTTAAAAAAATTTTTTTTAAATAATGCATTGTCATCCAGTTCTGAGCATGTATTTAATTTCAGGTCTCTAGCTCATCAGGAAGTTAGTTTAAAATCAATTGCAAAATTTGCCACCGAACAGACAGACAAACAAACAAAAAAGCGAGCTAATAAAAACGTGGTAAAGTCAAGTTCATTCTTGTCCAGGAAAATTTTCTTCGAGGATCAAACCGCATAAAGTATAGAGTCTAAGATTAGGACGTGAAAACGTTAGAGCCAAACATAGGGAGAAATAATGTAGGAATATAACTCTGTGAATAGGATGGTTTTATAACGAGTTGGAAAATTCCCTTTCGACACCCGATCCCTGCGATTTCGACGATAAATTGTTTGGTGAAACCTATCGCGATCGGATCGATGAGGAAACGTTCTCGCAATTACATTCAACCCTTTCGCGCTTGCATCATAACGATCGGCTGTGTTCTATTTCGGGGCCACCACTAATTATCCGTCTTGTCGTTTGGTTCACTTGTACCGATTTTATAGCGATACGCGTCAATTGTCACGCATACTGTGTACTTGTCACTTATCGGATATGTATATACAAAAAAGATATGTATATGTAGATACATATTTTTTAAATATATGTATATCCATATTTAAAGAAAAAAAACAATCATAAACAGAGGAACCAACCAACCATGGCGTTTAGTACAACATCCACGAATAAGCGGTGCTGTAGTTATTTCGGTTATGCAACAGGGGTTGCAGTTATCGATCAGCTACCGTCTAAGAACTTTTTGCCAAGACCGTATTGATCCTGGCAGAGTTCGTAGACGCATTTCACACGACCTATATGGTTCTAATCAATGCTCGTTACGTGCACACTAACCCTGCATGCGAGATGTGTTCTCCGAAAAGAAGATACGTATGTATCTGGATTACCACAGAGCAATTAGACGAAAATGACGATTTTAAAAAACTAAAAAATATTATAGAATCTTGAGAAATCTTGAGAAACAAAGTAGAAATATCATTTTTCTTCTCCAGTTTACATGAACAAATTATGTTTTATTTATAGCGTTAAGTACTGTTATATTATTTTCAACCTACTAAAAACTTTTCAACCTGAAAAAACTAAATTCCTATTTCATTCGAGTTTGTCGTAATCGAGGTAGGAAATTTTTACTTTGCGCAAAGATTCGCTGTCTAATATTACCACGTTTTTTTATTACCAACGTCGATTCACAGTGCTATTCTTGTATTATAGTATTTCAGCGTTACCGACATACCACATCCATCATAGAACTGCAAAGGATTGAGTTAGAGATATTCTCGAAATAGAATTCGCGGCTTAAAACTTGGATCGTGTAACTTGGGCTGCGAACTCTCGCAGCTCACCGCAGCTAGGTAAGGCATAATTGCCTGGTCTTGTTCTTGAAATACATTGTTAGTCATAATAGCCATCCAGCTGTCTCCGATCGCTCAAAGCTGAAAATACATATCAGTTGACAGGATGTTGAGGTAGCCGTATGGACGTCGTCTAAGGAAAAGGTTGCTTTAGAAAATACGTTCGCTTCAAACGATTTTTGCCGAATAAATCCGTCCCGCACAAATAAACCGCGAACCTTATCTGTCTCTACACTCTCGGCCTGTTTCTACCACGTTTTTCCATTACAAGCCATCGTATTTTACACGATTTATTGGAGGAACACGAAGTGTACACGAAGTACAAAATAGCGAAAATATTTTGATCCTCGGATGGCGGTGCCTGGGTCTATTTTTATCCAGAGTATCGAAATAGTCGTACACGCATTCAGTTTTTGGCAATTAAACTAAATGAATAGCTGCCGCATTGGAAATAACGCGGAGAAGAACTAGTGTGTCTACACTCTACACGAAGCACGATTAAAGATACATTTAAAAAATATCAATTAAATCTGTAGATGGCTGTAATCGTGAATTATCATGAAAAAAGTTGCTCTCGCGCGACCCGATCAAAATAAGTGATCTACCTAAGCAAGTGTCCACGTGCAGCTCCTGTATCTTGTAGTTGCGATTTTGAATTTACAGAAACCTCTAGCCCAATGCTAAACTTATCCGCTCGATATAGGCTCGGCAAATGCACGGACTGCGAGATTTTACAATTAGGACAGTCCGAGTCGCATACCGCTTTCTCGATCTAGAGCTACTGAATTCTCGAGTTCTGTCATGGCTAGAATGCTTCTCCTCGATCTCGCGAGCACGATGTTAACGTTCACGCGAAATGTCATAGGGTATTTTTCGCATAACTGCGGATAGCTGGATCGCATGCAAGGATGCAATAGCGTCGGCCAATGTATATTTACCGATCACTCTTTCTGGAGCATTCGTTTCCCTATGCCCTATATCTTTTTTATCAGCGTCGTCTATCGATCAATACGGGGATGCACGTGTACGCCGTAGCGTGTTGGAGATGTTAGGGCAATATGGTGTAAGACTTTATTTCCAATTGGCGACCAGTGCGATTAAGAATGTTCTCTTTTGGGAGCAGAATACATATATCGCCTGGTGAATATTTACCTCGAATATTTACCTTGCGTAAATACGTTTCTCAAATTGCCTTTGAACATCCCGTGTATTAGGCAAGGCTCGCAAGATAGCCTTACCGATGAGTCCTCTAGCGGGTCTAGGACGAAACACCTCCTTTCTTTCTTTAAAAAAAAAAACTGATTAAAAAACATTTTTAATAGCTAACGTGGTTCTCGAACCTGAAGATTCAAATCCGAATCCAGCGTTTAGTATCTCACAAATTGACTATTTGTTGTTGTAAATGATCGAACTTTTGCGCCGCGAATAAAAAAATTGTTATATCCTGAAGATAAATTACGATCGATAACCAATTAATTAATTATTATTTACCTCGAATAGTCTGCAATTTGTCGAGGAACCACAAATGATATTTTCTTTCTGTCTTAATAACTAATAATATAAACTTAAAATATTATAATTATATAACTTAATAAATAATAACGATATTAGGTTCAAAATCATATACCGACGTTGCTAACCCACTCGTGTTTGCCACAAATGTATAAAATCTAACTTGTTTCGATTACTGTCTCTTCGAACATCTAACGCGCAAACGATCGTTCGCTACGAGAGTTAGGTCGTGAGCAGTTTGTCGACAGACTTTGTAACGTAATCGATCCTGCTTAAGTTATCGTTAATAGTTATCGCGATGAGTTATTGTGCTTGGGAACAGTCACGTGTGTTTCTTTCGCAGAAAATGTCACATGTTAATGACAATATCGATCGCAGGATGTAATATAATACATACAGTCTCTAGAGGTGTGGAATCTCCTTTGCGCGCCTGGACGCAGCGTTTTGTTATCCCGGTGCCTTTTATACTCCATTCGTTATATGTCACCAGAACTTATCTGCTGAGAAGCCGATTTTACGTGATCGTCTTTCGGAGCACTGGTTGCCCTGGTTTAATCGCACGAAGATCTGCAGTTCAATTGTTACTCTCGTTATGTATCGAGACCATGAGCTAGGACAAAGGAAAATCATAAAACTGTTGAACAAAATTGCTTGTAACACGAATCGCAATGTACGGTCTATAAAACGGAATATTTCCACGACAGATATATCGTACACGCACAGTACACGTCGTTTTTCATTCGAGTGAATGGTTATACATAGTAATTTGCGCGCGGCGCACGGGATACCACACACCTGTATACAGGTCGTAATTCATATCTGTGACTCATGGTGTTCACAGTTCGCTCTCATCAGATTAGAATACAACGCAAACGTCGCATAAACACAACTCATTCACTGCAATTCAAGCACGTCAATTTCATCTCTTCGCTGTCGATTTTTTATCGGCGTATTCATTATATTTTTGTTGTACAAGGTTAGCGTTGAGAAATTTCTTCTCGAATCGAATTTGATAGGCAAAATTAATTTTTAAGATGATTTTCTTTTAATTAATTAATTGGTTATCGATCGTAATTTATCTTCAGGTTAATACAAAGTTTTATTCGCGGCGCAAAGGTTCGATCATTTACAACAACAAACAGCCATTTTGTAGCAAAGGTTCGTTCATTTACAACAACAAATAGCCATTATGTCACAAAATGGCTGTTTGTTGTTGTAAATGATCGAACCTTTGCGCCGCGAATAAAATTTTCTTTTAAGGCGAAAAAGAAGTTTAACTGAAACATATAATTCTGTTGTTTTGCAGCTAATGAAAATCACGAAGAGCTTGCTTGGCGAGAAACTTTTCACAATGCTCATGAAGTCCACATTTTACGGTCACTTTGTCGCCGGAGAAGACGAGGCGCAGATCACTCCTGTCCTGGATAGGCTAAGGCAGTTTGGCGTGAAACCGATACTCGATTACTCCGTCGAAGAGGACATCTCTCAAGAGGAAGCGGAACGACGCGAGATACAGTATGTATCCGGGATTTGAATCTTCTACGGCCTGGCATCATACAATTTTTACTGTTGAGGCTTTCCCAACGTTGAGGCTTCCCATTTTCGAATATTTTCGAATAATTTCCCAACGTTGCAGACAAAACGAAACGAACGTGAAAGCCTCAACAACAAGAACAGTATGTATCGAATCATTGTTGCATCTGTTGCACTTGTTTCCCATACGTTAGCTACCGTTGTTGCATGCGCACACGTGATTCACTTGATTCGCGCTTTCCATTTCCATTTCCAGTTCCAGCCGATTGAAAAAGTATCGCTGTAACCCCATCTTTTGTGAACACTGAACACACATCTACGACCTTACCCTGTTAACGCTTTGTCTACCGGTCATTTTCTAATACCGTAGCAACCTCAATTATCCGAAGTAACTGTGAAACATAAATAAAAACTATACATCGTATACATATACATTTACATATGTATAATGTCGATCTCGATTCGTTTGTACAGTAAACAGTGTTGCTTGTGGATTGCCTTAGATTGAGCTATTTAAATTTGAAGCATGTTGGGATACTAGTGACTTCGTGCGTCAGCTGTTCGGATAATCGAGTTGGTACTGTAATCCCTTTAAAAGAGGACATCTCTCAAGAAGAAGCGGGCCAACGCGAGATACAGTATGTATCAAATTTTCACTGTTGAGGCTTTCCAATCCAATCTCTACCCACCTAGCCTGATCCTTTTCGAATGGTTTCCCAACTTTTCGCAAATATAAAACGAACCCCGAAAGCCTCAACAAACAAAAACAGTATGTGTCTATATCGCTGTTGCATCCGTTGCACTTGCTCCCAACATTAGACATTACTGTTCAATGTTGACGAACAGCGTGCACAGGTGATTTACTTGATTCATGTTTGCAGTGGATCAAAAATGTATCGAATCGCAATGAAATGTATCGGGTTCGAACGGAAGTTCGTAGAAGCGTTTTCGAATTGAATTTCACACGAAAAATTAAAATATTTACTATTTACGTATTTGATAACATCGATAAGTTGCCTGACTAAAAGAAAAGAATAAGAAAAACCAATGGAATCGAATGGAAAATATGTAATAACATATATCTGTGAACGAATATCTCAATTTTATGTTTGAACGTAAATTTAAACGTGCTACGGACTTTTGTTTCGATCCAATATATGTATCGGTGTCGAGTCACATTCGGGAGTGCAGACGGTTAACAAATCAAGATCATACTAATATGCTGCTTGTTCGACTCACATCAGAAAAGTAGCTTGTCTTTACTTTTTTTTATCCACTGTACCTCGATCGAGCAGCACCACTTTCACGGTTTCTCATTGGTAGAATACGACGACACATTAGCAACTCGCAAGGACTTGGCTAGGACCTCATCATCATGAGCGCACAAGACAAACGCGAAATCGAGTGAGTAGCGTGCACAATCGAACGCGTTAGCCCTTTGACGTATGAATTCAATGAAATTTGATGCGACCGAAAATACTATTCATCATTCAGTGTATTACTTTCAAGTTTTTCCTTTTCATTTTTTTATCAAGCATGTCTCCTCGCGGACAAGGATCGTTTAAAATACCAAGAAAATGTTCTTCGGAACATCACTATCAAACTCTTCGACGAGGGGAAAAGTTAGCTTGGGGGCTGGTTCTTTCCGATGCACGCAATTTAATTATATATATGTATATATACTTGTAGCATCGATGATTGGACATACAGTCCTGATGTCGTTAGTATATCGATATTCATCCTCAAAGGGTTAACTTATCATTTGTGTAAGCTTAACAATGAATTTTCGTATAAATTCAAGACGGATATGTTCTTGGGATGATAATAATGTTGCTGGTAATATTTACTATTAATATTATTAACACTTTGACTGTCAAACGAACAACCTCGAAAGCTCCATGAAATCGAACTAGTTTATTCAATGAAATCAAAATCGAAGAGTTCAAATAGCTATTCAATCTTCTCACATTTTTCTTTCAGATTTCAACCACATTTATTCGTACAAATGTATTAGCGTAAAACTGAATTTTTAAACCTGGTCAAATATACATGTATAATTCCGTCATCCTTGTATAGCTGACATGGCAGTCAACGCGTTAAGCAATATTTTTCAATGTGTACAATGCCATAAGAAATACACGATGTGTTACACTTTGTGCATCGCGGGGTTAAAGCTTTGTCGTTTGAGAATTTCGAATCTATCGTCAATAAGACAATCTCGGGATGGCTTTCATTGGCCAAACAGAAATGGTTTTCTTTTTTAGCTATCGAGACAATTCATGCGCCTTCCATTTTGACCGTTGCGTTGGTTTGCAGGCTCAGCGTTTCTCGAATACCCAAATAGGCAACAGGTAGAAAGTTGAATAAGAGTAGAAGAAATCTGCGAGACCATTGCCGACCGTCCTATAAGCACAGATTCGGTTTCCGGATACGTCGCGAAGAACGGAATTTTTCGAGGAAAAGCGGCTGTTGGGTCGGACTTGAGTTGACCGTTTTTACCTCAAAACTACCTGAAAATTACCTGAAGAAGGTGTCGTTCGTGGAGCCATTCGAAAGGATAGCGAACGAGCTAGAGCTTCCCACATTCCCAGCAGTGCCATAAAAGAAGATTTCAGTTTTACAGTTTATATTATAGCAGAGCAAAATGTGCCACTTGCTGGATTAACATTAGTTTGATCGTCGGATTACCAATTTATTCTTCTCTTTTATTATCCTAGTTGGCCGTTACCTTTACGCGCTCGGATAACAAAGTATCGTTAGTATCAAATATGCGGACCTTAATCACAGTTTGTAGAGTTTCGCAAAAATTTCCAAAGATACTTTTGCTTATGCAAAGATTATAGATTGCAGATTTCATATTCGTTCCGTTCGTAGTAGCGGAAATTAGTGTAGAGAAATTTGATTGGGGTCACGAGAGACCCAAGAATTCTAACTAGCAAAACTTGTGGCCTCCGCTTATGGTTCCGCTGGGATTATTATACATATTTCGTTGTCTATATTAACGACCGCATTAGCCTGAACGATTATTTTCAATTGTTAATAGCGATAAACGCAAGCAAGTCTCGAAGGATACACGTATAACACGAACGGCATTAATTCCTGGTACACTGGTAAACTGGTAAACGCGTGCGACTGTGCAAAATAGAAGAATTTATCGATTCCCTGGCGTGTGAAATTTTTCATGAGAACGCGCGTGACAAAGTTGATGCTAGTGCATTGACACGAGCATTCTTCTCTTCCCTATCGCTTTCTTTTCTTTTCAGTTGGCATACATGTAGAATATACAAGAAAGCCTAAAACAGTGAAAGAATTAGTCGCGAAGTACAGTCGACCTAGTATCTGGGCGACGCGCGGCGTCGATAAAAATAAGGTTGCAGGCGGAGGGTTGAATTTAGGTTTGTAGCATACGAAAATATGCGGTGAAACTGTGAAGTCCAACAACGTAGTTGAATGTCGTAGAATATTTTGGGTATCGACGCAAGGGTTAAACGACTCGGTGTTTGTCTTTGGGAGACGCGTCGCCCGAACCGTTAAATGGGAAAGCTCAAAGCAATGACGTGTATATATAATGATCGATTACAGAGCTTCCGTGTCCGAAGCAGGGGATGAGAAAAGGGAAGGACCCCTGAAGAAGTACCATGTGGCGAAACCATTCGCGGATCGACGGTACAAAGTGTCTTCAGCGAGAACGTACTTCTACCTGAACGAAGCTTCCTGTGAACGGAACATGGATATATTTATTAAATGCCTCGAATCTGTCGCAGGTGAGTCATCCTCTCGATATCGAGAAGCTATAGAACATTCCTGTGCTCCACCATCACCGACATCCTTGTCCTATCGTTGCTGCAAACAGCACGCATGCTAGAAATTTTCACGAGGCAATATGTACCAGTCTAGTCGCTTTCAACGTTTCAACTTTAAAATGCTGCATACATATGTACGTGCAAAGTACATACATTAGTTACTCAGCCCATCTTATCGTACGTTTCGTGTCCTCGAAATTTATTCGAGCGTTTCGAATTGTAAATGGTTTAGCGAACAAGCAGTGAAACATCCCATCATAGCGATAACTTAAATACATCGAAGATATGATAAAAAATTATATTTAAACTGAAGTTTCTGGTGCTAATTCAATAGTCTATCGGTAATGAAAAAATTAAAGTTATTAAAGAATTCAGAGAACGTTGAGCAGGAGCAAAAGAGAATTCTCTTCGTGGGTTGCCACGGAAGCATTTCACAGCTGATTCCTTTACTCCGATCCCATAGAAGAGTTCTACGCGTGCAAACGCTTTGATACGCGCACACAGGGACAGTGTGAAAATGATGAAAAGTTCTCGATTCCCGAGGCAGACATGCGCGTGCGCGTCCGAGTGGCGATGAAGATAACGTTTTACACGTGCCGGGAAAAGTTGTAACGTTCGATCTGCACGGTCTGGTCAAAATGCAAATGAGGAGAAGAGGCAGACCTCGGCAAGTCTGTAGTCTGTGCGAAGAGATAAAGAGACTTGTGGGGAAAGTACTGGCTGTCTACTGCTCCAAGTTCAACTGCAAAGACGAACTGTTAAATGCTCGATAAATTGCGTAATTAACGGGATAAACACAATCATTTCTATGTTTTACAAGATAGTCTCTCGCTAGTCGAAATTTCATGATTTCTTTAAATTTATCGCGCGAATATCGGATAATATAACCTACGTTGTTCACCGCAATGATTTATGGCGCGTGGCGATCATCACTGTCTCACAAATCATTGAAACTTGAATTACTAAGCGGTAAAGCACGGTTGTAAAGCACAAAAGCTACTGTACGATTAATTCAAAGCAATATTTCGGAGCTACACTTAAATCATAAATCATGGGAGTTTGGAATACGGAGCTTTGAACGTGGTAATGAGCCACGTAACACAGAAATCCCGTAGGACTCAGCACGAACCTCTTCACTCGTTATAATACCATTAATATGTAATATGATCAGACGCGTTTATCGGATATCAGAATAAAAGTCGTTTTGAATGAAAAAAAATTATAAAGGGACCACCCCGGGGACATACTCTACGAGATGCAAAAGGTTACAAGATGTAAAAGGCTACAGGATGCAAGATGAAAAAAAAAGCGAAAAAAATGGCACATACAGGTTGAATTGAGTAACCTCCTTCTTTTTCGTAGTCGGTTAAAAATCCATGGAAATGACTAAAGTATAAAATAAAATTCGAGACGAGAGAAATTTCGAGTCGTTTCGAGTTGAGGAGAATGGTCGGAAAACATTCCACGGTAGAATGTTTCCATTAAAAATTGATTTATACGACGTCCGATGTTTGGCACTGCGGAAAAACACTGCGAGGCAGGAAACGTAAAGGAGTCGTAATATTCGATATCTGTACTGCTCTGGTGTCGATATTAGGCGTTTACAGACGTTTGAAGGTCTTGACGCTAAAGGTCATTACCGCCGCCATGACATCAGCCACGAAGCACGCGATGGAAAATCTCGTATTCCATTTAAAGAAGTCAAGGCGACTTTGAGATCTCGTGCGAGACGTTCCAGCAGCCGGGTTATTTAGTGGACATTCCGTTTATCAACGAATATTGTACTATTGAACAAAGCTAATCTGTTCACGTGTCGACCCATTCGCGTTCAATGGAAAACTCACGACATCCGGCATCGTGGGTCAATGGCTTCAGGAACGGCAATTAATCAACTGAAATTGATTAAAAAAAAGAGACAGACGGGTCAAGAGGAGATCAGGCAATTTTTTTCATGTGTCAGTCTGTCAGTGTTAACTCTTCAGGATGAAATCACCCCTCCTGGGTTAATGAAAGTTGCGCTTCAGTCCAAAATTACGGTGGACATACACACAGAAGATGCTACATACAAAGGAAATGGCTTTCTCGAATATGATTCAATTTAAAATTACCCTAGAAGATCTGCTGTTTGCCGAGAAGAGCGCTCAGCAAATTTTAAAAAGAGAACACAAGTGGACAGTAGCATACCTACATCCTAAGCGTTAACGCGACGGTTAATATGTGAGGGTTAATAATTACAAACCAGAAAATATCCTGACAATATCGCGACATTGTCAAAGTACATTTACGCGAAGGTAATTTCGAGAAATATCGGCAACCGTCTGTGAATTCTCACAGCTTTACAGCTGTGACTCTGTTCTCAATTTTTCATCAAACAATAGGTACTCGGAGGCTTGTCCTGCTCTAGTAAAGATGTTGCGTAAAAGCATATAGGCCAGCGGTATTTCTTTCTCGGAGCGTCTGGACGCAGCGATTCGTTATCCATGCTCCATTCGTCGTAGCTCTCTGCAGTGTTTACACAAGTTTATATGTATAGTGTAATGTAGCAAAATACAATGTAAAATAATATAGTAGTAAGAAAATGCGATATTATATCTTGGCCGATGAAGTACGACGAATGGAGTATAAAAGGCGCTGGGATAACAAAACGTTGCGTCCAGATCAGTCCAGATGCACGAAGGAGATCCCACTTTTCTACGGATAAAAGTTGAATCACCATCGTACGACGAAACGAACGTGACCTTTCGCTTTTGAACTTTTAATCGAAGCACACGCATTAAAGCTTCTTTATTGCGAAAAGCACTGGCTCGTTTAACAGCAATTAAGAAAATCGTAGATGGTACTCTCGAGGAATATTTATAACGATAGAAAATTTGGTCGGCCAGACCACGTGGACATGCCATCTATAAATATCTCCCCTAGAGAATCTTGTATTCTTTTAAGCGTTCAAACAACGTGGCATAACGTCTCGAATCGCCGAAAAAGTTTCCAACTCATTCGAATAGTGTAATTCGAACTGTCCAGTAATTACCGTCGTCGGTACTCGATCAAATTATAGTATATTATTAATTTTATCTACGTGTTAGTAGAATTTCTTCTCGTTACACAAACATTGGATAATAAGCGTTATAGAATAAACAATGATCGCTTTCTCAATAAATACCACATAGATTGTAAACGTAGCAACACGTCTGTATCTTTATTTAGTAATAAATTCTATAAGGTATCTCTATGTATACTTGTAGGGTTTTCTCAGATGAAAGCGTACTCGTGCGTCGGTGATGTTTAATCCAGCTTTGTGAAATATATTCTGTAAATAGTATTACTAATTGCGATGTGTGTTGCAGAAGACGAAGCGTAACTTTAAACCTGAAATATCCTACCACACCATCTACCACCATCTAATATCGATCTCGATCCCTGTCCGCAATGAGAAGAAAGCACCCTCCAAGCACATAGACCCTTTTCGATTTGTTCCGTAAATATCTATGCTCTCCTCGGTCAATAGAGGCTACCTTGTAACTAATGGTGCAACCAATCCAGTCTTCGTTCTATTTCACCCTTTGCGGTTTAAAGGTTTAAGGATTTAAAGGGTTCCCGAACTTTCATTCCATTTTAAGTTTAACGCTTGCACGGCGAATTTAGGTCATTCAGTCAAATGATCAAGCGATTGCCACACTTATTCGTTTACACTTTACAACACGCTTATTCCCATAGCGACGTTTAATTACGATATACTATATAATTTTAACGAAAATTTTGTCAAGCAGTACTACGATATAAATGCAAAGTCTTCCGATCCCAAGTCTGAAATCAGATTCATTTAATTCGAATTAATTTCAGAAAGAATTTCTCGAATCTGTATCGCATCATTAGTTACAAGATACGCTATAAAGTTTTGTTCGAGTCAAATATTTGACGATTTTTACTATTTTTTCGAATTTTCCACAGGTGCTTCGATGGGAGTTGGCATAACAGCGATCAAGTTAACAGCTCTCGGTCGGCCGCAGCTTCTGGTACGTGTTCGATTGAATGACGAACTGTTCGAAAACTGTTCTTGACACAAAATTCGCCAAACTCGTTAAAGAACAACACCCTCTTCGTCTCTCGATGTTTGTTTGTTAAACATTTGTTTTGTACGTCTGCAGCTGCAATTGTCCGAAGTAATTATGAGGGCACGACAATACATGACCGACGTGGTTGGCGGTGAGGGTGCTGTTTTAAGCCATCACGCGAAACCAGATGACTTAATGAAGAAGTACGAGGAAGCGCGACTCAGCGATGCGGCACCAGTGAAGAACTTTCTTCAAAAGATTCAATCGGACAAACAGGGGTAAGTTCTGACTTTTATCGCGTCGTACAGCAAAGCAATAAAACCTTTTGATACAGTTGTAATTCTTAGATTATAACATTCAGGATTTATTTTATTATGTATTATTTTTGCATCGACAAAGATATAATAAAAATCTCGGACTCGCGTTAATCGATACGGTCTGATTTCAGTGTGATTCACTTGTTCCCGTGGAGTGGTATTTTGGACGAGAATTACGAGCTCAGCGAGACTTTCCAAGTACCTGATATTAAAACAGGAAAGATGGTGAAGCTTATGTCTCAACTGACTCCTAAGGAGGAGGAAATGTTCAGAAACATGATCAGACGTCTAAACACCATAGTCGGGGTACGAAATAGTACGGATATATGCACGATAGACTAAAAACAAACAAAGTAGAAACAAAGCAGAAATATGTATTAGGTTGGTGCATACGAAATTTCCGATTTCAGAATGCAAATTCAACGAACCTTTTATTATTATACATAAATATGGACAAAGACACTGTTCCAGTCTTAAATACATTTTGTATGCGGTAACTTAACAGATATGTATAACAATAAAGTTGCGCGTAAGAAGCAAAGGGGAACCCTGCGCTTGTTCTCGTTCATTAAGAGACAGAGGGTTCTCGATTCTACGAGAACGCAACGACGAAAGTCTGTCGACTAGTCGGTTGACTAACAAAGTTGGGTCCGGTGGTTTCTGTTCCAGGTGGCAGACAAATTAAACGTGCGAATAATGATAGATGCCGAACAAACCTATTTTCAACCAGCTATTTCGCGACTGACGTTGGAGATGATGCGCAAGTACAATACAACTAAGGTAACGGTTTTCTCACCATAGATACGTCATTACCTCTTAGTAAATTTTCAGCGAATGATTTCTGACTCCCAAATGGTCTACTCCATAGGCCGTGGTGTTCAATACCTACCAGACATACTTACAAGAGGCTTTTACCGAGGTGAGAACGGACCTTGAACAAGCTGAACGACAAAATTTCTACTTCGGTGCTAAACTTGTCCGCGGTGCTTACATCGAACAGGTAATTTCTTCATTTACCATACTAAGTTTGCACGCTTAAACGCTATTTTCAAGGATCGATGACGGCGACGGTGGATTCAGTGACCTCTAAACCGAGTAAACGGCGATTAAATATGAATTGTATCGAGTAATGAGTGCAATTAGAAATTCGTTGACCGACCTAGCCTCGTACCGATGCTAAAGGAGATTCATTAGATCTTCATAGTTTTCATTCATAGGCTTCACATTTTTCATTCGTTTGCAAAACATTTTGCGTCTATTGTTAACAATATTCGGCTATGCAACGTGGTTATTTAGGAAAGAGCAAGAGCAGCGGCGATGGGTTATCCCGATCCAACGAATCCTACGTACGAGGCTACGACTGAGGTCTACCATAAGACGCTTATGGAGTGTTTAAGGCGAATGAAACTGTACAAAGATAAAGGCGAGGATCCGAAAAAGATTGGTATTATGGTCGCGTCCCATAACGAGGACACAGTACGCTTTGCGATTGAAAAGTACGTATCACGTATTACATCTTGCGCCTTCCTGTAATTCCATTCCAGTCCTCAAACTAATTAATGGTTATCGTTTCAGAATGAAGGAGATGGGAATCTCACCGGACGATAAAGTGATCTGTTTTGGTCAGTTGTTGGGGATGTGCGACTACATAACATTCCCATTAGGTATGATCATTTTATCCGAGTTTATTTTCTGATTTTTCTTTACCCGACTACAATCTCTAGCCATTAGAATGAAAAGAAAATTGAAGACCCTTGTTAGACGATACATAGAAGACGAAAATTCACTTGTTACCGGTCCCTTGCTTGTTCAGTCGAAAAAAGGGTTAGTCGTGGATGCGTACCCTTTAAGCAACAAATAATATTATTTTGTAAATTTCAGGTCAGTCAGGGTACTCTGCGTACAAATATATTCCTTACGGTCCAGTCAACGAAGTATTGCCGTACCTCTCGCGGCGCGCGCAAGAGAACCGAGGCATACTTAAAAAAATTAAGAAAGAGAAACGTCTCTTGCTGGAAGAAATCAAGAGACGCATTTCGAGCGGCCAGATATTTTATAAACCGAAAGGAAACTACACCCCCATCTGAGCAGCTGATTCGTAATCTTTGCACAGACAGATTTTAAGTATCAAACTTAAGTAGTGATTGTAAATTATTAAAAAAAAAAAAAGAAAAGCGGAAAAGAGGAAAAGAAAAGGGAAGGAAAGACTTCTGTGGTACGCAGAAATAACGTGCGCGCGTGTGTGTGAATGGAAGTATTTGCAGTGTTATTCATTACGCAAAATTTCCTTCGGTGTGACGTTATCAAGTGCAAAACTGCTCAAAATCGCACCATGTGGTAAGACTATGTTCATTGCTCTTTATGTCTGTTTACAGAGAAAAAAACTTTTCAGTGAACTACGCTATTGACTTTTTCTTTTAATAATGATCAACACGTTTTACGCTTTCGTTGGCGAATGGATCCCGTGTTCGTTAAAGCGTCCGCGATGCAATCATTGAACATCGATGCTTTTTTCTCAGTAGTTCATTTTAAACGGAACAAAAATTCATAAAAAAGTAATCGAAGTCTCGTTCACGGTAATCTTTCTCACGTGGCCATTGTTCGTAAGGTGGTTGCACGAGGGAATACGAAATTCGATCGATTTGGATTCTAAATAATATTCTAGTTGAAATCGAGAGTAAAGAAAAATATACCATTGTTCGAAATGTGCTAGTTATGTTGCTAATGTTTTATTTAAGAATCTCGTAGTGCGTGCGTGCACGATTATTTATAGCGGACATGTTTAAATATTTGTTGACTCACGTAATTTAGTATTTTTCTTGGACAGATATTATTTCCATATGAAAATAGGCAACTGTACAATTGTGCCCCGTGTAGCGAAAATTGCATTTAATTAAGTGGAATACTCGTGTGGAATGAATTTTCAGCCCAGTTTCGATGCGTTATACGCGTAGTTACCACGAACGGTTATTACCAAAGCGATTATACAATAGTATTGGCAAAATACTAGGGACTGTGAGTCGTAGCAGAGTATGTTTGATTTTTGTATGGAAGCGTTCGCGCGTACACTCTAGAAAGTGGCTCTTACAAGCTTTTAATCGATGAACGACGACTGATGAATAATAAGTTATAGAAAAAAAAATGTTGGACACGTTTTTTTTTGTTTTTGGTAAATATCCTGCTTTCGGCGTACGGTAAGAGCCACTTTCTACTATGCGATTGCATACTAGAAACGCATGTTGAAATGAAATTAAATGAAATTAAATGAGATAAGATGAAATGAAAAAAAAAACAATTAAGTAATCTTGGGCTGAAACAGTGATAACCTACAAACTAGGAATTGAAGAAAGAGTACGTAATTGTGACACGTTGTATAAGTTTTTGATTCACTTTGCTTCAGCCTAAAGTTGCTTTATCGTATCGCATAAATCATAGTCATAAATACACGATGCTGTTTCAATAATGCGCCCCATGGAATTAATACGGCTTATACACGGTTCTTTATTACAATTTTTTTCTTTTAAGGTTAAAATTAATCTTAGGAAAATCGAATATCAAAATGAAGAAAAAGAAGATTTATAATTTATACATATATAATAAATTCTTTTCAAGTTTTACGAAAGAGTTTTACGTATGTAGCGACGAAACCTGTGCTTTTGCTCAGCAGAATTTGGAAACGAAAATGACAAATAATGTTTTTATACAATAGAAAGATATGCACCGAAAGTTGCTAAGCGTTAACGTTCGTTTCTCTCGGCTATGAGAATGATGCAAAGAATAATTATTGCCACGCAGTTTTACGATACTACGATAGTTTCCCGTCAGTATTCTCTTAGCGATCAAAATAGTTTCCTCTTGTTCGACAATGTTCTTTTTCACGATTAATTTGTTTTTAACTATATATACACACACAGAGAGAGAGAGAGAGAGAGAAAGAGAGAGAGAGAGAGACACACACACACGATCATTGTAAACCCCGACTCTTTGTTTAGACGATATACGAACGTACAATTTTTTATGATCTCCTGAGTTACTACAGATATTTGTAATTTGTACTTTGCGTTCAGAATGCGTATACTACGTGTTGTTTGTATTTGCAATAGTCGAATAGAAACATTATGTTCTCTTTTGTAGAACGGAAGGTTTGTTCTCCGGTAGGGGTGTACGGTTTGTGTTCTGTTTTAAGTGAATCATGGGATGGCGTTGTATGTACTTGGAAATCTAGAAAGGAATTTAAAATGATGAATAAAGGGGCATTGTTGAAGTTATACAGGCTATAGCTAAAAGTTTCTATGTGGCTAATGGTATGTGGAATGCGAGAGTGATCTAGGTATAATTCTACTTGTTAAATATTTAGTGTTCGGCCCACCAAGCGTCGATACATTAATTAACTTCTACACGTCTCGTGATGATGACAATACTTTAGGTAGATAATGTTACAGAAACTTATATGCTATAACTTATAGTATAAGTATAAACTATTCGTCATGTCATGATGGATCGAGTTCATGGGATTTATAAATGAATGACACGAGATTAGTCAATAAACGAACTAGTAGAATGTGAAGATACAATGATATACATATTCGTACATGGTTGTACGAGTCAATAGATAACGATTATACGCGCAGGTTTATTAACGCGACCATGCATTCTACTGCCAAAATGGAAAATATATAAGATATTCTTTCTTGGCTCGAATATTATAATAACTATTTGCCTGAGTGTGGATAATATATTTACGATGAAAGTAGTACAACGGTGTTCACTATAATTGTTCTCAACGATCAATGTTGTACAGTAATATTGATTTATCGTGAACAAGATTATTACACGTATACATATAGATATACATGTACGTATATACGTATGTAATTGAATAATTGACAAAGCGGTTATAATAATATTCTGGTATTTGCTTTCTCGTAGGTCGTAGGAGACACTCTCGTTTGGATATATTTTTTCGCGATGGAAAGTGTTTCGCGACAGAAGATGAAAGTAAATTGAAACGTTGATCAATATAAAATAAGATAATATTTATTATTTCACGAAATACAGTTAATATATGCTTCTGCAATACCGTTTATAAATCCGTATTCATTTACTAGGACATAAACATTCGCTTCCATTCCGTGTTACGAAATTCGCCGTACACTGTACACGCGCGTATACAAGCACGGCTCAATGGTTGAGGATTATTACTTACCGGAGACCAGAGACCAGAGATCGGAGAATGAGCAATTTTATTGCTGAATAGTTGAGATGCGGGCGGAAGCAATGTTTCTTGTCCTAGCATTACAACAAGTAACAAAATTTCTTTTTCTTTGCATATTGTTCGCTCTTCGTGAAGCGCCCCCGCCCCCCATTCACGTCTTCCTTTGTATAGATTTCGGTGATATAATTAATTTTAATATTGCAAAATAGATCGGTGTACATACAAATACGATACGATATTGTACTGCTATACGAATTAATTTTTATGTTTTCTTAGCTTGGCTTGAACGCATCGTCACGAGTTTAATATAAACGATCAGTCGTACTTTGATAATTATATATATATTAATATAGCATAACAGGGAGTGACTTTGTATTTCAATATTTCTTCTTTCTTTCTTTTTTTTTGTAAAATTTACAAATAGACCGGCTATTTGTTCATTCTTTTCGGAGATCTTTATAAATTAGGAAATATTTCATATAAATACCTATTTCCTAAATTACCACGAAACATGTTGATTTTTTCTATAAGTGTAACATTAGTCGAGATATAACATGTAATAGGTTGTATTTCAATGTTTTTCCATTTTATATCGTTACAGTTTCATTGATCTTAGAACCTATAGGGTACCATTTTTGTGTACATAGAAATACTACAGGAAGGAACAATGATTCGAAACGAATGTATGTACCTGTGACGTCGCGAGGATTGTGTGTTGCAAGATGATATTATTAAAAAACAGGACAAACATGAATTAATTTCAAGTAATTCTTACGTGCTACGCTTATCTCGAGATTAGTACGAACAATTATTACAAAGGTAGACTCACAATGTGTTACCCTTAAATTTGAATTCTTCGATATACCATATACATATATACTATGTGTATATGTATAGTTGCAAAAGTAACGAATAACAAATAGATAATGTAGAAAACAGAGAACGTTCACGTTCAAAGAAGATTGATGACATTCAGTTTTTTCATTTTTTAAAATGTTAATAAGTAATTAGTAATTATTGACTTGGAATTATTCGATTTTTGTTGAAATTCATCGATAGACGAGCATATGTATCAACGCAACGACGCGACGTGCTAACATCGGAATCGTGCTGACACGTGGTACGTTCTTTATCAACGCAACACGGCGAGATCCCTTTGTTTCGTTAAAAAATTAAAAATCATCGTCGTCCCCACAATCAATTCTCGTAACTCGTTTATCCGTCTTTCCATATAAATATCTTTGATATCGATCTTTACAACTATAGTAGAACTATATGGACTCTATCTTACATTTCTTATAGAGTATTTCATTTCGATTCCGTGATACCAAGGGTAGATTGTGATCGATGGATTCCGTTTTTTTGGATAGATTAGAATTAAGTGGATTTGAAAGACATCAGGTACGTTTCGACGTTGAACGTCAGTTAATGATTTGTCAGAGAGATATTACTATGATTGGTATGTTTGACTGTTTAACAATATATGTAATGTAATTTACTCAATCAATTTGCTCGAGTCGCCGTTGTCGCTTGTTCGTTGCAACAGCTCGAGAGCGTGTCAATTGTATCATCGTTTGTTGCGTGTCAAGTTTTAGTAATCACTCGTTCGCCCGTTCCATTCAACTTGAAGAAAGACTTGTTTCGTAAAAGAAAGCATCGAACGAGTAGACTGGGTAAACTGGTTCAAGTTTCTCGATCGGCGAGGAATATAGGCGTAATTTGATTTATGGAAATTCTTTAGCTTGTTGAACGCAGTTTTGTCGAAGAAGAACGCGCGCATTGGAAATGCATTGCTATTTCTTTTTTAATGAAATTCGAGTTTTCTTTCTCTCTCTCTCATGTCTCCCAGTCTACTGGAACGCACGCGCAAAGATGCCCGAGAGTTGAAAGTTTCTGGATTCAGCTTGAAGAGACAGGAAGAACACCGTCAACGTCAGTGGCTTTAGAACTCTTTTGATGTTTCTCGGTAGTGATAGGTGAACGTTGCGACAGAACGTTGTCTTTCGCGTTAATACTCTGTTCAATGTTGTTTGCAAAGGCAACGCTGTGAGCTCGCCGTCGTGTGCACCTTTTCACGGTGTTTGTACTGTGTTGCGCGATAAGTTTTCTAGTTCTGCTATGTCTCTTCGCCATTCTTAAGTTGAATAGAACGAGTTTGTCTCAATCGCTGTAACGCGCTTCCGTTTTGATGCTCGAGCCGTGGTCGCTCGTCGTCGATTCTCCCAGTCACAATGGTGCTAAACTTTTACCTCTCTTCGCTAGCCTAATCTCTAGCCATATGTAAGGAACCACGGACAGAAGCAGCACGCAAGCGAGGCCGAGTACTCGAAATTGCGTGCAGACCAGTCCGTGTAAACCGAGCGTCAGAGCAAGGCCCAACCATCTCCAAAAAAGAGACGTTGACAAAGGCCCTTGCCAAGAGTTTGGATACAAACCCAATACCAATGCTGCAAAAGAAATATTCTTTTGATTCGTGTGTTCTTAAGGGGATAAATGATAGCCAGAATATTACTACAATATTACTAGAAAAACAAGTAAAACAGTGTTAGCGGGATCGAGTTGTTTGTCATTATACGAGCATAGTAGTTTCAAATCGTCACGTTTGCCCAGTCCACATGTCACTGGCGTGGAACCAACATGCGTTTCCACAAACTTTAAACAATTTAAATTAACGCAATTACAATGAAATAAGTTTCTTGAAAATGATACAAATCGTGGATCGAAACGTCGAAATATTTTATGTAAATTTGCAAAATAGCTTAATTATTGTCAAGAATGATCGTACTAGTGCGTCAATAACATTCAAAGATTTATTATACAAGCATGTTACGAGTTGTGTGAAGGCTCATTGTAAAGAGGAAGGTTGATTGTAGCTTGTTTCAATCATGATTTAACTTGACTTGAATCATGACTTAAAAATCGAGACAACCACCATCAGGTTCTCGTGTATTTTTCTAATACAAAACGATTTTGTTTACTGAAATCTTGAGTGGAGCTTAGAACAATCAACCTTCCTCTTCATAATGAGCCCTCATACAGCTCCCTTATGCTTGTATAAGGACAAATAACCCAACCCCGTAAACGCTGTTTTGCTGATGAAAAGGGGGTAAGGCACTGGGGGTAAGCACTCACTATATATCAGTGTTTCCCAAATGGAATTACAAACTCCCCAAGCAGCAGATATAACGTGGAACAGGGCTGGATCATCGCCGGATGGTCTCCATGTCATCAAAACCAGTAATAAGCAGGCATGGAACACGAATCCAACGACTGACAAAACAAACATAGCAGAAACATGTTAAAATTGGAGTAACGCGGTATCGTTTTAAGGGTTGAAACAGGAGAGCTTAACGTACCTACAACAAAGTATCTCTTAATGTGCCTCAACAACATCGATAACGTTACACCGGCGAGGGCTTGCAGAGATGCCAAACTTAAAAAACTTAGAGTTACCGTGCCAGCTCCTCCCAAAGCACAAACAACGTATGCCTGTAATAGTTACCGTTACATTATCGTTACGAAGAAAGAAAAATTCGAAGATCGCACTACTCACTTCTATGAAGTCAGCGTAGATGAATCCCTGTTCGAGTCCAATGAAAAGAGTTAGCGGCGCAGCCAACTGCAATTTAGGATCTTGGAATGCAGACTTTATGGATGCAAGAATGTTTTGAGCGCTATGCTTCTCGTTTACGCTTTGCGGTTCCTTCATTCTGGAATCGAGAAAAGCGCAGGATATACTTAATCCTAGGACTGCGAGACCGAGCCATATGCTGATCAGTATTCTGGATGTTCCGGAAGACAGTACTGGTATATTAATTGTGCCGTTTTCGATATAAATCTCTTCCGGGCAATACTCTGCTCCACAGACATCGTTTGTTTCATTGTTCAGTGTATCCGGTGGAAGCGAATCCGTCAATTTGACGAGTATGGCAGCGATTAGACAACCTGAAAGAAGCACATTAGCTGGGTTGGGAACAATACTTTTTACAGAGAAATATTATTTAGTCGAGTTGTGCTTCGTACCCAGTGCGAGACCTATGTCTTCCGCTAATTTGATTCCTCTATTAAGTCGTCTGAGAAGGCACTCGCGTCTCGTCTCATCGGGATCCTCGGGATCGGCGCACACCAGTGCTAGACTGGTTGCCGATGAGTTGACATGCGAAACTCTTGCTATGAAACTCGGTGTTATGGAAGCACCCAGCATCGCGTAACTGGGTAACAGCACGTACCTGTACGCAATATACAAACCGTGAAATATAATATAAACTCTAGTCGATGAGCTTGGTTGGGATAAGAATAATTAATTATAATAATAAATAAAAAAATATAATATAATTTTTATTATAATTATTTAATATTAATTAAATAATTAATTCGCGCCACGCAAACCGTTTTCTTTTTCATTCGTATATATGTAGAATAATGTAGACGAATCGTTGCCACGTACTTTGTGATTTTTGCCAAAGTACGGATTGGTACCAACCATTTTGGATATACAGTATTTTATCAATGAATATCCCAAAAGTCTGACCTGTAAATGTCCCAAATCTATCCCCACTACTGCGGGGTGTCATATGACACCATGCGGTTCGGATATATCGGTGAGCCTGCCTAATCAGAATTTCCAACTTCTCTATTTTGCATTATTTTTTTTATAGGACTTCGATGATCATATTTGTGGCATTTTTCTAATAAAAATCATACCATTTATGATATAATTTCGATGATATTTACTTGTGTAATAGACAATCAAAGTTTCGGGCGCAAGGAAGGCAACTGGGACTCTCTGCGTCTCGCCGGAAACTTTAATTGTCTCTTACACATGTAAATACCTTCGGAATTATATCATATTTGGTATGATTTTAATCAGAAAAATGCCACAAGTATGGTCATCGAAGTCCCATCAAAAAATAATGAAAAATAAAGAAGTTGGAAATTTGGATGAGCTATGTTTACATTTCTTGGCGACCGAGGTCAAAGAATAAAAGTCAAAGAATACTGTCCCTGGCGCATAAATGTCCCTCGACGGACCCGTGCTGGGGACTTATATGGATAAAATACTATAGATGCGCTCCAACGAAGACGGTGGTAGTAACGTCAAAGTAATTATTCACTTGAAATTATTCGATTCTTGTTGAAATTCATCGATAGACGAGCATATGTATCAGTGCAACGTCGCGCTAACATCGGAATCGTGCTAACGCGTGGTATGTTTCTTATCAACGCAACAGGGCAAGGTCCCTTTGTTTCGTTCAAAAATTAAAAATCATCTTTGTCGATTTGTACCAACCATTTTGGATATAGATGCGCTCCAACGAAGACGGTGGTAGCAACGTGGCTGGAACTTATCGCGAGATTCGTCCCGAGTCTCTGCACGAGGATGGGCGCGAAGCAGCTGGTGATGGTCGCGGTTGCATAGAGAAGAGCTAGAAGCATCGGTCCCAAGTGAGGGTTGAACGTGCCAAGACCAGCTTGCAACGGGAACATGGGCAACGTGGCGGCCGAGCAGCTCGCGTGTCCCAACAGAAGAGCCGCGCAATGCCTCAGGATCGCTTTTTTCGGAGGTCGAGGACCGGAAGGAGCCGCCCTCACAGCTGCGATCAGGCGACGCACCGACGATGCTCCCGCCGACGAGTTCATCGAGTCGCGTCGACGCCACGACAAAGCCGATGTCCTCGTCGAGCGACAAGAGATGGGCGAATACGCTGCCATGTGCTGCGAATTGTGCGAATCGTTGTGATTCGTATCGGACGGGTTGTTTAACCCCTTAACACTTTCACAACCGCATGTTTGCGAAACGTCGCCAGTGGCCGGCAATATTTTGGAAGAAAAAACTTTACGTAAATTCATGAAACAATTAACATTATTATTATAAATGAATAATCAACATTATTATACAACAATATTTTCCCTTTGTGTGATAATTATTGAAACGTACAAATATAAAACAAAATACAACGACTGGCCTGCCCATGACACGAGCTTGGTGTCAGCGGTTGTGAAAGTGTTAACCTAAAACTACGGGCAGCGATGCCAGAATCGTGGGTCTTTGGGTTCTTCTCCTCCTCTGCTGTAGCCGGCTCGGTTCCCCCACTCTTGCTTCTACTGCGTACGCTCTACACATGAACGTACCTCTACTCTGCCCGTGTGAGTCTCACGGTGAGTAGAGGGGTACGTTCGTGTGTAGCGCGTGCGCAGTAGAAGTAAGAGTGGGGGAACCGAGCCGGCAGAAGCAGAGGAGGAGAAAAACCCAAGACCCACGATTCTGGCATCACTGACTGCGGGCATAGCCCGTGTACGATGATTGGGCCTAACGTAAACATTACGGGCATAGCGCGTAGTACGAGAATATTACACCGTAGTATCAGCGTATTACACAAGTCGTGCGAATGGCTCGAAGTGTTCACGTTTCCGTCCCAAAATTCTCGAAAGTAAATCGTAGGTGAAGGGGTGAAAAGTAGAAAGTTTCACGTACCTCCAGCATAGCATCGTTGTCCCATAGATTATGGTGGTGACCGTTGCTTCTGGCGCGTCTATGCGTATGCGCCAACGGTGGAGGTTGAGCTGGCAGTCGTATAGGTCCTAAACCGCCGATCGGTGCTGGTCTGTAAGCAGGACTCTCCAGCTTCTCCTTGGACAACTCGTGAAGATTCGGCAAGGAACCCATGATTCGGACTTTACTTCCTCTTTCTCTCCTTCTTCCTTTCGTTTGTTTTACTGAATCACTTCTGTGTTACAGTCGCTCGGCCGTTTCTCTGATTCTGGACAGAATCATCGTCGGAGTCGGAGAAGCATGCGGTTGACATTTTTGCGATTCTCATACCCTTCGATTTCTCGGTTCTCCATTTATTGGCTTCGGTGATACCTGGAATTGCAAACGATTCGTTCGACAGACGAGTATGACAGAGATTTTTCTACACTCTTTGAAACGTTCGTCGAATGTTCTTTCATTCTTTTAGAGTACGCGGCAATATTCTTTGTTTACGCGAGCTGTCGAATCGCAAGTATCGAATTTGCATGTATAAATGAAAACCGGCGTCACACCTTGTATGAAATTGAGACTTGAAATTGCCGTCGCCGCACTATATTATTATTTTTTTTTATCATCGCACTATACAGGGTGATTCACGCAATTGTTTCAAGTCATAACTCCGTTATTATTGCATTTACGAAAAAATACCAAAGGAGAAAGATAAATGGTTCGAAGAGAACTACATCTGTAGGCCTTTA
>CM052335.1:14253644-14307814 GCA_028455595.1 Lasioglossum vierecki
AAATTCATATTGAGCAACATTTTCCTTTTGCAAAAATAGCGCACGCGGCTTTGTTAAGGAGTTAGTAAAGAAAAACACAGACCAATCAGAGCGCGATCTAGACGCTTCTTGGCACAGTCGGCCTGGCGCGCCAACTGTCAATTGGCCGACTGTGCCCACACGCGTTTAGGTCGCGCTCTGAATGGTAATTCTAAATAATAATGGTAATTCTAAATAATAATGGTAATTCTAAATAATTCTCTCTAAACTTACTTTAGTAATTAAACTAAATTATTTGAAATAATAATTGTCTGTATTAACTGTCGGATATAGAGGGTGTCTCGAAATTCCTTCAACATCCGGAAATCGAAGATTCCTGAGTTCATTTTAACCAACATTTTCCTTTGCAAAAATGACGGCTTTGTTTAGGAGTTATTAACGAAAAACACGGACCAATCAGAGCACGGTTACAGCGGATTGATTCCGGCTTGGCCAACGGCAACGCCACACTTAGCGGAACCTATCGCCGAGTCGGATTCCGTTCGCTATAGACGCGTTCCGATTGGTCCGTGTTTTTCGTTAACAACTCCTTAACAAAGTCGCGGGCCCCATTTTTGCAACGGAAAATGTTGCTTGAAATGATCTCAAGAATCTCGAATTTTCGGATATGGAAGGAATTTTCGGACACCTTGTATATTAATCATCGCGGGACGATACCGTCGCGTCCGCGACGACGCGGCGCGGCTCAAACGATTTCCGCGGAATGCTATAAACTATTAATCGGTAGGAATCTTTAATTGCCGTGGTGAAATAACAATCTGAATAATGGTATTCGCCGCACCGCGCCGTCTTCGAACAATCAAGACTTTTCATTTCGGTCAAACTCAAAACACAAGTGCAGAAAATCTGTACTTGAAATACTGAATATTAACGATAAAGCAGCCTTGAAAACCAGAATGGTTTTATTGGTTATTGGTAAGATGATGAATTCGTAGTTAATCGATCGAAGGTAAAATAATACTTTGACCGGTATTTTACAACCGCTTTGGTTGTAATTATTCAAGCTTGACCGGTAGAACGGGGAAATAAACGGATCGCTTCAACGTAATCGGTTGGTCTGTTATACGATTAGCACGAGACTGATCATATTCTTGTTACATATATATTTTTCCTGATTTTTCACTCCAACATCTCCGACTTCAGAATACATTTCCCGGCTCTCCTCGATCGTGCCAATTAATTTCCGAGAAACGGTACAGGTTGTTCGATACGACAGTGTATCGCAACAGCGTGATGATCTGTTCGTTCTTACGTTCGCGATATCGCTCCACGATCGCGTTGTTTCGGAACTTCCTCGCACAGAACTTGTTCGATTTTCTTCGACATTCGGACGACACAGTCCGACTACATAGTGCGTTCATTATTGGTTTGTAATTGCTTTTTAACGATCGTTGTGCCATCGATAATTTTTCAATTATTAATTTTCCTGTTATCCAACGAGCTGCCGATCTCAAGGCTCCCAACGGTCGCCACGAATCGTTGGGTGGAGTTGGAGTTGGACGATGATTAGAAAAAAAACTGACTAATGCGTAACGAGTCCTGATTCGACGATATCGCGAAACATTAGCATGTCTATGAATATAAAACGGTTCGTACCGTGAAAAACATCGACAATCGTATTTTTAAACTGCAATTAACGGAAACGGGAATGTTCCCACCTTGAACGGAAAAATTGGTGCACCGCGGCACCGTTGCGTTCGACGAACATAATTAATCGGTGACAACTGTTGTTTGACAGAGGTAAGCAACTTACTTCGCAACTTTCATCGCAACAAATGTGTTTGTTGATTTCCGATCGTAAAAAAGTCATAAAAAGAAGTATTGATGATCTCGGTGCAAAGGTTCGATCAGAAATTAAATTAAAGCAATTTTGCTAGTTTGATTAAACTTTCTATGTTTCGATCCTAATATGAATCCTTTTCACCGCAATAATTGAATCGATAACTGCTTGTCTATTGACATGATTCACTGAATGTGACTTGTCCATTTTACCACGTAGTTACTGATCTGTCACCATTCAGCATAAATATGTTTCTCAAATTGCCTTCGAAGTTCGAACGTCCCGTTTATGAGGCAGTGCCCGCTAGATAGCCTTACTGATGAGTCCTCTAGCGGGTCTAGGACGAAATACCTCCTTTCTTTTCCTCGTATTAAAACATTTTAATAGCTAACATGGTTCTCAAACCTGAAGATTCAAATCCGAATCCAGCGGTTAGTATTCACAAAAATAGCTAATTGTTGTTGTAAATGATCGAACCTTTGCGCCGCGAATAAAAATTTGTAATATCCTGAAGATAAATTACGATCGATAACCAATTAATTAATTATTACCACGTTTTATTTGAAACGGATGCTACAGACGAAATAATAATATAGTAGACGAAATAATAATAATAATATATAACTTCGGAACAATTTTATTTCGAAGAAGAAGAGAATTGCGTTGCGCGCATCCTACACGATTATTTTCGCTGCAACCTCGTCGATCATGATCCCAAGATCAGGACGCTTCGGCAGAGAAGCCGGAGAAGATTGTCCGTCAAAAATCATTAACAAGTAAAACAAAAAGATTTCGCAGAAGCTATAGGAACTTTAACGACTGCCACAACTTTTTCTGGCTTTTCGTTGAAAATTCGAAAAAAATTCTTACGTAACTCTGGCGAGACAATTCTTTTGTAGTCAACTCATCCGAGCAGGATGTCAAGGCCCATCTTTTGATGTTCAGCTTATGCGCAAACACAGACGGTCGGACTGTGTCCTCCATCAAGGCACGTTACATCGAACGAAACGAACCACGAGAAAAAAGTAACTAACGTGAAGAATCACTTTGAAAATCATGGTACACATATCCTGTTGAAATGACTGGAGCCAAATTTCTTCTTTGGAAGGATTCGTTGATCGATTCCCGCTGTTCCAGGGTCCTTCGGTTGTCGTCGAAAGGAACCGATCTAGAAGAAGAGTCCTTGGACTGCGGATCTTTTTGTTGCTCGTCGAAAGATCGTGATCCGAACTGTGTATTTATGAATATTGCCAAAAACGTCGCCGTGTCTTTTCATTGTTTCCAGTTAATCGACAATTTCTTTTTTTTATTATTATTTAACGTCGCTTTTTTGAATTCTTACGTAAGAATTATTTCGCGACGGGACCTACCCTTAGTAGCACAAAATATTCTATACACATTGATATAATATTAAAAAGAGATTCAATCTCTTGTTAATATTTAAATATACATACAATATTTATTTTATATTAAGTAACAAATATTTCTATTTAAATATGCAGGAAATATCTATTCATATTACGAGAAAAATACTTTTTTCTGAATACAAAATGAATCTTTATTTAATATTAGAAATAGAATGTACAGATAATATTTATTTCATATTATAAAAGAAATATTTTTTTCTTATTATAAAATAAATCTTTATGTAATATCAGAAATTATATAAAATTATATAATATAATATAACAATTTCTGAATTGTGATAAGGTCTTTTGGAAGATAAAATGGAATATTCCCTCAAGCAGTGCACAGAAAGTAATAGATATTCATAGTTTCTAATTTTTGTTATAACTTTTTTCTACATTTGAAAATTTTATTGAATGTTACTTAAATATTGAATTTATATTTTCCAAATATTGGATTCACATGTACTTTATATTTTTTAAATATCTAGTTTATATTCTCTGAATATTTAACTTACATTTTTTAAACATTCAATTTATATTTCTTGTACATGTATAAGATAACATATATACAATATTCAGATCCAATATTTGTCTCATATGAAAAAATGTGGCTTAAAAAATATTTTTCCAATATTTGAAAAAAACATTTATCCAATATTTTTGTGCTACTAGGGACAATTTAGTATAAAGGTGGGTTCCGTACCACCTTGTGCACCACAGTATTTAGATGGCACATCAACAATTTCTTCTTCTCCTTCGCGTAGAAACGCATTACCAACTATTACTCATTGTTAACGCTGAAATTTCGCGAAAACCGATTCTGCTAATGGATCCTAATCGCGGTAAATGATCGCGCGTTGAGTAACAGGTCCTCGAGTGGCAACTAGTACACGCGTGTTGTACTTAATTAGCTGCGTTGCATTACCGTCGTTACAATGTCGCCGCATTATCGTTTTCATACGCGATACGTGCATTCGCAGGCCTCGCGATGATTTCTAAAAGATAGAATTATAAATCTTACGTCGTACAAGACGAACAGTCATGCAAATTGTTCGCGAGCGTAGTTGCCGCAGTGAATCACGCCGTTGTCTTCTATTCCGAGGTATCTCATCGGCTGATACGTAAATTTTTTACCTCGATGGACGTTACGGAAGAGAATATTTTTCAACGCTATTTCTCGATAATACTATTGTAGAATAATTTGCAGTTTGCACGCGATGCCGCGCTTCTTACGTCAGACAATTTATTTTGTTGATATTTCTCGTTGATTGTTATCGAATATGTATTTCTAATAGACGGACAAGCTAACGATAGGTGAGCCATGAATCTTGTTTAAATATGAGCGCGCTCGCGCGCGAATTTGCAAATTCTAAACCTCCAACACGTTCCCCAAACAACAATTTCGAAATTTTGCGTACGCATACGGTATACGCGTTACAAACTACATTCTTCTCGGTGATCCGATTAGAAGAATTTTAATATTTATATAAACAAAGTACTGAACGCGATTAAAACGATCATTTCTGTTCTGTTTCAATGATTTTAGTTCAAGGCAACCGAGTCACGCACAAGCGAGTCAACGTCCTACAGTCCTACAGTATAATGCACGACAACATTTCTATCGAACATTTACCATTTAACGGACTGCGTTAATCGAGGTTTCGCGTTGTTGATTATAATAGCCGTTTAACATTGCGATTAACAATGACATTTTTCGATGACTGTGCGCTTACGAAACTAACAATGCTTAACGCAATGCGTTAAGATGTTGTTAAGGCAACCCTAGTACCACAAAAATATTGGAAAAATATTTTTTAAGCCACATTTTTTCATATGAGACAAATATTGGATCTGAATATTGTATACATGTACAAGAAATATAAATTGAATGTTTAAAAAATATGAGCTAAATATTCAGAGAATATAAACTAGATATTTAACAAAATATAAAGTAACTGTGAATCCAATATTTGAAAAATATAAATTCAATATTTAAATAACATTCAATTAAATTTTCAAATGTAGGAAAAAGTTATAACAAAAATTAGAAACTATGAATATCTATCACGTTCTGTGCACTGCTTGAGGGAATATTCCATTTTATCTTCGAAAGGACCTTATTACCAATTAAGAAATCTTTATATTATATTATATAATTTTATATAATTTCTGATATTACATAAAGATTTATTTTATAATAAGAAAAAAATATTCTTTTCATAATATGAAATAAATATTATCTGTACATTAAGAAAAATTATTCTATTTCTAATATTAAGTAAAGTTTCATTTGGTATTTAGAAAAAAGTATTTTTCTCGTAATATGAAATAGATATTTCCTGCATATTTAAATAGATATATTTGTTACTTAATATAAAATAAATATTGTATGTATATTTAAATATTAAGAAGAGATTGAATCTCTTTTTAATATTACATGAATGTATATACAATATTTTGTGCTACTAGGGAAGGGTTGAAAAACGTCTTCCCAGTGTTGCGTCTCCAAACACCGAAAAGTTCGAAGATCGGTCCGATTCATTGTTGTCCGAGGCGCGTTACTTTCGCCTTTCGCCAGGCCCGTTTCTCGGCGGAAGCATCGTGGGTCGCGATTCACAGTTGGCGAGCCGTAAATTGCCTGGTCAATATTGAACGTGAATGCGCAACGGTGGAATCGCCGCGCCGGAAAACGGAATAACGATGATTTCCTCCTTGTATAAACGCGGGACCGTTCGGAGATGCGATCGGCCACGGTATATTTACGATCGAGTAAACGTTAACAAGTACGTAAACGCCTTGCCGAGCATAATTCTCGCGATAATTAACGCGGAGTAGGCTCGTGTAGTCGCGTATCCGCGCGTTGCGCAATACATACATATTTTACGGCAAGCTATTAACGCGTCGCGCTACGTGCCATTAAATTTGACCGAGATTTTCACGAGCAAACGTTCAACTCGTTCGCCGAAATAAATATTTGCGTTCGCTGTCCACCTAACTACGCGGTCGCGTGCCGCAAAAGGTGACCGTTCTTTTTCGACAAATTTCGCCAGCCTACGTTACGCTAGAAATATTAAAGCGAGAAAAAATTACTGGTTTCTCTCATTTTTCTTTTCGAGATTAGAAAAAATTTCGCCAGTCTACGTTACGCTACAAATATTAAAGCGAGAAAAAATTACTGGTTTCTCATTTTTCTTTTCGAGATTAGAAAAAATTTCTGATCCGAAATTCAATTTTCCACCGATCCTCCCTTCGATGCTGCGATGGAATTATTATTATTATTTTTACAGGTGACAATGTTCAGATCGGCGATCGAGAAGGTGAAATTTCTATACAAGCCGTACGCGTTGGCCGTAGTTTCCATTGGGTACGTGCTCGGAGAGCTGGGACATTATTTAATTGGTAAGTATGTAGTCCTTCAACCCTTACAGTCCTCTGTCCTCTGTTTTTATCGCCGACACGACGGCAGTGCGACCGACAATGTTTAGAAGAGTGGCATCGAATCGGGACAACTCGATAACACAGTTTGAAGGACAAAGTTTGCTTTTGTACCCTTTCTGCGATTTGCAGATCCAGAAAAATTTTCATTTACTTGCAACAGAGTACTATTGAGCACTATGGAAAATCAAAAATTGATTTTCATGATCGGTCAAGATACCCTAGTAACACAAAAATATTAGACAAATACTTTTTTGAAATATTGGAAAAATATTTTTTAAGCCAAATTTTTTCATATGAGAAAAATAGTGGATCTGAATATTGTATACATGTACAAGAAATATAAATTGAATATTTAAAAAATATAAGCTAAATATTCAGAGAATATAAACTAGATATTTAAAAAATATAAAGTACATGTGAATCCAATATTTGTAAAATGTAAATTCAATATTTAAATAACATTCAATCAAATAATGAATGAATGAATAATGAATGAACAAATAAAATAAATATTATCTGTACATTATTAGGAAAAAATATTTTATTTCTAATATTACATAAAGATTGATTTTTTGTATTTAGAAAAAATATTTTTCTCGTAATATGAAATAGATATTTCCTGCATATTTAAAAAGAAATATTCTATTTCTAATATTAAATAAAGATTTGTTTTATAATGAGAAAAGAAACATATTTTTCATAATATGAAATAAATATTATTTGTATATTAGGAAAAAATATTCTACTTCTAATATGAAATAAAGATCCATATAATATTTAGAAAAAAATATTTTTCTTGTAACATGACATAAATATTTCCTGCGTATTTAAGAAGAAATATTTGTTACTTAATGAAGCTAAAATGTTGACACGACTGCACTCGACGACTGCACTAGAGAACGACTATACTCGTCCTACAGTTAATCCTGCATCCGAAGTTATATACGACGGAATTAAAGCGTGCGTGCTCAAGATCGTAGAGCACTGCGCGGAATACCAATTGCGCTCGATTCTCCTTGTATTTAGAAGCCGGTGAATTCTAATCGGGGATTTCTAGCCCAACTAGGGTAACAACGCGTCACCGTATTTTCGTTTTCAAGGTGTCACTAGCAAAGCCACGGCGGAAGATTTACACTATGGCGACATTTCCTGTCAATTAAACTCGACGAAGCTATCCATCGTCGAACTCCCGACTCAATGCGAAGCTGCCAAGAACCAGAGCGTGTAAGTTTCCATTATCCAACCAGAAATCGATATAAACAATCTCAACTTTGGCTATGTATGGTATCGCGCACAGTATGGTATCCTATTTTCTTCCTGAATCCAATTTTTATTTTCCATAAAAACTTGCAGTCTAATAACGAATAATACTTGGAATTTGTTACTTTTTCCTTATTAATAACAATTTTTAAATGATCTCGGCGCTACGGTTAGATCGTAAAAAACACACTTAACTAAGCAGTTTTCTCACGACTCTCAAATTATCATACTTAATCACACATAAGCAAGTGAGTGAAAAATTGTGAATATGTTTTTCCCTTACATATAAACATTTAATAGTTAATACTTTTGGAAATTGTATGTTTTCGCGTTTTTTTTATTTTATTTTTATTTATTTTTTTCTTACAGACGCAATTTTAAGTTAATCTTGAAAATGGTCCAAATCAGTGACCGAAACGTTGATTATTTAAAATAATTAGCAAAACTGCTTAGTTAAGTGTGTTTTTTACGATCGAACCGTAGCGCCGAGATCATTTAACAATTGTTATTAGCAATGATACGATCGATATAAGAAGTTTATTTTTTCCTTATTGTTTGGTGCAATTTATTTCGACGATCCATCGTACCATATACTTTTCACGAAGCTTACGTATCTGCTTACTGATCCTGACAGTACGTTGCGCCAGCGCTTTCGCTGACAATGGTTATTCATTCATGCGAATAAAATCTCTGAATGCATCCGCTTCGCTTTCGCTCTAAATCGAACGCGATCCTAAGGTATTTTGCTTTGCAGCTGCGAATCCCTCGAGCTGAATGGCACACGCTATTGCGAATGGAACTACAACGGCCTTGGTCTGGACTATCAAATCTTAGCCGGTCCAAGTTTTATTGCCGTCTTCACAATCGTCGGCGTCGCCTTGGGCATTGCAGCTGATAAATATAATAGGTATCTATTAGCGACGAATCATTATTAAATTACCTCTCCGGGAATTACACAACCTGTACCGTTTCGTTCCTGAGATTGCCAATACCGTTGCAAGTTGCAACTCCTTTGTATCACGTTTCTCCAACACAGCGCCGCGCCTCACGCAGATCCTGTCGCCTTACTCGCCAATACATATACATATACATAATATACCGGCAATGAAACAACATGAGCTTATACATATATTCCTGTCTCTAATTTTTTCATAAAGCAGGTTGGTAATTCATTACCGTTATTTTGAATTTTGTATTTAAATCTGTTTTTCAGTACTTTCATATTGAAAACTATTTTAAAAATTTACAGACGCAGTTGTTTCTTGAAAAGGATCCATATTGGGATCGAAACGTTGAAAGTTTAACCAAACTAGCACGATTGTTTTAATTTAATACTGATCGAACCTTTGCGCCGATATCATCTAGACTTGTTGTTGTAAACTACCCTACGATCGATAATCAACAAACACAAATACATATATACAGTTGCGGACAATAGTTTAACACTATTATACATATTCAGGATATTATGAATTTTTTTTGATTTTTGAATTTGTGCCGCGAATAAAAATTCATAATATCCTGAAAATAAATTACGATAGACAACTAATTAATTAATTGTTATACATATTGTTATACCTATCAGTATATACGCGCCTTTATAATGAAACAATAAATAAATAATATTTAAATATGAGTATTCCTATTTCTAGAAACATTGAAAACATAATTAATCGTCATTAGTTTTTGTCCGCAACTGTAAATGCGCACCCGTCACCGTTACGATCAGCGTTTATAAGGAAAACTACTACACGTACCTTGCACACCGCACACCGCACACCGTTAGACAGGCGGCGGTGTATCTTTTACCAGTTACCATATTTATATAACTATTCCGTATTTACTCTGGAACGGGTTGCTTTACGCGAAACTTTATGCAAATTCCTATTTTCATAGAAAAATTGATCGAGCTATTGAAAAAGTCCTATCGGTTCCGGTTAATTTATAATGACGCGCGACCGCATCTGTATTTTTCAAGTCTCGACGCGTTGTTACACACGTCCTTCAGTGGTACAAAGATAAAGCGTTAGAAACGGAAGAATCGAAGAGCATTTTTATCAAGCAACTTATTAAAATTGCTGAAGAGGGAGAGAAAAAATTATTTATCTGGTTCTAGCATCTTGCGATTAACGCGGACGATTCTTTTTCTGCGTAAATATCCACGGTCTATCTGCAAGTCTTTGAATAGTGGAAAGATCGTTATCGTTGGATCGAATACAGAAGAAAACAGAACATTCCGCCTGCAACTTCCTGCAAATAGCGTAATTAAACGATAGCGTTATTCTCTGACGTAGTTACGAATGGCGGTAAAAAAAATCTGCGTCGGTGTTTTGCTTCTTCCGTGTTTGTTTTATTGTTTATATTGTAGTTTGTAGAGATGCAAAATGCAAGATGAATTCGTTGTGTTTACGGATTAATTTCTACACATTTTCATAGTTTTCAAGAACATATCGTTATCCTTCTTAAAACGTATCGGCGTCGATAAGCATAATCTGAAATGTACGTTTAATTCGCAGGGTAAGATTGCTGACAATTTGCACCCTGATCTTCAGTATCGCGATAGTCCTAATGGGAGCAGTGAAAGAATACTGGCAGTTGGTTGTTCTACGAATGATATTAGCCGCAGGGTAAGAGAATCGTGATTGGATCTACATGCAGGGTGGAGCGCTACATTTCGCCACCTAGATTCACGTCATTATTATAATTAAAATATCTCCTAAACTAAGATCCTCCTCCTAGATTAATACTTTTTTGTAAAGAATATGAAGGAGCATCAGCTGATGCAATAAAAAATATATGATTCCATTTAAAAAAACATTAATGACCTTCATATGTCCTTTACACGTCCACCTACAAAAAAATTGTACCATCAGAATGTGTCCCTCCCAAAACCATTCTACTTCATCTGAAATATTGTTTGCTATGCGTAATAATAATGACGTAAATCTAGATGGTAAAATGTGGCGCCCCATCCTGTATGTATAAAAGGCAGCAGATGATCAAATTATTAGATTTGTGGATGTTAAGGCACGAAAGATAGATTTTTCAAGGATGCGACGAGCAACGTTGTCTACGGTGCTGCAAAACGCGCATTCATTTTGACACGTTCGATAGAAAAATTATAAGAATCCTGTGTAGCAAAACTTTCGTTTTAAAGATTTCAAGAAAAGGTTCTAATAATTCTCACATAACAATTCAAAAAGTGACGTTAAATAATAAAAGAAGAGGTTCTAACAATTTGATCGCACGCCTTCGCATTTGATCATTTGGCTTCTCCATAGTATGTACAGTAAACCCAGCAAGTTGTCCCAGGTTGGACGACTTGATTCTTGTCCATGCCTACTCACTCCACTACCCGTCACCGTTGTGCCGCGCCGCAGGGCGGCGGCTATTGTTCCCGACCCGGGTATATCGGTGTGAATACTACTACATTAACACAACGAATCGAATGTTCAAACATCTTAATGTTCATTACTTTTTAATGAGATTTTACTGCCTTGTTCCTGACATTTTTCTGATTACAACAAGACCAAACACGATATAATTTCAATTTTATTCTTGTACGAAGAGATCAAATTCATGTGAAAAAAAAATGTGCAACTCTGTTGATTTGCAAAATTCAAGTCTAATTCTTAGAGAACATATTTTCGAGATGTTTAGTTGTTTATTTAAACATATGCTATAGCATATGTTGAAGGTATCATAAATTATAAATTATGCTTCACATGTAGAGTAAATATGGGCCAAATTATATCGTGTTTGGTCTTGTTTTAATCAGAATAATGCCAGAAACAAGCCAATACAATTCTCATAAAAAAATAATGCAAAATAAACCATTTAGAATTGGCATTACATTGTGAGAACACGTGGGCCTTTAAACTGTGCCGGCGACGGCGGCACTCTGCGGCCCCACGCTGCGCGTAGCCGTCGCCGAAACAGTTGCTCTATGTAGTCTCGCTCAGCGCGATCGGAGTGGTAGAACCAGACGTAAATCAAAATTACAAATTATCACCGCGGTTCTTGTCCGCTCCAGGAACAGTCCCTTGGATAAGAATCAAGGGATTACTGTACTTTCTTGTTTTCGCGTAGGGAGGCTGGGTGCAATCCTCTGGCTACAGGTTTACTGTCGGACTGGTTCGCGGAAGAACAGAGAGGACTGGTCATGTCGATTTTCAACTGGGGAATATATGGTGGTTACGGCATAGCGTTTCCCGTTGGTCGCTATGTACCAGCACTGAACATTGGCAATTTGGTAAGCTCGATTTCTATTCTATCCGTTTATGTAGCTGGTAGGCAGTTGCGCGAACAAATTCGCAAGAACGTACAGATTTTTCGAAGAATTATTTGCTTTCTCGACGCGTTTAGTAGATCGCGAACAATACGAATTCTGTGAGAAAATCCGATGAAAGAGTTGAGAAGCTTGTCTCGCTCGAACGCGGAACGCGATCGTGCCCCCATAACGTACTTTAACGCACCGCGTGCTCGTTTGCGTTAAAATTGATTTCTACAGGGATGGAGGGCGTGTTACTACGGGGCTGGAATAATCGGGCTGATTATAGCAGCTTTCACTTTGACGTTATCCGAACCGGAGAGAAAGACGATCGGCGAAGAGGGAACGAACAAGGATGGGAAAAAAGTACCCATTTGGAAAGTGATCCTGCAACCGAGGATTATACTTCTCTGCTTGGCTGCGAGCATCAGGCATTGCGGTAAACTTATTATTCGACGTTAGCGCAAACGATTCAAATGCATTCCAGTTAATAGATGATATTAGCGTCCTCTAATAATGGTCGACTCTTTACTAATTTGCTATCGGCACGTATTCGTTTATACGTTAAATAGATTTTTCAACGTGGTGAATTAACAAGTCGCTTTAAATTAAAATAAAATTGCTATTCTATAAACGATCTTTTCACCTTTCACAAAATAAATACTCTTCTGATTTTACAGGTGGCATGTGTTTCGCGTACAACTGCGATCTCTACTACAGAGATTACTTTCCCGACTACGATCTCGGCTGGTGGTTGTTCGCCGTGACAATTGTTATAGGTAGTATCGGTGTCGTAGTCGGCGGTATTGTCAGCGACAAATTCGTGGCGAAAATGGGAATCAGATCGAGGGTGGCTTGCCTAGCTATCAGTCAAATCGTAGCAACACCGTTCGCATTCGGTTCCGTGTACTTCAATCCCCTGTGGGCGATGATCACTCTTGGCATTTCGTACTTTTTCGGTGAGTAACACCAAAGTCCTTGTAGCATATCCTTGTAGCGTTGCATATTTTTTCCAAAATTATTTTAAATTCTTCTTTTAATTTTCGAAAACGTGCCAGAAAAGTTACTTCATTTTACGACGCGCTGTTGTATTCCGGATACTTAACCGTTAGCACTCGAGGGCGCCTCTGAGGCACCACTAAAAATTGCTGTACTATTATTTAAAATATTGTTTACATTATTAGATACGTCGGTATCTAACCAATTACTAAACATTTAAGTAATGTAGGAGATATTATATCAATTTCATATCTACCAAATTTTAAAAAATCATAGAGAATGGGAATATTCTGGGTCAGAAGAAACGTTTGATTTTCGAGGTAAAATAGCTCCGAGTGCAAGGGGTTAATATGTGTATATTTATTAAGTACAATTTCTGAGCGAAATACAAACTACAGACGTTATACAAAAAGAACTTAGTAGTCTAGACAAGACTCGTCTAGATTGATCAGAAGCGAGAAAAAGAAATCAGCAGAAGATATAGGTTTGGTTCTGAAAGGTGGGGGGTTGTTTTAGGTCTAATGGTCAGTAAGGGATGAATCATAGGTATGAAGTTGAAGGATTAGTAATAGAAGATAGGATGCCGAACTGAAGACAGAGAGCCTTATCGTAGGTATACAACAGCGCGGCATTTTAGTCTTTAGTATGCTACAACTGGGTACCACGCATATCCTTGTCATTAGGTTCTTTCAACAGCGCTAATGTTTATTTTTAATTTTATCAAAAAATTTAAGATTAGGATTTAGCGCCTAACGTTTATACTACATAAAGTCCACTTTTTACTTACTATGTTATATACTTCTCTATTTTTCTATATATTTTTTTTCATAATGTAGGCTACATAAACCAAAATAGGTTTACGGCATCAATAAATAAATAAATAAAGTTTCAACTGTTTCAACGTTCTGATCTTGAACCAATTGCAGCCGAGATGTGGTTTGGCATAGTCTTCGCCGTAGTGGTGGAAATAGTTCCTCTGCACCTCAGATCGACCACTATCGGTGCATTCTTATTTGTGATGAACAACATCGGTGGAAATTTGCCAATACTCGTTGAACCGACCAGAACGGCCATTGGCTTCCGGGAATCCCTCTATATATTTTACGCTGGATTCTATGGTATCAGTGAGTAATCGAAATCATTTAACGCTTAACGCAGAGACGAATAATGCAGAAAATGTTCCCATTACCCTTTTCCCACAATTCGATATGTCAACCTTGATCGAATTAATCGAGAACGCTTATTTCAGGCTCCATCATGTTCTTCTTCACAATGTTCCTGATGGACGGAGCACCCAAGGACGAGCCTGCAAAGTCAGACATCGCTAGCAAACCTGAACTAGGATACGACAATACAACGTTTAGTCACGACGAAGGAAACGTACCAACGCTGGAACTTCCTCGATTGTATCCGCAACCGCCGTACAGAATCGAGAACTCTAGGCTATAGCGTAACAAACGGTTCGAAATTGTAAATAGAGCATCTGGAACGACTGTCTCGATGCCTTCCTTGTCTGCCGTCTGTTTGAGTATCGCGCGGCAGTTGTGTCGGTCAGAATCGAATGAAACCTGTGGAAATTCGGAAATTCGCATCTTGCCGAAACGCTGAAACTCTCGTCTCCGAGGATACTGATTTATTTGCTCGGTGCGAACGAAGGGACCGGACGACCGCGGTCCCGGGAACAAATAAAATGGGACGGGACAGGACGAGGTGAGACGAAACGAGAATTCGGTGCCTCTATATTTTTGTAACATGTTTTTCCAGTACAATCACCGTTCGTATCAGAGATGAAAGTATTTTTACTTTCGCTGAAAAACAGCTTGGAAATACAAATAAAACGCCACCGTTTAGTCTCGTTTTCATTGGTAGCACCTCGCCGACAAGATACAAACGTCTCCATAAACATTTCCGTAGAAATATAAGAATTGTTATTTCGGACTTTCGAGCGCACTTTCTTGCTATTGTTCTCGACAAAAGGGAACATTTGGACTGCGCAAGAATCGCGCGAAAATAAGCCGAACTCTGTCAGTGTCCTCATACGTACAGGGTGGGGCGCCACATTTTGCCATCTAGATTTACGTCGTTATTATTAAGCATAGCAAACATTGTTTCAGATGAAGTTGAATGGTTTTGAGAGGGGCACGTTCTGATGGTACTTTTTTTTGTAGGTGGACGTGTAAAGGACATATGAAGGTCATTAATGTTTTTTTAAATGGAATCGTATATTTTTTATTGCATAAGCTGATGCTCCTTCATATTCTTTACAAAAAAGTATTAATCTATTTGTGTAAAAAAATCATTAGTTTAGGAGATATATTGATTATAATTTGTTAGGAAATCTCGACTCTCTGGTCAATAATATGAATTCAATGTGATTATGTAGTAGGAGAGCACTATAAATTGTAATTAAAATATCTCCTAAACCAATGATTTTTTTTACGCAAATAGATTAATACCTTTTTGTAAAGAATATGAAGGAGCATCAGCTGATGCAATAAAAAATATATGATTCCATTTATGAAAACATTAATAACCTTCATATGTCCTTTACACATCCACCTTAAAAAAAAGTACCATCGGAATGTGCCCCTTTCAAAACCATTCAACTTCATCTGAAACATTGTTTGCTATGCGTAATAATAATGACGTAAATCTAGATGGCAAAATGTGGCGCCCCACCCTGTATAAGATACAAAATCAAGCTCGATGACTTTGTCGAATCGTGTTACGAACAATTGCTCTGTGATTTGACGATTTGTCATTCGGCTTGAGAAACGAACGGTTCGGTTGGTGTGAATATTTTGTCAAATTGTAAACAGGCGATCGCAGCAAACAAATCAAATTTGATCCGATACCCTCGCGCGTCGCAAGAAAACTGACGGAGTGTCTTTTCGACCACACCTCGACTACTGTCATATGCAATCTAGGAGAATCGAGATCGTCGTTGCGTAGGAAAATTGTTAAATCGTTAATGCGCTAAAGAATTTAGAATCTCGTTACTTTCAAATTGTCGAAACGATCGAACAGAAAACTTGTACGCGGATCTTATTGCTTGCTTGCGACTTACGAGTAATGTCGAAACAATTTTTATTTTAACACAAATTTCATGAAAGTCCGCTGTGTATCGACTACGCGAGTCGCAATCGCACAGTTCCGCGTAGCGTGTCAGACTGATTGTTCATCGGTTCGATGCGTTGTAGCCACGGGTAGCCATAAGGCACGTCAATCCCACGAAAATGATCCAGTTGGTCAAAATGGTATGCTTGTAATTTTTTAAAGCAGTCCATACCATAATTTCAAACCTTCTCCGATCGATTCAACGTTGTAGCTACTACAGGAAAGCCACGAGTAGCTAAACGTCACGCCAATCCTACAAAAATGATTCAGTTGGTCAAAATGGTACGCTTGTAATTTTTTTTAAGCAATTCGTACCATAATTTTAAATCTCCTATCGATTTAACGTTGTAGCTACTGCAGGAAAGCCACGAGTAGCCATAAGGTACTTTAATCCCACGAAAATGATCCAGTTGGTCAAAATGGTACGCTTGTAATTTTTTTAAGCAGTCCATACCGTAATTTCAAACCTCCGAACAATTCAAGCATAAAATAATTGTATCGCGTTAACGAACCAACCAAGTTGTCCATAATAAAATTTTTAATAAAACAGTTTTCAAGTTTCCGTTGTTGTTTGGTCGTAAGGAGGGTGTAAATTGATACAACGATTGTTGGTGTATTAAAAATAAGTTGTTTAATATACACGTATACACGTATACTCGAGTCCACACAGAGATATGGAAAGGTACATGTTCAAACACGCGCACACAGACACATCAACGCGCCAGCAGCCAGGAGCCAGGAGCCAGCAGCCAGCAGCAACGCGACACAATGAATTGATTCGATATCGAGACTCGTTGTCGCGGCGCTTTTTATATGTACAGTCTATTTAATATAAATAAAGGTACTTGTATTTGTAATGTACAAAATAGTGGTAAAACATCCTTGACATCGCAAGGCTTCGCGTACGATTTGTCATGAAATGTATGCATATTTACACGGCAGCGCCTGCGGAAATATCTCGTCGCTTTCATCAATAAATAGGTCATCCAAGTGCTATCATTAGACTGCGGATCTTTGTGCACGTGTGTGCATTAACAAAAACGTGGTAAAAACCTGGTAAAAACGTATATAATATTTTTACGTTGACCCTCGGCAGTGCTCGAGTCTTCAGATTTGATCGTAGTTTCACAACTTTTTCTGGCCCGCTGCCCTCTATCCAAAGATTCTACTGTTCGACGTTCGTACGAATGAAGCGTCTCTCTTTCAACAGTTTTAAACGCAATTCGCAAGTGTTCAATCTTTGACAAACAATTACGAATACGAAATCTTCAGAAAAGTACAGCGAGTCGATTGTTACAGCCACGGTAAGAAAAATTCATTTCTTAATCATTTCGATGAATAACCTTGTCCACGTGGATTCGAAAGATCATTGCGGATTTTAAGCGTTTATAACGATAATGTTTAAATCGAACGCAAAGTGGTCAAAACATTTGAAGAATTTCAAGAACGGTAAGAAAAATTCATTTCTTAATTATTTCGATGAATAACGTTGTCTACGTGAATTCAAAAGATCACTGCGGATTTTAAGCGTTTATAACGATAATGTGTAAATCGAATTCAAAGCGGTAAAAATATTTCAAGAAATTAAAGAAAAAGCTGATGCACAGCTTGGAACGAATGTCGACATACGTTATTTTGCAGAAAAATCCGCGCGCGATGCAGTTTCAAATATCACCACGCTAATTACACTCGATCGTCGTTAGAACCCACGAAAAGGAATTGAAATGTGCAACAAATATAGTTAAAAATCATAATATCGAAAAGCTTGTCGATAAAGAATGGACACGAAACGTAAAAATATATCAGGACACCGAAAGTACGCTCGTTTCTTCGAGTAACGTTCAAGGTTGTTTCTTTTCGTAAGTTCTATTGCCTGAAGGATAACCCTGAAGGGTTAATTCTGAAACGTCCTTACATACGCAAGCTCATATTCGACGATTATCAACTATCAACACCGCCTACTCGATAAATAACGCAGCGCGCGGCGGATCGATGCCTTCGCATAAATAAAAACAAAACGTGGTAAAATAGAAGAAATACACCATCGATACAGACTTGTAAATATCTTATCTTAGTATTCTAACGTTTTGCCTAATCTTATTACAAAACGATCGAATAATTTGGAACAACACGCAACATTGCCGTAACACTCGATCTATCGCTTAGGTCTCTTACTCGAACAGCGTTACTTTTCACAATTTCTTTATACATCCCTAAAAGCACAAAATATTTTATACACATTCATATAATATTAAAAAGAGATTTAATCTCTTCTTAATATTTAAATATACATACAATATTTATTTTATATTAAGTAACAAATATTTCTTTTTAAATATGCAGGAAATATCTATTTCATATTACGAGAAAAATATTTTTTTCTAAATACAAAATGAATCTTCATTTAATATTAGAAATGGAATATTTTTTCCTAATGTACAGATAATATTTATTTCATATTACAAAAAAATATTCTTTTCTTATTATAAAATAAATCTTTATGTAGTATCACAAATTATATAATATAATATAAAAATTTCTGAATTGTGATAAGGTCTTTTGGAAGATAAAATGGAATATTCCCTCAAGCAGTGCACAGAAAGTAATAGATATTCATAGTTTCTAATTTTTGTTGTAACTTTTTCCTACATTTGAAAATTTTATTGAATGTTATTTAAATATTGAATTTATATTTTTCAAATATTGGACTCACATGTACTCTTTATATTTTTTAAATATCTAGTTTATATTCTCTGAATATTTAGCTTATATTTTTTAAACATTCAATTTATATTTCTTGTACATGTATACAATATTCAGATCCAATATTTTTCTCATATGAAAAAATGTTGCTTAAAAAATATTTTTCCAATATTTGAAAAAAATATTTATCTAATATTTTTGTGCTACTGGGGATGGTTTCTATAAGCGTGTTACACGCGAACAATTATATTCTCTCTCCGATTATATTCTACTATTTACTATATGTATTTTCAATCCATAATATGTGTACCGTAAACGGACTGCGGCTTTGATGCGCTTACGAGAAAAAATTTGTGTAATAAAAGTTACTAGACGAATTAATGCATCGTACACGTTGGAAATGAACGAAAAGATTCAAATTAGCCTGTATACGACAGTGATAACAGCAACATCATGAGTCGGCAAACTTTCTAATCCCAGTCTACTTTCATCGAGACAATGAAAACTTTGAGAATGTACAATAAAACCAAAGACGAAGCCCATCTCGAACGAGATTTTTTTCTAACTGGTTTTCATGAAGGGAACGTTACGACTAGATTGAAAATCTTTTTGGAAAGCGTTAGCACGTTCTCCGCGATACATGTGCAACTGTCCGAGACATAGTCAGCTAACACGAGAGAACCTAAAACGACAGACTAAAACGTTTGACTATCGGTGGGAGACGAGTAACAAAGTAATCGTAAGGCTAATATAGCATATGGTAAGTATGGACAAACGAGAGTTTCACTCTGATTTCGTTCAAGTTTCTTGAAGGTTGGAAGGCAGTCGTTTTAACTTTCAGAAAAATCGGTATCGTTTGCGATACCGACCAAGAGGAAGTAATTTACAATGTTGCTTAAGTAAATGATCGGTCCTTGGCCGGACCTTCATCACCCCATTAGCATCCGAATTTAATCGCAAAACGGAGCTTATCAGGTTTTCACGTTTGACACAAATAGCTGATAGCGATTCACGGAAGTTTTACAGGAAATCGCTGAAACCTGAGGTTTACGATGCAGTCTTTGAAAGCTCGCGTATTTTAGTAATTCTAGTTGTCAGACAATAAATACGCTTAATACTTCTTTTCAATCACCAAGGAAGTCCTTTCGGATTGCTCGAACGTTTGAATCGTTGGTCGTCGCCTAAGACAATTTCGCATCGTTTATTCTTTAGCTGTTGCGCAGCCTGTCGCGACGATGCCGTTCGCCGTACACGGTGAGTAGCGGTAAGTAACTAGAATGTATTACATATTATTAAGTATTCAGTTCTGATGCGGAGTAATTTTTTTAAGCGGCTATCGATGTGTTTCAGACTCGTAAAAAACTCGTCCGTTCGTAAAAGCATTCGATGTTCTCGTATCGTCTCGTCGTTCTCCGTTAAAGCGAAACGTAGTTTGCGGTGTACGTTGAAAGAAACTGAGAAACTAAAATTCTCTGTCTCTCTCTCTCAGGATTTCTTTTGATATCGATGATTAATTCGTATCGCGTAACGTTAAAATCTAACAACGATCGGTCGGTCAGCAAACTCGCTTAGTTGACGTATGTTCGTTCGTTCATTCATTCATAGATGCACGCACGTGCCAGTAAATCGCATTCGCAATGTGTTTGGCACCGATTCGAACGAAACATACTCATAGCGCAAAGAAAGATAATCCTTTCAAGATCTTTTTCTTATTGTTAGAATCGAAAAATCTCGAATCATTCTTAGAGTGTCTATATAGTACGAAAGCGTTGTTGTCGTTGCCGTGGTTATCGTCTCGATTGCAGTAGAAAATGATTAGATATATAATTTATACTTAACACGTGACACTTTCTATTTTCACAATTATCGAGGAGTAATACAAAATTTCGATTAAAATGTTATACAGATTTACAAAATTTCATTAACGGTATCTACTGGTTATGTATCCTCCGAATTTCGCTCCAACTTTGTTGCAACAATGTTTCTCTCGCTTTATCGGTTTATCCCGTTCAATGGTATACAAAGTGTACATATTTCTCTCTGTAACACGATGTAAATTAGTGTCATTGTCGAGCACGCTTCGCGTACATTTCTGACAACCGCAGTACACGCGTGTGTTCGTAAATGCAATTGTGTTAATCGGATATTGCACTGTGTACGCATCGTCGTAGACAATCATTCGAATTTAGCAACGTTCGAATATTTCCGTGCATGTTTTGGGTTGCAAACATTGCGTTCAACGCGCGACGAATAACATACAATTTATCCATCAGAATGGACGTCGGAAGCTGTAGGAAGAAACGTGACCAGACGCAGCGCGGCGCGCGGCGTTAAGTACTCTGAAGAATCAGAAGAATAGCGATCAGTACGGGAAGACTAAAGTAGCCAATACGACACGTTCAGCATTCGTCCGTGGACGCGCTGGAGATCTGAGTACTGGCTCCACTGGAGAAACTGCTTCTGCACGTTTCGACAGCTAGAGCAGTCTCGGGCACCTGTACGAACTGCACTTTCTCTTTGGGCCATCGGTTCCGGCCGTACATGCAGTTGAAGATGTTGTACTTGTGGTCGACCTCTAGATGACTGATCGTGCTGCTGTGTCTCCGCTTGAGCACCTTCTTGGCCATCAAGCTTCTGTTGTTCTTGTAGGACAGTTCGCGTCTGAAGCAGAAGAACCGGCGCAGCTCGCGTTTGACGCGGCGCGACCGGTACCCGAACAACAACGGGCTGATGTAGGCGGCCAAAATTAAGAAACTGGAGGCCAACGCGTCGTATTTGCGGGGCAGATGTTGGTCAGTGGGTCGAGGCAGATTGTTCATTACCAACAGTATCGCGTACGGCGACCAACAAATTAGACCCATTACTATGACCAGGGCGCTTATTCTAGCCGCCCTGGTTTCCTCGCGGTGTCTAAAAATGGATCCGTTGCTGATTCTGTCCTTTAGCAAACTTATGTAGCTCGCGGTGCTTCGGACACTCGACACGCGATGCAGAGCCTCGCTCTTGCTCGGGGCCGGCGTGATCGTTACGATCGGCGCCAGCAAACAGGCGGACAGCTCGGTTGCATTGTTGCAAACGGTGCCTGCGGTCTCCCGCTCGGTCTCCCGTTCAGTCTTGTTGTAGATAGTGCTCGGGTTGTTGCACCGGCTAGAACTGATCCCTCCGCTGGCTAACACCGGCGTCGATTTACCCTCTTCAAGGCACAGGTCGCCGTCGTTGGGTTCTCTTCTTTTCGTCTCTTCTTCGACGCAACACTCGTCCAACTTCGATTCGTTCTTTTCCAACCGCCGCGCGTCGATCTCGCTCTTCAGACTCGGTCGCAAACCACAGAAGGCCGAGGAGAACTTCCCGTCGTATCGAAACCCATCCTTACCGAGAACATCCAACGACTCGTAGCAGTCGAAACGGGCATCATCCTCCGAGTCGCTGTTCTCGACAGAGTTCTTCGAGCTCCATGCAACCGGCCTGCTGCTCTCCGTCGCGTCCTCTATAGAGGATGGGCTTTCGTCGGGCTTCTCCAAGCAATTGTCCAAATAACTGTCCTCGTCCTCGTCGGAGCCAGCTTTTATATCTCGATTAACGTTATCCGAGGAGATTTCTACTCGGTGCGAACCAACCGTGAAGACAATCCCCGAGGAAGGTTGATCGTTGTCTACAGCCGCGGAGACTCCTCGAATAGGCTCGATCTCCAACGGCGGGGAGAACGATCGTCTTCGAGACACCTGCCCGGTCGGCTGCATGGTCTCGCTGGTCTCGTCGATGGACGAGAGACTGGATATCTTTGGTAGCTTGCGGAAGTCGTCGATAGTGTCGGCGTGCAGACGCTGAAGCCTGCCAGACCCGTACTGCTCTTCGCTGAAGCTTGCCGAAGAGAGGATTGGCCTGGATCCGCTTCGTCTTGCTCTTTCCGAGTTCCGGTGTGCTGCTACGTAAATGCTAACGTAGATCCAGCAGACAGCTGCGAAAGGAAGAATGTAGGCGAAGATGCTGTAGACCACTGCGTAGATGAAACCGTAAGTGATCGATTCGCCGACGAACGCGTCGAGGATCACGGTGGTGTTCTCGATCAGATCGGCTTCGTCGTTGATCCTCGCCGATATCATGGACTCCAGGACTCCGGGAATCGTGGTGGCGATCGGTTGTTCGTCGACTTCCATCTCTGGTATCGCGGCCTCGGTTAGGCTACGAAGAGTGCCGTTGAAAGCTGAAGCTACCGAACCGTTCCCACGGTCGCAAGAGAGCCAGAAGCCTCGAGGATTCGGGTTGAAGAACGCCAGCGAGCCGAACACGATCGAGATCAGCCATGTGGACACGATCAGGATGCTGCATTTCAGCTTGTCCACGCGAGCACGGTATCGGAGAGGATCCACCACCGCGAAGTATTGATCCACCGCGATCAACAGCACCGAGAAGATCGACGAGGTCGTCGCGACGGCGATCGCACCCTCCGACATCGCGCAAACGCTTCCAATCGACGTCCCGCCGACTACAGCGCTGGACGGCGACGAAGAGGCGTCTATGATCAGCAGCGGGTTCATGATCGCGCACACCAACAGATTCGACACGGTTAGGTTCATGACGAATCTGGAACAGATAACAAGATCACTCAGAGGCTGTTACGCTTGGACGGAAAAACTTGGGAAACTTGGGGATTATAGGGGATTATAGGGAAAAATAGGAGCATTCTACGAGTCGTATTTAGAGCTCGGACTTTTACCCGGGTATATGAGATACCCGAGTATCTCATAAGACATAAGTCATAAATGATTTTGTGCAATGTAAAACAGTAATGAAATTAAAAGAACACGTTGATATATTAATATAAATTTATTAAAATCGTTCAAGAGAATAAGTAATCGTAATATAAGTAAGCAATCGTAAGTAATCGTCTGCTTTTGCCTATTGATGCAAACGATTTTTATTTTGCATAAAGATCCGCAGTGTATTCATGAGATACCCGGGTGATTTTTTTTACCCGAATACCCGGGTATCCGGGTACTGCTGTTCACCCGAGTACCTTGGTACCCGAGTAATTTTTGTTTACCCGGGTATCTCATAAGTCACAGCTCTAGTCGTATTCGTGTTCGCTTACTGCTTCGCTAGACTGCGGATTTCATGCGTCTGCTATAACAAAAACAGTACGCTAATAGAAGATTAAACGGAAAACTACGATATCCTTGCAATATAGTCAGCTTATAAATGATTATTAAAATGATCTTGAAGAACTTCATTATTCCATTATTTCGCGTGAAAATCCGTTGGTCGGCAACGCAATCGACAACGCAATAAGAAGCAATAAAAAGCCTCGTCAATTAACATTTTTCACACTGTATAACGGTAGCATGAAAATAATTCGAAGATACATACATAATATCTACTGACTTCAATCAAATTCTGCTTTTTATTTGAAATATTTTTCCGGACTATAAATACATAGAGATCCGCAATCCAACCGTCGCATTGTATTTGTCGGAAGATATTTTTATCGTTTTCCTTGTGCGAACAATTCCATTAAGAGAGCGTCGGCATTTTATGAATAATACATCATCCTGCCGTTCTCGATTCTTTAAATCTATCCACGCGACCTCGTGCGATTATAATTGCCGAAGTCCGAATCGAATAAAGAATGGTAGAATAATAGTACAATAATGGTAAACGAGTGATAAAAGTAAAGAATGGAAAATGATTGGACCGTTTAGTGTCAACGCGAATGGATGAAATGCGTAAACGAAACGATGAGAATGATACACAGAACGAACACATGAAATGCAAAAATCGATAATAAAGATCTGAATCAAGATCTGGAACAAACCTGTTGGATATCGTCCGCAACGACGGACGTACGAGGAATGCTAATAAAAGCGTGACGTTCAAGAGAAAACATCCGAAAAGGGCGAAACTCCAGATCACGATACTAGGATTATCCCACCATCCTTCTAGATCTCCTATATCCGATCCTTCTCCAACGATGTCTGGCGAATCTCCAACCATTCATGTATACTAAATGTCACACAGACCTAGAACAATAAAAATCCTGGTATTACACACGGAAAACGATTCGGAAGCGGGTAGGGGTGATTGGTTTCAGATTAATTGCAGCGCTATACTTTTACGTAACTAAATCATGCACTTTATAAAACTCGACAAGTATCGAATCGCGTGATTCGTCGCGCCACGCCGCCGTTCCAATCTAAACTGGACTGCCGGCCGATCCTTAATAGATCTTACAATTAGATATTTCCATTATCTTTAAAACATCCGACGTGTTTATACACGAACGTAAAGTTCTATCAATGGATGTTTCATTATTAATGCTTCCAATGGATGTCTCAATATTAATAGCTAAACCAAAATCAAAGCTTGTCACTACATGTTATCATTTTTTAAGAGCTGTGGTCTTAAAGTATAAGTTTTGTCTATACTGTTCCAACTAATTATATGTCTATATTAAAATATCTGTGCATCTCTAATATACCACATTCTATTTTGTAATTATTATATTCTGTTTTGTATGTGGCGTATTTCGTTTTTTTTTTTATGTTGTAATTATGTTGAAATAAATCTCATATGAGATTTTCTAATACAAAAAAATATATATTGCATGTAGAATTCGAACTTGATCAAATTCGTCGAAAGAAAAATAATAATCTTACTTTCATTTAATGCATTCTTAATGTAACGGAGCAGCATTTGTATAAACCGACGACAAACTCTTAATTTTAATCGAAACTGGACTGCCGGCCGATCCTTAATAGATCTTACAATTAGATATTCCCATTGTCTTCAAAACATCCGACGTATTTGTACACGAACGTAAAGTTCTATCAATATATTGCACGTAGAATTCGAACTTGATCAAATTCGTCGAAAGACAAATAGCAATCTGATTTTCATTTAATGCATTTTTAATGTAACGGAGCATCATTTATATAAACCGATGACAAACTCTTAACTTTGCTTGTGCCACCGCGACGATACTTCCGTATGATTGATTCTCCTTTTTGCACGGACAAGTTAATTAATCGAGCCCCAAGACACGTCAAAGTAAAATTGCGAAAGTCACACGGTGACAACGATTAATCTATTAACGGTGATAACCATCTTACAACTGGCAAATCACTTCTTCTGCTTCGACTTCTTTTTTACCGTGCGAGCAGTTTTTAATCGAAGGCCGTCCAGTTGAATCGAACATTGTAATGCGCATCTCAATGAGAATTGAACCGACACACCTCGCAATGTCTCGTGTAATGATTTAACGATGCATCGAAGCGTTCTCTTCCTTTCGTCGACAATGATTTCCAACTTCGAAAGAAGAAATCGTTCCGATACCTCTCCGTTATTATCATCTCGTGGGTAATGTAGAGAAGCTAATTAATTTGTTTATTGTTTATTATGTATATAATATTATATACTATATAATATTACTATATTATACTATATAATACTATAGAATAAGAATATAGAATAAGAATAAGAATTATAAATAAGAATAAACTATATAATAATATATAATATATAATGTTTATTAATCGGTGGGAATGTGTAGTTACGGTCGAAACTAACAGAAACGAAGAATCTTGATTGTTCACGGAACAGGATAAAATTTCGGTGACGCGATCGCGGTCGGTCGAGCGCGAGCGGCCAAAAAACGCACGCGTGCGAAACGAGCCGATTTTTGCGATGAAAAGAAAATTCCGTGACCTCAATATATTGCAGTAAAGTGCTGCACGTAGGTTTATATTTAGAGTTAACGGATTTTCCCGTAGACACATGCTATGAAAATATCCGTGTGGAGAGTGTCGTGGTATGCCTTACGGCCTACGGTTTACAACCGATTATTTATTATTCCTGCATTTCGACTAATGGATGCTCCCATAACACGAGCCTGTACGTACGCTTGTACGCCATACGCAAACAGTTAAGGTGAGGCATTTAAAATTCATACTATGACGTTGGCTCACGATATTACACCGCGTTTACGTTTGCCGAGTATTTGCGGAACAATTAATTGCAATTGTTTCTTCGAACTCGTTACACATACTCTAAAAAATCCGCTAGATTTATCGATGTTGACGGGAAAACGTTTTAAACAACACTTGACGCGATAAACAACATATTATTTCATTATGGTGTGTGCTGGAATAGTTGTAATTAAACGATCGTCTACGAATGATCGCGATGATCGCGCGAATCCCTTTTTGCACTGATCTTTTTGTACACCTGTACACGTTGTCATTATTAAGTTAGCCGTTCGCTAAAATATTTTTCGAAGAAAAGCTAAACTCTGACATAACATTTCTGTCGCTAATGTCTGCCAGAATAAGTTCAAAGTCGCGAGAATGTAACACGAACGTGGACACCGTCCACGTTAAAGCACAAAGTATGACACTGGAAACGAAGCCAAGAGGAGAAAAGGAGAAGAGGAGAAGCTATAAACAATAAAATTTTGAAACTGATGTAAATGCGCATAACGTTAATTTATGATCGCCGACACTCGATAGCGGCCAAGAAAACCGAGCCGAACGAAACCTGCAATAATTATGAAAATTATGCAAACTTGTTCCCACTGTCAAGCATAAATGCAGCCATTAGATTAAAAGCAGAATATCGTCTAAAAAGTATGAGCGTACACACGAATGTTTCTGCGAATGTCTCCGCGACGAAGAAGCGAACATTTGTTCCGGAAAAGCAGACGCATGTTAATGTTTCTGTGAAAACACGTGATGCCCAAGGATAGCGAAAATGTCAAAGAACAACGCGGAGCGATAGAGACACGTGCAAGAAACAGACTAAGCGATTATGTACTTTGAAAATTTCGATGCGACGGCTGTCGAAGAAATGCTTTGGTTGCGGCGATAATGTCATCACGTCGCTAAATAGAAATGCGATAGTCACCGATGCTGCGAAATTAAGTTGTCGCCGTCAACTTCGCGGACAGGGATTTTCAAGTCGATGACAGCGCGGAGATTGTCCGACAGTGTTATTTCGAAAGGCAGTCTCCTCCCTCTCCCTCGAGACGAAATACGTGCAAATGTCTTTTTATGTTCGTCATTCGTTGGCCAAAATGCCAGTGGACCACCGTGTATACGTACGCCTGTGTTTTTCTTCGATTCGCGATAACAGTCGGACCACGGATATTTATGCGAAATAAGAATTGTATGCGTCGAGTACAACAAGCCAAACCCAACCGAAATTTCTTTTCTTTTAGTCATTCTTGCATTAAATGCAAATAGAGATGTCTTGACGAATTGCCCCCAATACAATACGAAGAGGACTCAACATGAGCTACAAAACTCACTGACGATCTTACGAGGAATGGAAACCTACAATAATGTCCTAAAGTTTTTAAAACACATTAAAGTATACCAATTGCTCTAAATACGGCTGACCCCACTCGGTAACTCAACCGTGGTCACTAATAACCTACAAGGTGCATGTGACCTAAAACGCCCAAAAAAGAGAAAATAGAGATGTAATATCTTGTTTCCGAATAGAGGCAGTGAGGTCCAAGTACTAAATTATTCTATACATTTGAAACATTAGTTGTTGAATAACGAATGTTGAGACTATACTGAATATTGTATCGTAAATATCACATGTTAAATTATACATATCCTATTTTCATCATAGCTGTCGAACTTCTTATGCTAAGCGATAATTATCACAATTCGTTTGGATAGACCATCTGTTGCTGGGGGACTCATCAGTCAAGTCGCTCGACTAATGTGAATGGGACTGAACGGGAATTAATGAAGCAGGAATCTTTTACTCTTTTACTCTTCCGTCGCGTCGCGCGTCGCGGTGGCCCTGGTAAAATCTATTTTGACTGAGGTTTTCTGAAATTTTCCGTGACTTCTGAGCTCGCGCAGACCAACTCAAATGGATAGTTGTTTATGTTGCGTTTGAAAGTAGATCAATCTGCAAACACTTCTGTACAAGAGGCCTAACAAGCCCATGAATCTTCATTTGTTCAATCTTCGAAAACAAAAAATTTACATCCCGTAATTCGAACATTTTCAACCCCAGAATAAATGATATCTCGAAAAATTCAATCCCAATCATTGAATGGAAACCTCGAACAAGAGTCTACGTTGCATGTACATGTTGTACAATATCATATTGGACTTAAACTTGAACCTTTTGCCCGACCAAATATTGGTGCCCGTCTTCTAATCTATAAATTTCTGAAAAAATGTAAACTGAGAATTTGATTTTGTGTTATACAGACTGGATAGGTGTGAATGCGTAAAATATGTACTGTGTTTGGTTATCATATTTTCATTATAATGTTCTTGTACATTCAATAGCCTACTATTGTAATTTTCGATTTGTATTCTTCATCATGTTGAAATAAATCTCGTATGAGATTTTCTATAATAAAAAAAACTTAAACCTTATTCAAGGTTTCCATCGGCGCGGTCGGCGAAGTAAAAAAGAATTAAAAGTTTATCGTAAACTGAAGTTAATTGGCTAATAAAAGAATAGCGTCTAAAATTGAAGAAGAATAACCGCAATTATTTTCGCACCAACCATTACATTCGCGTGCATAAACAGCTTGTTAGAAACGTAACAGTAACAAACGAGAAAAAGCACAGTGGGAGACCTCAAAGTTTGGCATCGAAAACAAATGTTGTACGTGACTCGTCGAGGAAAATCAACACTGTTTGACGTCATGCGTCACCTAACGTTTTTTAAAACGCTTTAAAACCGTAATTGCGTCCGCCCGCGCCCGCGTACAGTTACTACATATTGCGTTTACTGTTGAATCGTATGTATGTATTTCCCATTAGTCGAACAACTTACGACCGGACGTAGCAAAAACGAACGTAACGATAGAAATTCATTCGCAATTCCCTTTCAACAAGTTTGCTTTCCAAAGGATTCCGAAAGTCAAAATACTTTAGTTTATAGTAAAATTTTTAAATAAAGCATTCTTAACGTGTTTGAATTTAAAAATAAATTAACACGAAAGGCTTTTTTTCTTTTTATATATTCAAAAGTTTTTCTTTTTAGTTTTCACAATTACTGCTCGATGCTTCAGCTGTATTTGTCTGCTACTCCTGCGCGGAAATCATCTTCATTCGTGAAATCATTTTTTCCTGGAACTGCAGAATGCAATTCTAGGAAGACTTCGCGAGAAATGTGACGTAGCAACAATAAGAGAAAAGTGGGGAAAAGGAAACAGATAAGTAAAAAGGTTTATTTTCAAGATAGAATTGCGTTCGATACCCGAGCAATAGCAGGGCTTGTGCGCTGACTTGAAAAGATCATATGCCAATTTTAACGATGTTACGATTTACGATCAACAAGCAACGTGATAAAAGGCAGGACGCGACTGTTACGATCGAATTATCAAATTATTAAATTACTCTCGAAAACACAAAAATAAAATAACAAAATTATAACGCGATCTTTTTGTATTACGTGCATAATAATTGCGAAAGACGATAATTCCTTGTGATTTCGAATGCATGTCCTCTAAAATAAAACCCACTAAAATTATTGGAACAACATACGATTTGTTCGCCGATTCCTGAACTTCGCGTTTGTTTGAACCAAGTATCGATTGTTTTTCAATTGCGTCGAGCCGTGTTTGCTCAATTTTACTGCTGTTTTTGTAATATAAAAATATACAACACGTAAAAATAGTGGACGTTCGGGAGAGTTCCAAAGAACAGTTTGTCAGTTACGAGCGGAATACAAAAATTTTCGACATCCTGTTGACTTTGTAAATCTCTCAAGTTAAATGAGATACTTTTTACTATTCGTTCTACCTAATTTATCCGATTTTATAAATACTGGAACGATAACAGGTTACAATTGATCTAGTCCACGAGCGTATTGTACTACCTTTTTGCAACCAATTGTATAATTATAATTATATGATAGCGTACCGGGAAAAAGTTGGCAGACGTTAATAGGATACTGGCTATGACACTTGAGGTTGCAATTAGTAAGTTAATATGTAGATGCAAAAACCAAGTGAAGTCCCCCATCGTTAGATGACGCATTGGCGGTTCATTATTATTACATACGCATGACTCACCTGTAAACATCCATTTCGATAAGATCCATTTACAAGACGATTCTTCGAAAACTACTTATCACATTCTCCTTTAAAGATTACACGGGTATGTCACCGTATGCTTCGCGAAACAAACTGTTGTACAATGTTTCCCTTTAAAATGTCATTAATTATGCAATTTTTAATTACGCAAGTTCCCACGAATTTACCATGGACAGAAAGTTGCAAACGCGAAATACTATTCTGAAAACTGTTTTGAACGAGCGGAGAAGGACCCCACGAACGTTTCCAGTCCAACCTGGACCATTGCTATTTAATCATTGCTTTTTAATTATTAATTAATCATTGCTTAATAATTGCTTTTTAATCATGACAGGTTGCGTACTGTTACAGCCGTTACAGGTGCTGAGTTTAGCTGGCAAGTTAATCAAAACGATCAACTTGACTGGTATACGTGGTGGAATGGATGGGAAACAGATGTCATTATACTATAAACGCGTTGATTACATTGATTCGGAGTTCACGTGGACAAGACTATCATGCGAATTGCAGATGCTTGTTAGAAGACACGAGCTCTCCCAATTATCCGTATAGTCTGAAAGAACTGTTCGCCTACAGGTTAAATACATGATCCGACACGTGTCTCCGTGATCCATACAAATCTATGGAACGTATCAATTTTCTTCGAGCGACGACCAATTCCTCTCCGAGCATGCAAATTATGAAATTATCTGCCATTTTGATTGCCTTGTTCTAGTATTCGTTCACGTGGAAATGGAAATATTCCTCTAATAAATACAATGTCGCGTTATATGTATATTACAATCATGTCGTTATACCATTGTACACAATGAAAAACGTTCTCTTCGAACCAACTCTAACCTTTTTCTCTAACCAATCGTTCGATCTGTCTATCGTTCTGCATCGATCGATCGAACAGTTAGTGAACTGTACAGTGGTACGATCCAGTCAATTCTTATAAACAGTTTGATCTAAATGAATTACAGATAAGATCACAGATCTTTTAAGGTACGTGGTGTCCATGAATGCACCAATCCTTTCCAACCAACTTTTTTCAACGAACGATTCAACGATCAAGGTTTTGATCCTTAATCCACGATTTTTATTGAACTGTTCGGTACTCACCAGATTTCAGATCGTTTTTCTACTTGCCCAAACGATTCGTATGGATACAATACCGAAGGACCTTGATCGATTCAGCACACGAATTGGTAGCGTATAGCGCAAAGTGTATGCAGATTTGCAAAATAAATCATTCAGGTAGATAAAAAATATAACAGCAGGTGAAAGTGCGCGGGAATTTGTATTACAGTAGAATAGACAATTAGGTTGCAACAGCTACCAATGGAATCAGAGTCAGCAAAGGACCTAAGACCTAAGAAAACGGAAACTGCAGGATCTAAGAAAAACGATATTGGATATACCATAAACTATAAACACTATGTATTAACTAATAAGACAAACCGAGTATGTACACCGAAAACTCTATAAAATCAAATTGGTGAACAAAAGAATGTAGGAATTAAGTCCCAACTAGAAATAACACGTCCGTAAACACAATAGTTTAACGTTTAATTCCAATTATCTTGAATACAATTAATTAAATTGTCTCATTTAAATCTCCGTTTAAGATCAACCACGTCTTTTCCATTCAATACGTCTAACCAGAATAATGAATAACGCAAATTATAAAATATGAAGAACGCAAAATAAATCAATAAGTAACTAATATCGGATCGTCGCGTCGTTAGAGTTACTATCGACGCGACATTCGACAGAGTTCTCACAGATCGAAGATAACTTCTCCCTACAAGAATTTAACCGATCGAGCCTTTGTTGGCATGAAATCGTGGCGTCCGATCGCGTACAATTTTTATAGCTGCTGACAAAGACTGTTCGACGATAAATGCGTCGAATCGATTGTTTAACGTTCTTATTGTTGCGCGATCGATCACTTTGCCGACCCACGGTTCGCTGATCGCCGTTCCAAGAGGTAGTTACCGGATAAAGACCGTATTTTCCTAGTCGCCGAGTAGGTAGAATTATTTCTGCGCCAATCGAGGGGAAATAAGCTCCCCCTTATATCTGACTCACGCGTGCTTCCGCATTTGTTGTATTTCGTGACACGTGGAGGGTGCCACGAGGCGTATAGATTAACTATTGTTCGTCTCTACTGTCAAGGGGAAGCTCAGGGTTCTACCATGTCGATTTCGATGAAATTCTGCAGGCTGATAGGCGTACAGGTTGTTTCGCAGCGCGTGGTACACGTGTCGGCGATCAACGAGAAACCTAAAAGCGAGCAGAGAAAAAAATTGGCAGATACGAGCGACGAATTTAACGTTGACGTTTGAGAGACGAGTGGTATGGATTGGTATGGGGACAATGGATTGAACGCGTCTCTTTCCTGGACACGAATCATGTTTCATTGTAAAGCTGATACAATTGAAATAAGTATTTGATATTGTTGAAATATTTCGGTTGTTCCGAATTTGATCTGCTTCATTTTTCATTTTCGCTCTCTGCGCGGAAATGCTTCAACTTTTTCCGTTGTCCGAACACTTTCGACCAACATTAAGCATATTCGAGCACCCCATCGCGAGAGCAGTGCTAAAAATGTACGGTCGAAAAGGTCAGAGCGGAATTAGTTTTGACTTTCTTAAATCCTAATTTCTTATACGTCTCGTCCCGTCCCGTTCCGTTCCGTTCCGTCCCGTTTCATCCCGAGAAGTGTGTCAAGGTGCGAAATCCCAAGGTGTACCGAAGCGTACACGGGACAATCTCTGTTTTCTTTGTGTTTGCTCGATAAGATTATCAAGGAAATAGACAGACTTCTTACGGTTTCTTTAACATTTACATACCCAAAGGTTAAAATATAAATTAAAGCTAAAATATAAAATTAAAATATAAATAAAAATTGATCATACGGTAAAGCTTTGATATCTAAGATAAACAAATATCCCTTCCACTGCGGAGTATAATAATGCAAAAGCGTTTGTAAAGGATTTCAATGTTTTGCAAAAAAATCCGTAGTTCTAGCGAAGAAAAATTAAGAGAATTTGCAGAGGAGTGGATCGAATAACTCGGCGAAAAGTAGCTATAACGCGAGACATTTATACTTTGTTAATTAATTAATTGGTTCTCGATCGCAATTTATCTTAATGATAATATATAAATATTTATTCGCGGCGCACTGGTTCGATTATTTATAACAGTGGAAAAGAAAAGGAAGGAGGTGTTTCGTCCTAGACCCGCTAGAGGATTCATCAGTAAGGCTATCTAGCGGGCCCTGTCTTATACACATATTTATGCTGAAAGGTAACATATCAATAACTAGCGAGAAAGACTTTCTGACGGGCCTTGGACGAAACACCTCCTTCCTTTTCTTTTCCATTGTTATAAATGATCGAACCAGTGCGCCGCGAATAAATATTTATACTATCATTTATACTTTGTGTTTGCTCGATAAGATTATCAAGGAACTAGACAGACTTCTTACGATTTCTTTAACACTTGCATACCCAAAGGCAAAATTGATCGTACGGTAAAGCTTTGATATCTAAGATAAACAAATATCCCTTCCACTGCGGAGCATAATAATGCAAAAGCGTTTGTAAAGGATTTCAATGTTTTGCAAAAAGTCCGCAGTGCTAGCGAGGAAAAATTAAGAGAATTTGCAGAGGAGTGGATCGAATAACTCGGCGAAAAGTAGCTATAACGCGAGACACATTTATGCTTGTCTTGAAATAGCCGAAGTACGTAAGTGTGAAATCTCTGTTGTTCGTATAAGCAATGCGGCGATACTGTACATTTATCTAGCAGGTAATCCTCGCCGACACTAATGGCAATCGTGAATTTGTTGCACCGACAAATCAATTCTTTTGTTCACGGTTTTTTCTTTCTTTCTCCTCGAATGCGTTCCGTGTATGATACGCGTATTGCCGAATCGCTGGAATCGCTGAAATCGTTGTTCATTATCGACTTTTGCATCACGCATGCAAATCATTCCAACTAAATCATCCGGAACGATAATCGTGAAAATTGCGTGTCACGTGACGAGTCCCGTGAGCACGAAAGAATTCTTCTGCGCGCACAAAAATATCTGATATCCTCGCGCGAGTATCAGCTGACGCACGTCGAGACAAATCGCGAATTTGTGGAGACATTTAACAAGTTGGCCGTTTAATGCGTTTGATGTTAAATGTCTCGACACGAATATAGCGTGTAAACAATAAACGAACTAATTATCATTGACACGGATAGAAATATACAAGGGATGCTCAGTGTTAGCTGCAAGATAAAATCTCTTGAAAAACTAATCATTGAGAAATAATCTTTAGGCATAAAACTCAACGGTTCGGTTCTGTCTATCGCGATCCAAGTATAGATTATCCTAATCGGAAAATAGTTTAACTGATTTCATTTGAGAACTACATATGCCCATTTTTCGAGAGAATGAAAACTTGTTTCGTCCATATTAGTAATAAACATTGAATCCTAAGAAAAGCAAACCCCAGCAAGCACGTTTCTAGAACTCTTAAAATTGACTTAATGACTCCGGTCTGTAGATATTATGTACACACGGTTTAAAAGCGACACCGTATTTCGTTTGTGGTATTCGATCGTACAAGGCTTTAGTTTCAACATTTCTTTATCGAGTACATGTAAACTTATGCATGCGATAAACCAAACTACCTCCAAACGATCGCATGAGTTTGTAATGTTTTACGATTGGTTTCGAAATTTCACTTTTAATTAGAGACTAGAAAATTCAAAATTCTACGAAAAATAATGTCGATGAAAATAATATTCTACGAAAATTAATTGACTGCATCAAATTTATTTCCATCCAACTGTAATTAACATTTTGTTTCAACGAATCTGAAATACATCAGTCGAAGAATTTCCTCTGACGTCCATCACGTAAAAAGTGCAAAATCTTCAAGGATGTTGCGTCAATATTGTATTAAACTCAAGGCACAATCGTTGATTAAAGCAACCTGGTTCGTGACTCGAGGATCGAGTATTTTACAACATTGGAAAGAGTGTATCAACTCGATTCGAGCAGTAGGAAAATGGTTTTTTCCATTGAATATATGTACTTCTCGATTGAGAAAGTCAAACTCTTCGCAAGAAGCTCTGCTAGAATGATACTCATAATTTATTTATCTGAGAAATGTCTAAGAGAAATCATCTCTACACTGCCAGAAGAGCAAAGATAACTTCGGTACGTAACTTGAGACCAGCGGTTCTCAACTTATCTTAACAGCAATATAAAAATAATTTCTTCTATTTAAATTGAATAATTTATCGAGTTCAAATCAAGAATTTTTCATACAATTTTTTTTAAATTTAATCTATTCGTTTATTCGGTTGATGAAGTCTTTCTAATTTTATTATCCACTTTTCGCTTTTAATTACAAAAAAACTTTCTTCGAATATGTAACTCTTTTCGATATTTTAAAATTGTTTTAAAGAGCTGCGATATTTTTGTTTATTTCAGTGAGTCACGTTTTCTGCTTCGAAAAAATGTACAACTTCTGATTATACTGATACTCGATACTGCAAGCTATAAACAAAGAATTGATCACAGTAGAGAATATAATGACAACCAGGCAAGTTATAAACTCGCTATGCGGTTACCGTTAATGGCTCTCGTTGAAACGATGTAACCGTACGATCGAACAATTCGGTATTCTTTCCAGCAGCTGCTCATCAATAATTATGATGAGCTAAATCAATGTGAGACTCGATCCGTTATTAAAATGCCGTCTCACGGAGAACTCGATATATCTCCCTGCATTAACGAATTGTTTATGTCTCGTACAACGATCAACTGCACACCTAACGATTGCAAAAATGGATAAATGTTTAGCGGTGGCGTCGCGTCGTTGCGGTCGCAACCTGCAACTTTTTAAATAGAAGTAGATGCGTGTCTACGCATACGATATTGTTAGAATATATATCTACTTCCGGCTGCGTGGTGGTACCGTAATGTACACGGACACGTAACGAATGAAAAAATAAAAGAGACACGACGCCGAAGAGCTTTATGCGGGTTCCTGGTTCACAAACCGTGGTTAATGACGTAAATTTCTCTATTTAGACGCCACTGACGTTCCAAATAATTTCACACTTTAATTTTACGCCTCGCGTTATGTGCCGACCGCATGCCGAAAATGTGGATGTAGATGGGAATCAGATTTGTACACAAGGCCTCCGCGGTACTTCGCGCTCTATGGCGTTCACGCAAACCTCCGACAATATTGCCAAAGACAACGCTGCCCTAGGACAGCGCCACGCGGCAGGGGGTACATTCTGATCCAGAGATTGAAATTATTAGATCGTTGCGTACGAGTTGTCCGATTTTACAAGGCGAACGCTTCGAAGCGTTTCGCTTGGGAAGAAAGAAAATTTTTATCACGCTTATATTAGCTTGCCGAGTTGCTGTATGCGTCAAATCTATAAATCGAATTTACCGCTTTTCGATGAGCTAGAGATTTGAAATTTTCAACATAGCTCAGAACTGGATAACAATGCAATATTAAAAAAAATTTTTTGCAAAAGGACTGCGTTTAAGATATAAACAATATTTTTAAATATTATCCTTCGCCGCGCGACGCTCGGTAGAGTACGTCATCGCGTTCCCACTCCGACTCCGACCCCGCTCCCCTGGCCCACTTCGCAGCGAAAGAGTTCAGTTTACTTACTGGGTTGATTTGGATTGGGTCGGGTGGGAGGCGACAAGGACCGGCGGGCCTTACTTAAGTACACTCGGTAGTAAAGACTAAAAAGTAGAAAATGAAAAAATATATTTAAAAAGCGGTAATTATTGCGAAAGGGTGGCCATACTCTGATTTTGATGAAATTTTTTAAATATGTTATAGATTTCGATATTTTAAACAACTCTTTCCTTTTCCGATATAGGGAGTCGCTTTTAGTTTTCGAGATATTCGCAAAAACTATTGCTAATACTGCATTGAATTTTCCATATTTTAGAACGCTCCGTGAGAACGTAAGGCTGCTCAGACGCGGCGTCTGTTTACTTTTTTTTTCTAAACACGTTGCGGGGATGGCAGAAAACAGGGTCTCCTGGATTTTGGTCTCCACGACCTAACTACAACTCATTGTATTCTCAATTTATTTTCTCCTTTTTAATGGATTCTAATATAAGCGTGGTTTTTAAAAAGTTTTTTTCTAGCGACCACACGGTTCGCGAATCGCCGCTCGTCGCGCGCCCCGCGGCCAGGTTAGAAGACAAATGTCCTACGCGGAACATCTGCATAATAATAAATCACAATAGCGGAGGTGTCGTTTTGTCGAGCGCAAATATACGGTGACGATGATGCACCTCTCAAATAGGTAGCCACGTGCGCGACTGGTAACTATGGATAAACTCGGTCCGCAGGTTGCGCATTAATTAGACCCAATGATTAATTAGACCCAAAGCGGGTGACTGCACGTGATATAATGTACTTCGGCCTCACGATACAATACAGGAACAAACGTCGTTCGTTAACAAACTAGAGAGATCCAGGTGAGTACATCGAATGAATAAATACAAGGAAGCAATAAATAGATGTAATTGAAACAGTAACAATCTTCCACACAACTACGATAAAGCATTGACGTAAGAGAAACCCTCGGAGGTCCGTGCTGTCTCTTAGATCGTGTAGTTCTATTATTTCTTTGTGACTTCACTGACCGCGCGCGCTCGCCCGAAAACTGACTGCGTTCGTAGTGGTTCACTCCGCTATAGCCGACTCCGTATCCGTATCCGTATCGGATGACGCGGCATGTTTACACTTTACACTGCTCGGCAACCGAGGCAGTTCGAGCTTCTTGGTCCCTCACAGGCCCCTCGAAGCCCACCCACAGGCCCCTCGCATTCCCCGCAATAGAAGGAATATTCGTTTTTCGTAGATTCTACGATTTCCGTTCGGTTTCTTGGGGTAGGGCAGAAAAACGTTTGTTTATGTATTTGTCGGAGAAGGATGGAAGATTTACCAATGTGGCGCTTTTGCTTCCTTTTCTAAGAAGGTCGGAGAATTTGCCAACATGTGACACATCTGTTTACTATTTTTTTGTTTAGTTGTCGCGCTCGAGAACACCCTTCTATTTGGATTGACCGGGGAGGGGTCAGCGGATGGATGATTCGCGACAAGGATAGACCCGGGACTTTGTTACAAGCTTTAAATAGACGAAGGTAGTTAATTTTCTGGTGTAATTAAAAAAGACTCCTCCGTAAGTTTCTCTCTGAAGTGTGTGTGTGTGTGTGTGTGTTTGCTGTCTTCGATTCCCCGTCCCGATGGATACATCCGGAGGTGAAGGGACTTCAGGAGTCTCCGATAAGACTTTTATCGCGTTCTCCGACATACATATTGTAGAACAAAACGCGAATTAGGAACTGAAGAACGATGGAAACCATTGCGAACACATTAATCGAAACAACTGTCCAGATTCTACGGAACACGTATTAGAGAGTTGTAATGTTGTACCTATCTAGCCCTCTAAAATCTAGAACGAACCGATTCGAAAGAAACAGAGTCACGTGTTTAGGCGTATCAGCGCCTAATAAAGAAGTACGTATAACTGAGTTTGAATAAACTGTATAAACAAATTTTACCGATGGCTTGCCAACTCATCGACGCACACGTGCAGTTTCAAAGTCCTTCCGCGCTGTCGAAAGATATGAGGGTGGCATGAATTAATCATTGGGACAGATCCCTCGTTTCTACTATTAAGTAGGGATCGTTTAATCGGGTAGAATCAACTAAATTATTTAAGGACTGGATAGATTCGTAATAACACCTACGTTATACGTGATTGCACGTATCAATTAAATTTTTAACTGGATAAAATTTGATCATAATAAAACTTGTATCGTGAATGCGAATACATAGTTGCAATTACATTTACTAAACGACATCGAATCGCTACTACACAAACTTGATAGAACGTTACCAGTCGATGCAGGATTCTTAAGCAAATGTAAACGTGCAAATGCAAATGCACATGCAAATGCAAATGCATATATATAAATACACATTATGATAATTACAAAAGCGAGATCGTGCACTAACCTTCCAAACTTTGTTTGCAGGTTAATAGTCTAATTTGTTAAGTATGAGTTAAAGCGAAGCAAAGTATATTTCAAAGATACACCGAGAACGTTCATTTATTTTGAATGAACCGTTGAAATAATAGTGAGTTTCACGCATTCCATCGATACAATATACGAGTAAATGCTGTATGCTATCGTGCTATGGTTCTTTCGAAACCGTTCGATAATTCCCTCTATTAATGCCCATTAATATCAAACGATTAGATTCACTTCAGTGTACGTACTCGAATTTTATCCGAATGACACATTCCTTTCTCGATATCGATACCAAAACTAATACTCTAACGATTGCTTTTGATTATTTTCTATGGCTTCGAGACAGACAGAGACCAGCGCCTAAACAATATATATATATGTTCTATACACAACATATACAATATACATATATCGATTAGGCATTAATGCTCTCATAGAGATCGTAGATTTATTATTAAAATGCGATTTGGGTTTCAAATATTAGGAAATATAATTAACAGGACCGATAAATGATTAGGATCTCAGACACGTGTCCACCTTATGATTACCAACACTTCTCCTCGTGGCGTTAATTGAGCAATTGTCCGTCAAAATCTATACGGTGAGTCACGGAGAGGTTCATGAATTTCGTTTAGCTCGTTTCGGGCTCTTTCGTTTGCTCGAAAGAATTGTTTCTTTTTTCAATCGCCCGGCAAATATATAACATAATACATATATACATCAAAATGTTCAAGACATTTTTACCACGTGTTTTTTTTTAACTTTTGCGATGGAAACGCGCATTGAGTTGGTTCGTAAGAGAAATTTCAAGGAAAAATGGCGCCATCAATTGATTATCGTGATAGGGTCACTGCACCAGTAAATGAACGCTTTTGTATGTTTCAACAAATTTTAAGCCGCACGGCATGCTAGCGATAATGACTCTTGGGCCAATAATTACTAGAATGTAATATTCATTGACTGGTATTTTTTTATATTTTTTATTTAACGTTTAATAAAGAAAAATAATAATAATTTCGTTTTATTTGTGTTCATTTATTTTTGACAAATGAAGTATAGGGAGCCATTTGGCATACATGAGATTCCTTTAATTCACATATTTTTGTTTTACATAAAATATCTTCCTGAACAATTTCTTAAATGTTCGTTCACTGGTGCAGTTACCCTACATATTATTAACTGCAGATATCGGTCCCAAGTCGTGTTAGGCTTTACAGTCAGCAGACTGTTATCGCATGCGAATTGTATTGCACATGGTCATAATGCGGGGTAGTCTAAACAGCTAACATTATCTCTTAACCTTCTGCCTAACTTATAATAACCTTCAGACAGTTGAATATTTTCAGCGATATCTTATAATTGGCAATACTGTTGCTTAATTGAAAAAATTCATTCCCTTGTCGCACACCCAAACTAGAGTTTACGTGTCTGATAAAATACCATTTAAGAATCAGCAGCTGGCTTACGACTCGTGCTGCGTTTCAAGTTCAGGCGAATGAGATACACTGCTGACCGGATTAGATTTCTATCGAATATCAGCACTAGCTGCACCGTACGCGAAAGAATGACATCAACTTTTCCACGCAACCATACGGCGGCGGATGTCGAAACAGTACTTTTCCAAGCTACTTCGATTTCTAATAACCTATCATAATAATAAACCATCGGCGATACTTGTTTATACTTTCCGGTCGGCCTCTTATCAAATCCTGGAATCCCCGCAAATTCATGGGCACCGTCCGAAACTCTACATATACAGGGTGGGGCGCCAGATTTTGCCATCTAGATTTACGTCATTATTATTACGCATAGCAAACAATGTTTCAGATGAAGTTGAATGGTTTTGAGAGGGGCACATTCTGATGGTACTTTTTTTTGTAGGTGGACGTGTAAAGGACATATGAAGATCATTAATGTTTTTTTAAATGGAATCATATATTTTTTATTGCATCAGCTGATGCTCCTTCATGTTCTTTACAAAAAAGTATTAATCTATTTGTGTAAAAAAATCGTTAGTTTAGGAGATACTTTAATTATAATTTGTAGTGCTCTCCTACTACATTATCACATTGAAATCATATTATTGACCATAGAGTCGAGATTGCCTAACAAATTATAATTATCTGCGATACATGTAAAGTACCAGTTAATATAAATCACCTTATACTGGAATGCAAAAAATATGAAAATGATAGGAAAAATGCTAAACTGCCTGGATCATTTCCCATTCTGTTAGGTTCTGAGGAATACATTGTCGGTCTTGCCCAATATGTCAAAGATACTAAGATGTACAAAATATTGTAACAAAATGTACCGTGTCGCTAATAACCTTTGATGTTAAAGCAACATTAAATAAATAATTTTAAAAATAATAATAAATTAATACTTTTTTGTAAAGAATATGAAGGAGCATCAGCTGATGCAATAAAAAATATGTGATTCCATTTAAAAAAAAAACATTAATGACCTTCGTATGTCCTTTACACGTCCACCTACAAAAAAATGTACCATCAAAATGTGCCCCTCCCAAAACCATTCAATTTCATCTGAAACATTGTTTGCTATACGTAATAATAAGGACGTAAATGTAGATGGCAAAATGTGGCGCCCCACCCTGTATACATCTATTTCCTCTTAAATAATCAATTTCTAAAACCTAAATAACATTATCAGCGTAAGAATACAACTTTATACACAGCACAATAACATATTTATTTCTCCGTACGCTTCTTTCGCAATGAAATCTATGTAAGTGGAAGCACGCGAAGCCTCTTTAAATAACACGATATAATTTCAACAAGTTCTAACTTCTAACGAGAATTTCGCGGAAGCGACTACATACTTACGTATTTTTTTGTATGTGAATACCGAGCGTGCGCTATTCATTTCAACCCAAATTGGACAGTTTAAATATGTTCATAAGCAATTGTCACGATCACCAGTCACGAGGGTGTGTTTTTCAGGAAATTTTATCCGTTTCTTGAGTGTACCCAAGGAATTCGCGAGCGGATTCCGATAATTGTTTCCATTGCTTCCAAAGTCAACAGCTGGGACGAAGAAAGGAAAATTACCGAAGTGAAAGAACTCTTTACGAGTCCATAGCCGGCGTCGGACAAACCTCGCCTAATTGCAAGTAGGACCACGGACGGTTACTATTGTTCTCGACATCGTTCCTCGAGTGGACTCGTTCAATTATTAAATTCAATTTTAAACGATATCGTTCAACTTTCTTTCAACTTGACTTTAAACTACAATATATACAATATATAATATAGAAAAATATAATTTATAATTTGTAATTTATAATTTATAATTTGTAATTTGTAATTTATAATTTATAATTTATAATTATTATAACATAGAAAATATACAATTTTGATCGATACAGTTAGCAAACGAATACAGAGAAATTTTATTTCAAACAAAAATCCACAGATTGGATATAACAACAATTGGTTTGCAACTATTTGTAAATATGGTATCCTACATTTAATATGCTTGCGTCTAACGTTCAATGTTAGAACCATGCTATAATTTCTATTAATTCTTGCCGTAAACCGTAAGCCGAAGCGGTGAGCCGAAGCCGTAAAGAATCTATTAAAGAATCAGTGTTGTCCAGGGTTAAGTGGTAGCTGAACTACGATCGTTCTTTGCGCACCTCTTACGTCTTACACAATACACCACGTCGCGATTGTGATCAGTCGTGAAAGACATCTACGTCGAGTTTTCAAGTACGAGGACAATAGAAGTGTGTTCACTCGATTCGCGGGATCGTTGACATCGCGAACAATGCAATCCGATCGCCTATATGGCTACAACAAACTCGAGTCTGAACGATCTGCCAACTGCCAGCAAGGACTAATTCGACGATCGATCACGTAAGAGCGCAAAAATTTCAACTTTCTTAACGCTGAACGCGGTCTTGGTAACACCGGTCTCATCGGTTCAGACGCACAGTGATCCCTTCCTGCGATTTAGCTGGCCAGAAGTCGATTTCAAAAATTTTACCTAAAGTGTGAAATTTTTGGTGCTTGTTATAGTTTAATATATGGGGGTCAATGTAATAATATTTTTTTATCATTCAGGCACCCATGAAGTGCTGTACTTCATCGATGAGACAGTTTTTACATGTTTCAAGTAAGTTGTACACATTTCTTTCCAGTATAAAAGTTTTGCAAGTAAGTATGGACTATACTTTCAACAATTTTGTATCTTCTTATTGCATATCTTTTGGTAATTATTTAATTTAATTATATTGAACACGATTAGTATGTAAATAAGATTTGTAACGATTGTAACACTTCATGAATGATTATCTTGTACTTCCGGGTGCGACCAGGAAGTTTTTTAAACGCAGTTGTAATTGTCAATGGTTTGGGTTTACAGTAAAACAAAAATTGGTTGCCCGAATTTGCAGGAACAGTTGTAAGTACCTTATTATTAATTTCTATTGTTTAATTCAACAATATATTACTTTTTACTTAAAAACGTACCAAAAAATATTGAAAAAGTATCAAAAAATGATATTATATGTGATTTGAAAACGTTGTGGGATCATTAAACATTATAAATAATTTTGGCCAGCTAAAACGCTGAAAGAGACCACTGTGAGACTGTTCAGACCCTCGGGGCCTTGCTCGCTTGCTACATATTTAGCCTTTCCAACTCCAGTGTGAATCGATATGACGGATGTATCGATACAATTTACTGGTTTCACTGATTTTATTGAATCTACCATCGCAGGTTCAGCGCGTTTGTCGGAACCCGACCTCGCGTTTTGAAAGGCCCCGCGGTTTACGAAAATTCATCAGACATTTTGTAGGTTGAATATTGGGGTGTGTGTGGAAAATGCAATCGAAAAATTATAGTAATTCCTTATTGTGAAATTTAAGTATGGGATATAAATGTGTATTCTGGCCCCGCAAAAGGTCAACGCTTGTCCTGGCTATAGGCTTTCCCAATGTTTCTCCAGATTTGTTGCTAAACTACCGACTGTATACATTCTCAGTAAAATAAATTTCCAGCTTCCAATGGATGTCTCAATATTAATAGTTAAACCAAATATCAAAGCTTGTCACTACATGTTATCATTTTTTAAGAGCTGTGTGGTCTTGAAGTATAAGTTTTGTCTATACTGTTCCAACTAATCATGTCTGTATTAAAATATCTGTGTATCTCTAATAACCAAATTCTATTTTGTAATTATTATATTCTGTTTTGTATGTGGTGTATTTCTTTTTTTCTAATTATGTTAAAATAAATCTCATATGAGATTTTCTAATAACAAAAACTGTATACATTCACAAACGTATACAACTGCACGAATCAGTAGAGAATTTAATAAATTACAGTTGCAACACGGATGTTTAGTGTTGGAAAGAAAAATGCGCTATGGAAATTTAAGGGTAAATTCACAGGCGATTATTTCTGAATTTTTGGGAATCTGTGATGCATGGATGAGGATTTTTTTAAGAGTAAAAGTAATAGTGAAAGAACTGACCGACCCCCAGTGCTGGGGTTTGGTGTCTAAAAGTTTCGGACTACACAAATCAATTTATTATTCCCTAGAACATTCGATTTTCAAATTTTTCAAGGGTATGACCGTTCTTATTTTCTTTTTTACCCGTGCAAACAAATAAGAGCGCATTATCATTTGCTTTAAAACGTTTGTCTAGCAATCGTTAGGGAAACAACCATTATTCAGCAAGAATGCTCGAGAGAGTCTGTCCGTATCGCGTGTTTACCCATATTTTCAAGCATGCAGTACAATCAAACGATCGCGATCTAATCATTTGTAGATATCCAGGAAAATTCGGTTTAAGCACAATGGGGGCCAGCAAAAGGCACGCTAAATGTGGTTCTACTGTGCATAACAATCTACGAGAAGGAATGTCGATGGCGTAAGAATCGTTTAAAACAATCAGAGCAGAATGTAGAGACATCGTAGATAATAAATGGTAAATAATTTGACAAGCATGCGATAGTATTTTGTTTTGTTTAGTACATAACCTATCAGAGTGAAATGATTTTACATTCCAAGTGTGAACGATTCAAGTCGTTCGAATGATTATGAGCGATACCGTATCTCGCCGCGCCTGGCGATGACACACAGCCAATGAATACTGAAAATTGATCGTTATGCACAATTAAGTACATTCCATCGACGTTTTCGGCAACGACGAGCTCGTCAAGTATCATTATAGATGGCCATCGAGGCTACATTATACGCGAATGGCAGTAGAACGAAAGTCATTCCAGCGTATGCGTTGAAGACGTCAACGAAAAGAATGCCTGCTATTCTTGCTTGCAGTGGATATTAAACGCAACATTTTTGGTCTATTTCTGGCCGGATTTCTAAGTAAACGAATTCGTCTTCTTTAAATATAAATCATCTACACATAGTGCAATATTCTTAAGCTACGACTAAAGTCGAATAAGTATGGGTTAGCAGATTGGCAGTTATTTATCCATAGAACATATTTTCAATTACGTTTTAATCCGTGGGTCTCGTTAACTTCGTGCAGCAGAAATACTTTGCAGTTATCAATTCTCTCGGAAGTCGTATAATTAGTCTTGCTAAAAATGAGGAAATTAATCGTATGCTCGAATGCATTGCACAAATAATATTTTATACTCTCGGATTGCTTCATGCTTCGTTGCATCGTCGTTAATTATAGATCGCGTATTTTACATTTCAAAGTGACATTCGCGAAGCAAAGTCATCGTCGAAAGTGGCTGTGGCACTCGAAATTTCCACAAAGCTATCGTGCCTGTTGCGTGTTAGCAATACATACTTGTTACATTGCAATGGGATTGTTTTGTTAAAATTTATGCAATATAGAAAAATGTACTTTTCTCATCAATTTCGACAAACCATCAGGCCGTCGCTTACGAAATATTCGTCCAGAGGTTCGACTTGAAATATATTTTTTAAGAGGGAAAAATGATGATCATTGCCTAGAGAAATAAACAATTAATTGGAACTAATTCATATTGAATTCGATCTTTGTTATCAAACTAAAACAAATTCTGTTTTCTTTCCGGAAGTCTGTCTGCATTCTCTAGCAACGTCCGCCATTTTTAAAACAAGTAAAGGGCGGGATGGCGTTTGAATCGAAACTGTCACACCAATACTTTCGGACAGGTAGCGGGTTCAAATACCTACATAATGTGTACGTGATTGGTGGTTTCGCATTTAAGTCGATGCAGAGCGAAGTTTCAATTGCCGTTTCTCAATTGTTGAACTTTGATATTTGGTATGCTGTCATACATTATTTACAACTCGCTGTAAAAGCGAATCAGGCTTAAGGTAGAATCTCATTTTTCTGAAGTACGTTTTCAAATAAAATGTTGTTATTCTCAAACTTCTAAAATGTGTACAAGCCGCCGATCTCCATGTTCAAGACAACAAATGCATGCTTGAGAATGGAGAGAAGACGAAGCCATAAAATACACAAATCAAAGTTGTTGAATAATTCTGCTAAAAACCACATTTTCTCTAATCCTTCGTATCTTGAAACTCTGAAGGCTCACTGGTTAGAGGTTTGTAAGTCGGTCTAAAAAAATATGTAGCATTCCCTCCTATAGTCGAATTGTATTTGACAATAGTCGAAACAGGCTTACATAAAACAGCTCGGGCATCTAATCGAAAATCGTTATTTTCGTTATTAATTCATCCGGTGAACGCGCACTGATTAAAAATTCGGGAACACTCACCGAACGAAATTCCTCGAGCAAAGAGAGGGGAGTTTACGCCAGTTGCATGTTGAGTATACTCGAATCGATTCACTGTACGGTGGATCGGTTCGATCTTTTGAAAAGAGAGAACGAGAGAGAGAGAGAGAGAGAGAGAGAGAGAGAGAGAGAGACAGAGAGAGAAAGAGAGAGAGGAAAGCCACAGGTTTTGTTTTGAGCAGCGTGTAAGTAAACTGTCAAACGGCACCGTTGCGCAGGCACTTTCCCAAAATCCGATGCATCACTGGCATGTTTCCGTTACGGAACGTGCGTGGTGGATATACGGTTCACGTGAAACGACAACGAGAGAAAAACACCGTCGGGCAGGAAAGATTTGTCTCGAAACGGGACGCTGCCTATATACGATAAATATAAACTGCAGCAGCGCGAACGATCACATCGCACAACCAGTGTTCCTCGGCAACTGGTCGGACAGAGGCGAATTGCGAAAGATTCACGAACCGGACCGGACCGTCCTTACCTCGTCGCGGCCGAACTCTCCCGTCCACCGACAAGAGACGCGCTCTGATTGGCCCGTTTCCCCGTCCGTCCCTCGAGCGGACTGGACGAAATTCTGCCCTGCCTCCCTTTCTCCCCCCACCCCGACACCGTTCCGTGCACCGTTCCCGGAACCATGAGCCGTGAGGTAGAAACCAACGCAACGGTTCGATTTCGACAATTTTTAACTGTCCACAACTTCGCAATGAGAACCAATGGGAATCCCTCCTAATTCCTTCTTCCCTTCTGCTCTGTTTTCCTATCAGTGTCTCGCTCTCGCTCGCGATTCGATCCGCATATAAATATAAATACATAGTATGCTCTCTATCGACGCCGATAACCCGTCAACGGTGAAAATGTTTCTGTGGAAGACCATTTATTTTAGGTATCAGCGGTTCCATTCAGTTCCACTTTGCCAATTTCCATTTAACTGTTCACAATGCCCGGCAAAACCCTGCTCGTTTCTTTTTCTCTTCTTCCTCTCCGACTCTCCGTTTTGCTTCTCATTCGCGATTCGTGCTGTATAAATAGTATACTATCGACACCGATGCTTGGGAAGCTGGGCACGATGTAAATATTTTTGTGGGAACGCAGCAAACCATCAGCCATGAGACGATTCGTTCCATTTGCGCGCGATTGTGTTACTGTTTGCACTTTTCTAGCATTCCTCGGTTGTCAAGTGACGAGTGCTATTGGGTGCTATACTTTTTCACTAAGGACACTTTCATAAATGTTCAATCGAATCATTAAATAACTCGAAGATACAAAATACAAAATGAATGTAAAATGCAGTTATCGTGGTATTGTTTCTACCTACGTGCAATCAGTTCTATATCGCATTATAAAATTGCATTCGTCTAAAAGGAAATTTACCATTGGAATTCGCTAATCAGGAATTTTATGAAAATCAGACAACGATGTACAACAAGCACAATATTTTACCGTTACACGTTATTTTATAATTATTACAAGATTGCTTGTACACACTAGAACCAAGAAAATTTTTTAATCGTTTCTAACGAGAACATCTTCGTAATTTGAATGATTATAAAATAAACAATGTGAAAAATGTGAATTTAAGACATATATATCGTGCTTTATCCGAATTTAACGTTCATTCGACTCAATGGTATGTATCCTTCAATCAGAAGACTATTTATAGCATACCTATAAAGTGTATAATATTCAACGATAATGTTTAATTGGCTGTGAAGCTTATACCATTTTCAATGTCCTCGACATTACTGTTTCTATGCAATTTATTTCCCGCTCAAAGTACAGATTTTACCGCAGACTTTATTTAAGAATTTTTAATTCTTAATGTCGATTATATTTTTTATTAACAAATTATTAATTACTTCCTCTACAGCTGTTCTACCACGTTTTTTTATTGTATTTACTCGCAATCGTGCGGTATCGGTCGGTGATACCTATTTCTCCCTTAAACTCTTTACCTAGTATCGTTTATACAAATGCTTCCTTTTTTGACTTGACTTAACATTTCCAGTAACATTCTTATTCTGGGTTGATTTTAGTCCTTTTTTATACATTTTTCTCGCAACTGCATAATCATATTTCAAACTCGCTACTTTTGTACAGGTAGTTTATTAAATATTATTCTCAGTGCTGTTAAAGAACCATTAATACAACTTTTATCTTCTTCTAGTACTTTCTACTTTGCTCTGTTTTCTTCATTTTCCATTTTACTCATTTGATCCTCATCAATTTGTTTTTGTTGCTGTTGCGTTACTGTAATGGAAAAGTATAAACAGTAATTCTGTAGCATAAAAATCATTGTCTATGTAATGAGATCATTTTTATTAAAAAAAGACGAATGTTGCAAAAGTAACCTTTTCAGGTAACAGTGGTAACACTATCAATGGCATTTGCTGTTACACAAGTAGTAGTTAATCACATAAAGAATGAATAGCGAATCGAAAAGCATATTTCGCTAAAATACTGGTCTTACATCGTCTATAATCGGTACCTATTTAAAATATCTTGTTCCTCTTGTCATAGTAATCTGTGGCTAGACTGGGTTAGATATTGCCATAACAACAATGGCGGCGCAACTTATCCCAGCTTATCCTCTTCACATCCTCTTACACGTCATCACGAGATGCTGGGTACACATTTCCCATTTTTGCCGTGCGACCTGTGGGACAAAAAAACTTTCATAGAAACAGCTTCATTAGTATCCTCGAAACAATGAGGGGAAAAAAGAAATAAATACTGCAGCATTGTCTTTTTCCTTCTTCTCAGTGCACAGTGCATGAACACAAAATATCTTATAAAAATAAAAACGCAATTGCATACGTTCTTGCAAAGATAACATGATTTTGAGAGTGCTTAATTAGGACCATTATTTAAATTTGAAAATAAAAATAAATGAATGTTTTAACAGGTTTGGACCATGGACGTCTGATACCGACCATTTCGAAGCAAAACTAAGAGGGTAATATTACTAGAAAAACAAGTGAAAACAGTGTTTGCGGGAGTAGATAGTTTGACCTTATACGAGCATGTTACGAGCTGTGTGAGGGCCCTCACTCATGATTTAACAAGATTATGTTTATATTTAATAATATGAGCGTCCAAAATAGCGGGAAAAATCGAGACAACCACCCTCGGGTTCCCATGTATTTTTCTAATAAAAAACGATTTTGTTTACTTAAATCATGAGTGGCTCGAAGTGCGATCAACTTTCCTCTTTATAATTAACCCTAACACAGTTCGTAACATGCTTGTATAAGGTCAAACAATCTACTCCCGTGATTGCATTCAATTCCTCATATTTCGATCATAGAGACAGAGTTTAGAACAAATCTAAGAGACTTAGAGTGACTTAGAGAACAAGTTTAGAGCCAATTTTTAAATAGTTCAGCTAGTTTGGGACTAGACGGCGCCTAGTAACAGTGCAAACAGTGTTTGCGGGATTCAATTTTTTTTTTTCTTACACAAGCATGTTTTGAGATGTGTTAAGATTTAGTCTAAAGAGGAAGGTTTAATGCACCTCATTCTGTTCGTAATTTAACGAGATTATGTTTATATCTAATAATATGAGCTTCCAAAGTAGGGGAAAACCTTAAGGGTTCTACTTTACTTAATTCAAATTATATTATTGGAGGTAAAAAAATGAATTAGAATATATGTGGCTACTATATGGTTCGCATTCTTCAAACGGTGAACCTGCTGGAGAATTTCGGTCTGCAAGATCCGTAAAAGTTGCTGGTGTTCCACAAGCACCAGTAGAGTAGCATCCTGCATTAAGTGGCAATTTCAGCAACTTCTTGACTCCTCTTCCTCCTGCCTTCTTTCATACTCTTTGCGCCTGCTTGTGAGTAGTGATTCCTCGCTGGTGGTAGTGACTGAAAATAAAATATTTTTTATTGAAAAAAGATATACTAATTATAGTAAGAGGATGCGATGTAGAGCTGAACGATTTTCCTGCACTCGTAGCACTTACCATTTCCTTCTTCTTCGGCGATGACCATTTTTGACATTATAGGTTAAGATTTTGTGTGAATTATTCAGTTTCTACTTTTTCCGTTTTTACGTAACCTGGACACATAACCTGACACAAACTATTCACGTAAGCAGGTTTAATGAAACACACATGTATATTCGACACGATGCGTACACATTGTGATCAATTCAATTTGCTCGAATCGCGCTAAATGCGCTAAGTCGCACGACGCTGTTTCCACTATAGGGACTGACCAGTGTGACCAGGACTGACTGACTGAGCGCTCTTCAGCGCTCTCGCTTGCTGTCTCCCCCCACTCTACCATTAAGCGCGTCGATTGCCAAGTTAGCAATTATTGAGAAATTTGTTATTTCTCGCTGTTCAATGTTTATAACAATTCATTTTGCCAACGATACCCACAACCACTCTCTTGACCATCTGACCTCCTAATTTTTTTGTAAAAATACGTAATAGAACTCGAGATATAGAATAAACTTTATAGCATTAATATTTCCGCGCGTTAATTTATTCGATACAATTCACAGAGAAATTTATTATTTCTGGCTGTTAAATGTTTATAACAAACCTTTTTGCCAACATTGTCAACAAGCACTCCCGTGACTATCTGACCATATGATTTTTTAGTCAAAATAGGCAATGGAAGTCGAGATACAGAATAACTTTTAAACCATGCACATTCGCATTAATTTATTCAACATAAATACTACGATAAATTTATTAATTCCATCTGTTCAATGTTGATAATAATCCCTTTGCCATTCTAATTGTTTACAGTAAACTCTCTTTTACTCTGTTCTTCAGCATATTTCCTTTTCCACAGATCGATTTTTCGAACATTTATGTATAAAAAGGTATAATGTAATAATTCTCGTTTATGAAATACTTTGAAAGTACAAATTGAGGTATCTCGTATAAAATTTAAAGTCGGAATCGGTAATTTTCCTAAAACCATGCTTCGATACTTGATTAATATTTCTAGAAATCTTTTGTCCTTCAGTTTTGCTTTTAATATTGTAAACTTTAAATAACCAACACTAAAACATTGTTTGAAATATCTGCTTAACTTAAAATACGTTTAATGCAGAATGTAACAATTCATAATAATCGATTTCACCGAGAAGATACTAACAGTCTCTCGTTGGTGTCAAGATGGCTGCGTGACAATTTGCCTTCTTACCGACGTGAATTTCCTCAGTGGCCTTCTGTACCGACGAGATAACATCGATCAACATCGATGGCTTTCTGTTTTTTACTCCAGTCAGAATACATCCTAGAGGGCGTAAGAAAAGACCGAATTATTTGAGTGACACGATCTTCCATAAGGCTGACAGTCTTCAACAGTATCTCGTCGGTGGCCATGATTCATGGGTCACGGATTTTTCTGAAACTTGCAGTATATTTGAAGATGTCTTCTAGAAATGTAATTTAGCAAAGCATTATCGCGCGCTTCTCAAGATTTTCCGAAAAAATTGCATTTGAAAATCGGTTCACACCTTCATAATGAATATTGAGAGATTCGCGTTAAGATATAATGAGAAAATAAGTATCTGAGGGCGTACCAAGAAATACTAGTAACCGGTAGGTTTTTGGTTCGACTCCCGTTATCGATAGTTTCTTCTTTTTTTCTTGAAATTGAAACCTACCTCAATTTTATGCTTAGAATCTATTATTTATAAGTTATTTTTATTTTTTTTGTAGAAATTGCGTGTTTTTTATTTGTGGCCGTTACGAAATAAATCGAACAAAAAATAATTTCCGAATGTTATATTTACTTTGGAACGATCGTTCGCAACTAATTCCGTACTTATCGGTCTAAATGAAAAGTCGAGCAAAAACGGCTTGGCACGGAACGTGTTAAAAAGAAAAATCCGCCTAAAATGCGGCAATCCGACTAACACAGGTGTATGTTGCATAAGTCATACAGGCGCACCAATAGACAAACAGCGTAGCTTGAAATCCGAGTAAAACAGCGTTTTCCAACATTCTTTTGCACCGAGCTACTAAGCCTTTCTAAAATTTTTATGCACCCTGTGTACCATATATATAATTTTTAATACAATATTCAAAAATTGAATTGTTCACTGAAGAAACTTAAATGAGGTTTGAGGAAGAAATCACTAGGAAATTGTTGAATTGCCACCCCTTAAAAATGAAATTGCCCCCGTGCGATGAGTGGGCAGCAAAGAACAAAATCAGTTTGTTAGATTTGTTTATGAACGTTATGATTTATTGCTTCCTTTTTCAATAAAGATGAACGGCAAGGAGGTTCAATTATTTTTTCTTATAAAGAGAA
>CM052335.1:14307914-14319902 GCA_028455595.1 Lasioglossum vierecki
TATTACAATTTATGGATAGACCGTATAGCGATTAACTTACCCATTAATCAATCAATCTTGGTTAAAATTTTAATCGATTAATGCCCAACTTTGACTTATAGATTCATGTCAATATGAGAAAAACCATTTTCTCATTTTTCGACAAAATGTCACTCGATTTTCCAATCCGGATCGGTGTGTGCCGCATGCCGTTTAATATTACAGTAGTCCACGGTAGCAGAACTAACCGTATAAATCTAGTGGGGAAATTTTATCGGCTACGTCATCGCGAATGAATTAATTCTGAAAGAGCTTTTTGTTTCGATCGCAGAAGCAAATGTATCCGACTTTATCGGTGTCAAGATAAAAACGGCATTGACGTGTCGTATTTACTCACAGGCAATTAAGAATTCGCGATTCTTAAGAGGCTGCACCGACTAGACTTCCATATTCGACGAGCGTTAATGTCAACTCGAGTAGCCGGCTCGCAATAGTCTTTAAAGGGATTTTAATAGGTACACGGTCTCGGAACGCATCCGCGAGTGAATCGGTCGCGATGGAAACTTTTAAATGTCAGTACAAGTTATTTGCACGCATTTCCGCGTGAGTCGTACATATCGCAACCCGCTAAGAATAATGACATAACCGAAAAATACAGTATTCTCACGATACCGATTTCTTTATATATATATTATATGTATATATAAAAAGTGATATATATATATATATATATATATATATATATAGATTATGATTTCTTTATAATGATTGTCCCTGTTATCTCTTATTTTCAGTAAAGATTAACAAGACGGGATTACAATAATTGTGCTTATAAATCTTTAACAAAATTATTGTACAAAATTCGGTACCGGTGCACCAAGCTACTGAGTCTTTCTAACATTTTTATGCGCCCTGTGTACCATATATATAATTTTTAATACAATATTCAAAAATTGAATTGTTCACTGAAGAAACTTAAATGAGGTTTTAGGAAGAAATCACTAGAAAATTGTTGAATTGCCACCCCTTAAAAATGAAATTGCCCCCGTGCGATGAGTGAACAGCAACGTTGGAAAACGCTGGAGTAAAACGTCACGATCAAAATCAGTTTGTTAGATTTGTTTATGAACGTTATGATTTATTACTTCCTTTTTCAACAAAGATGAACGGCAAGGAGGTTCAATTATTTTTTCTTATAAAGAGAAAAAATGTCTAATTATTTCTTTAACTCCTCTTTATTCAACATTAACAAAATTATTGTACAAGATTCGATACCGGTGAATAAGCGTTATGTACAAATGTCTTCTATAGAAGATGTTTAAGTATTTCGATCATCTGTTCCAGTGGGGTTGGAAGTGATTGTATACGGTGGAAGGTATGGCAGTTGACACGTTATTCGTAAGATCAGTCGATAGGATTTTGAATAAATTTAAGCGTGAGGAAGATGCTGTCCCTCTGGGTGGAAACCATTTTCGTCGGCGACGTAGTTGACGGTGTAGGGAACGTTCGAGACTGGGTCGACGAAAGAGAAGCTGCCGCGAACTTTGAGGAAATGGCCGTCGGTGCCGCCATTAACTAATTCTGCTACTTCTTGCTTGGATGAACCGTCGGAAAGTTCGAAACCATAATTATAGTTGCCGAGACCAACATTGTCGGATGGAGTCTCTTTAACGAGTGCAACTTCCGGTCCTTGTAAGGCGGGAGCAGCCAGAGCAATGGCGACGACCGCAGCAAAGACAATGATCTAGAAAGAATGAATTATTGTTATATCTATTATATGCCAGAGTCAGTTTGTTTCAAATATAGATCCAGGTTGGTGCCAGGTAATATAAAATAAGTTATAGTCAGTTTTGGAGAATATAGAGAACACGATAAATGTGAATTCTACAATCTATAATTGATAATCTATCTGGTAGAAGTGTTTAAGAAAATATTTCGAATTTGTGAAAAATAAATTCGCTACTAATAGTAGGGACACCATTAAATAGGAAACTTTATCATCCTCGGTAATATTATACATACGGTTTTCATTTTGAAAGTGGATGTGTGCGGCTGGTCACGTTTGGAAGACTGGTGTGATTTCTCAAAGCCACCTGCAAATTTATAGTGGTCCTCCTCCTGCCAAAATTTGCCCGAATCTACGATATATTCACCTTTCACCTTTCCTGGGTATACTAGAGACACACTTACGTATTTTATAGATGATATTCAATACTTGTTACATATTCAGTAGCTCATGCACAAATAATAATAAGAATCATAGCCTTCGTAGAATTTTGTGGAAGTGCATGCAGATATGCTCGAAACTAATAATCGTATGAAAAATATATTTTTACCATATTTTACTAGAAAACGTTAAGGCGTGTAAGATGTGCTATCATTTCTAGATAGTCAGGTCCCTAAATCCAAACTGTTTCACATACTCCAATTCTTACCGCAACGGTACAGCTGTCACAGAATCAATTTCTTGTAATATACAATTTAGTTAATGGTAATTTTGAGTAACATTTGATTTTAATCCACCATTCAGATTCAGAAATTGGTAATTGACCATTTACACATGATACAATCTTACCAAGGCCGTTACTAACATATTCCAGTGACTACCTAATCTTGAATATCAGGGTCGCTCAGGCACAGTGCTGAATTAAAATTGATCACATTTTACCATTTTTTCAGAGATATGTATGTTAACTTGAAAATTAAACATTTCTTCCGACCTATAATAAATCCATTCTATATAATGTCGTTTCGTTTTATTGACATCGGATATATATAATAATATATTATATATATAATATAATATATATATATAAATAATATAATATATTAATATATTTAATAATATAATACATTAATATATTTAATAATAAATAATAATTAAGCGGAGGCTCAGAGTCGCCATTCGAGAGCTAAGGGTTAAATGATAGGTTTTGGGAAGAAGTCACTAGGACATTGTTGAATTGACTGTTCTAGTAGATACATATGCATGTATAATAGAAAATTTTTTATACCATTTTTATATCGTTCTTACAATTATGTTTTTTTCTTTACTGCATTTTCCGTTCGAGACATTAACGTTGATCTAGCACAGAAAATGACGTTGGATAAGTTACTGTGTATACTAGAAAGGATAAATACTTTTATTCTCCAGGAAGAATTCATCATTGAGTTGATTATATCTAACCAAAATATTCATATAATATTATATGGACACGTTACGCGAACAGGTTTGCCTTACATATTAAAAGCGATCGGCAGCGTTCCATTAGCATCTTTTTCAATTTGCAAGGCGCATATGTAGAAAGACTGCAGTTTTAACTTCGCCGGGCTTCGTAACCTGGGTGACGTGGCGAGAATTGCACAGTTAATTTGCGTAGCCGCATACCGTCGAACAAAAATTGTTTGAAAATGTAGAAATGTCAACGGCATAGCGGCTCTGTCGTCTTGTCTTCGACCATTTTCAGTTCTTTTCTGTATACATACAGTTCAAGTATTATACACGAATGTATTTGAACTCACTTTAAAACAGTATCACTTTTTTATGATCGGATTAAGCGACCTGACTTTTTCCGAGCAATTATAAGAATTGATCTACCAAATGACGTGCAGGAAAGATTTTCCAGAAATTACAATTTACAAGGGTACCAATGTGGCTTACCAATATTTTATGTTTTATTATTATTAACTATTTATTATTAATAATAATAATTATTATATATATTTATATATATATTATATGTATATTATTATATATATTATTATTATATTATTACATATATTATTATTATATTATTATATATATAATATGTACATTTATATATATTATATATAAATAATAATAATAATTATTATTATTATTAATTATTAACTATTCGACCTACAAGTGTAGAGGCTGAACGAACTATTTCCGTTGCAAGATATCTTTGTAATGACTTATCGAGGAGTAAACTAGAAGTTTTGTCTTCAGTTGAATGTCTCGAATAATTCATGTTTTATAATGATAACTTGCCGGTCCCATTTCCATGTTTCCATATTTGTTTCCTGAATCGATCGTTCGGTAACCTAACAAGGAAATGAGGAACTACGAACACTATGACGAATTTTTCTTAGCTGTTTAAAAAGAAATACATCAATTGACATATAGACATGTTACAATACTTAATAATACACGTTTGTCCTTTCTCTTTAAATGATGCAACAGCCGATCTGTCTTTTCCGATGACGCAACTCCTGTAAAACTCTTCGGATGACTATAAATTCCTATGGAAGCAAGTGTGTATATTTTTTTGTACACTAATGACAATCCTAACGGACGCGGGAGGACCTAAAAGAATCTATTCGATTCAATGTTGATTATGAATTTTGATGCCTCATCGATCAGTGGCGCACTCAGTGGGGGCAGGGGGCCAAGTCTCCCCTCAAGAAAAAGAAACAAAACCCTAGAAAATTAGTTAATTGTAGAATAGCTACTTCCTCTCCTATTTCGATGATTTTTGGATATGTTATATGTAAAACTAAACATTTTGAACAACTTTCCCATACGGCATACCTCACTTAGGTTCCGACATATTTGCAAAAACGCTGTTGATATTTTTCTGCTTACAAATAATAGTGTTTTAGTATCGGAAGTTTTTTGTTTATTGGCAATGATCGCAGAGTCACTTCTTTTACACGTCGCTAAAAAAAGATCATTTTGTTCAACTTGTCCCCCCCACCCCAAAATTAAATTCTGGGTGCGCCACTGTCACCGGTCATTTATCTATTACAACTTAACTACAGGAATAGTAAATAATTCATTCCGCATTTCATTTTTATTACGCGAACATTGAACATGTCATCGCTATTTCATTTACAAGCGAGACAAGTGTTATTTACAACAATTATTAATAACTCCATACCGCAGTTACTACCACTTTACATCATAATTGAAACATCAATTGTGTGTGTGTGAAATGTTCAGGAATTCATATTTTCAATAGAAATTGAAGCTGAAAATGTAGTGGAGAAATAATAAAAACTGTTCCTCATGTTTACGGAAAATTTAGCAGAATTTATATTTTGTTGCATAGTTGTTTGTCGTAATTACTTGAAAGTTCTAATAATAATTTCTGAATAATTCCTTTGAAACTATCGAACAGAGATGAAGATCTGTGTAAATGAATTTTTTATCGAAATAATAAAAATTACAAAAATTCCTTTAGAATAGATTCATGAAATATATTTCATAGGTCATAGGTATTTTTAGAAAATTTTTTATTTTTTTTAAATTTATATTTATTTATATATATTTTTTATTTCATTTATTTACTATTTTTAGTAAATATTTTACTGCAGGCGATGTTAAAGTAGAAGGTAATCAAAATTAAACTTCACCTTAGGGACTCAGAATTTTTTAGCTAATTTTCGTAAAATCCTGTAGATTTTCACGAGAAGATGTCGAAAATCGAGGTTTTAATGTTAGGAATTCACTGGTTTATTAGGTGTTTGAAGATGAGCGATTTTGGGTGCCGAACAGACCACTATTTATATTTCTTGGCCGACTTGGGCAAGTGTGGCTCCTGGTCAGAAGAAATGGCTGTGTTGCGGAAATGCAATTTCGTCCGAGAGCGGCATTTGAGTTCGAAACTCTCTTGACCGATCGTGACTCGTGTTGTCTCGGTCTCGGTATTGCGACAGAACGACTCCTCGTTACCTCTCATGTAGACGCGGCTGTACGACCTTTGCCGCAAAGTTGCGCGATTGAAGGAAGAAGAAAGGTGGGAGGGATGTGTTCGTGTTGTCTCGGGGAGACACGATTGCCCGACGAAATTTAGGATCGCTTCAACAATCTCATGAATGAACGGTGTCGATTCTACAAGGCATTACTCTGACGTCGAAATATTAGCTTCGTGCATACCTCTCGCCAACTAATGTGAAACACCCTAAGCCTGGACAGCATTCTTGGCTACCTTTAATTTTATCTGGTTAGATCACTGGTTCTTAATCGGTGTTCCGCTTTTTGCAAGTGTTCCGCGAAATATATTAAATATACTTAATAATATATTTATTTCGTAGGCTGAATGTTCGTTGTTTGATTGTTGGATCATTAATTTTATTTCTTTATTTCTTCTTTTTTAAATTTTATTTTTGGATCATTTAATTTAAAAAAGGTCAAGAACCACTGGTTTAAATAAACAACAATAATTTTCTAAAGTAATTTAAAATCCCAAAATCATTGTTTAGATTAATATTTTAATTGGTATTAAATAGTTGGACATATTAAATCGAAACAAAGCTAGTACCTGGACAAAAGTAAATCCTACACCGGGACAAATACCGAAAGTAATTTCGGTATTTGAAGGTGAAATGAAACCGAATTATTTCATTCAAGCTATGAACTTTAATCAGCACAAAGAAAAGTATCTTATACATTAAAGTTTACTGCTTGAATTAAAAAAATTGGGCTCTGCTTCACCTTAAAACACTGAAATTACTTTCTTGCCAACCCAATATAACATAACGACAGAATGGGTAGGTATTTTTGGGGCGCCAAGTTTCATGCGAAATTCATATCAGATCAAGAACAGACTGCAACAATTTATGCTTCTTATTAATATTTCAGTGCGACTGAAACATCGATAGCAAAAAGTAACAGTTCATTTATACTTATGTAATTCTTAATTACATAATTATTACGTAATTTTTACTTATGTAATTCTTAATAACTTATGTAATATATAACTTAATTTCACAGGTTGAATGTTAAACGGAATTGCTTGTTTGTTCAGGAAGCTTGAACGACGAATGACAGAATCTCTGCAACCAGTTTCCTGGTGTTGTCTTACAAGTTTAATAATACAGAAAACTCGTCGCCACGTGTTCGCTAAGAAACATTGCCATAAAGCAAATTTCATCTAGTAATCATCAGATTTATTTTTAAAAGTCTGTGTTTAAACGTCTTTAGGAATTATAATGTCGATAGTAAAGTATGTATCCAATGAAGAATCTGCTGTTGATTTGCTATAAATTTGACACCAAAACTTGTCTATAAATTGTTGTTGTATAATGTTAATGTATAAATTTAGTACTTATAATTTTTTGTATAATTTTAACTTATAACTGTTGTATAAATTGAGTGCAGAGTTCATAGACGAGCACTATCGACTATTTACTATTTAGTGTTGATGATGTGTACTAACTGTCATCTTGATTCCTCGTCTCGAATCAATTACTTCTGTTTTTAAATACATCGATGAGCTTGCATAAAAATATTTTCGTTCCCGAAAAAGGAAAAAATTAATTCTTCTTCGTCTCGATTTCGAAATCGTAAAATTTATTGAAATAGTATCAAAGTGAAGACAATCTCTTTTATTCTTATGTATGTATACTATATACTGTTCTATAAAATACCAACGTGTTACTTGACAATTATAGGAAACGCAAATAATAGCAAATAGCAAATAGACGTTTGAGAAACGTCTTATAAATCCAATTGTATGTAGATGTAGCTAGCAATTTTGTTTTGATGTTGTTAATTAATGAAATGTACAGTTTACATTTCTGTGACTAGCGCGAAGAACAGTTATGCTGTTCGTGGATCAGAAGCGATCACGAAAATGACGACTCACTGTGAAAAATCACCGTGATTTGGAACGAACGTGATCGAATCACGAGTGATCGAAAAGGAGCAGTTCACGCCATCCCTAATTACAACGTATATTATGTATTGTAATAAATATATATAATTAATATATAATAAATATATAATAATATAATAATATATACATTTAATAATATATAAATAATTTATTGTAATAAATTTCGAATGAAACCCAGATGTAGTTACAAAAGATTTGCTTTTCTGTTCAGCATGATGCAGCGTAACATTATCATCGAAATTCTAATAAGAAGATGTGCTCTAAATTTTGAAACTTCGGAGTGATTTCACAATGAATTCAAGTAACCATTCTCCGGCGACGTAAACTTTCTCATTTTTCAAAGATCAATCATTTGAACTTTGCGATCACGTTCCCGGTTATGCCCCGCAACAAGTCCGCATCCTGTTGCTGTAATTATAATATCTTATCGTTGGACGTCGTTCCCTCGCCGTTGAAGAGATTCCTGGTGAATTACGAGGTTCGCGCTGCATCGGTGCGTGTGCAAGTACATTCAAGACGCAGGTGGTTCGACCTCGTCACCTAACCGCAACGCGGCTGTTTTATCGCTGACACCCGCGAAATAAATCAATTACCCGCGGTCGTGTGTAGTCCGAAGAAGGATGGCCGCGGGACTGCAAACTGCAACCTGCAACCTGCAACAGACAAACGCTGTGCCGCGCGCTCCATCGATGCGATTCAACGTCGAAACAGAAAGTTCACGTGAATTAAGCAGGTTCTACTGCAAAGTAGCAGTAACGAAGTCTCCTCATTTTCGAGAATGAGTTTGAAAATTACTAAATACTGTGATGCCCAAGGTGGTTCGGAACCCACCGTTATTCTAAACTGTAGGTCGCGAAATAATTCTCACGTAAGAATTCAAAAAGCGACGTTAAATAATTAAAAAAAATCATTGCATATTATTGTATATACTGAAGACTGTAATTTGTTAAAAACATAATTTTATCATAAAATCAATATTATATATATATATATATATATATATATTCTTGTTATATATTTATTTAATTTTACATATATTATATAATTATAAATATCTTGTGTGTCAATATGTTTAGAGATGTTCACATATTGTACAATTATAGGAACATGCATCATATCGAATAGGAATCGTCAGGAGCGTCTGCTCGTGGACGACTCATTCTACTTCTGAAGAATGCTAGGCAGGCGAATTTCACGGATTGCTCCTTGTAGCACAAAAATATTGGATAAATATTTTTTTTAAATGTTGGAAAAATATTTTTTAAGCCACATTTTTTCATATGAGAAAAATATTGGATCTAAATATTGTATGCATGTACAAGAAATATAAATTGAATGTTTAAAAAATATAAGCTAAATATTCAGAGAATATAAAATAGATATTTAAAAAAATATAAAGTTAATGTGAATCGAGTATTTGAAAAATATAAATTCAATATTTAAGTAACATTCAATAAAGTTTTCAAATTTAAGAAAAAGTTATAACAAAAATTAGAAACTATGAATATCTATTACTTTCTGTGCACTGCTTGAGGGAATATTCCATTTTATCTCCCAAAAGACCTTATCACAATTAAGAAATTTTTACATTATATTATATAATTTTATATAATTTCTGATGTTACATAAAGATTTATTCTATAATAAGAAAAAACTATTTTTTTATAATATGAAATAAATATTATCTGTACATTAGGAAAAAATATTCTATTTCTAATATTAAATAAAGATTCATTTTGTATTTAGAAAAAAATATTTTTCTCGTAATATGAAATAGATTTCCTGCATATATAAAAAGAAATATTTGTTACTTAATATAAAATAAATATTGTATGTATATTTAAATGTTAAGAAAAGATTGAATCTCTTTTTAATATTATATGAATGTGTATATAATATTTTGTGCTACTTGGGTTAATCAATTTTCTCGACGACAACGCGTGAAATGAAATTTTTCGACTATTTTCCCGTGTAAAATCATCCCTTTCGCGTTTCTACCATTTTAAGACACCCTCTAGACATATAAAATAAAAATAGTTAGCGAATACTCGTAGTCGTTTTTTAAGAGAACGGTTGAATTGAGACCTATAGTTTCTGTGATACTTTGTTCGTCGCGATCGGTACATACCTACTATAGAATGTGAAGAAAAACTGTTCCGACCTTGGGATTCAATGTTAAGGTCAATATTGCGATCCATTCTTGTAAGAAATCTCTATCTATCTACAGGTGCAGAATCACACGCTATAGTGGTCTGGATATATAATTTTGAAACATCTGTGGTTTATAATTTTATATAATTTATATATAATTTTAAAACATCTTTCTGTTGATCGAAATTAAGAGATGTGTTTAATAGGTATAATTTACTTTGTTTTTTATTTATTGGTTAAGTTGTAGTAACTAATTTCTGTTTTTCATTGAAAATCTCTGACACAAGTATTATTACTAATCTAACTGAAGAAAGATCCAGCGAAGTGGATTCAGATCAAGAAATAGACGAATCAATATTGCTCAAATTTATATATTTAGATAATACTGAATTAGAATCAGAAAATATTAGACACAATTATACTTTCGTATTTTTTAGTTGTATTTTAGTTGTATTTATCGCACTAATTAGATTCATTGCACTTGTATTTATCATAGTTCATGAAAAGTCGATATGTAGACGTCTCTAGTTTCGACCACACGGATTCCTAGATCTCTTTCGTACGGTTATCACGATCTTCAGGCATTTCTGATGATTTGGCAAAAAATATGTTTCTGATAAAAGTTAATCAGTATTTAGATTTCGACAGATTTAAATATAAAACGTTAAAAGGAATTCCAACGGAATCGTTAACGTAATATTTGTTGGCATTTGAATCGAGCGTTGTATTACGTAATACAATAACTGGAAGGAGGTCTAAAGAGAGAAAGCGTATTAAGGAGCCGGCTACAAAGGCGATGCGTTTGAGCGTTAATTGAATAACGTTGAAAATTTCACCAAATAAAACTTCTTCGTAACAGAGGGTGCGATTCAATACCGTGCATTCATATTAGTTCGATTCGTAGTTGTCTTGTTTCCTCTTGAACCTGTAAATGATAGCTGTGCTGGAGAATTAGTAGTAATGGAAATATTTACAGCGGTTTTAAGAAAATATAGCTACGCAGGAAAATAAAATCATCATTGACTTAAAATGCAACATTTGAAAATTAATGAAGGGATAAACAGGGTGTACCTGATAAAGTGTTACAAACTATTTTCTCGGAATCTAATGAAAATATTGACTTGATTTTTTCTTTTAATTAAATAATTAAGAAGGGTATTTGGATGTATAAAGGAAAGATTTGAATATCGGGAAAGGATAGGAATACATAAATAAATAAATAAAATAATAAATTAAATAAATAAATAAAAAGACATGCATAAATAAAAGGAAAGATTGAATATTGAAATCAAAGAAGGAATATTTGAGTATGTATTCATTGTTTTGGGGGAGAAAGGGGGGCAGCTAACATTTTTTTTCGTTACTTGAACGTTTCAATCTAATCGGGCAGACGCCAGATTTGTTCCATCTTCTGAACGAGGAAGGGGAACCTCTTCAGTTGTGCTTTATTCGCATGTTACTGTTACGTGAAATACTATTTGTTCAGATATCGTTCAGCGGACCTATATTATAGAAGCATTCTATTTCGTTGAACGATTTGAATGACAATGAAAAGTTTACGGCTGCGGTATGCTCTTCGAACTCCCGCTCTCCGGTGCGCTGTTTCAGACACGGAACTTGTAGCCCGCCGATTCAAATGTTACTCAGTCTAGGGATGAGAGTGAGTTATTCGGTTCACCGAGTGTTGACACGAATGAAACTTTCATTCCATCGGCCATCGGGGATAATACGACATCTTGCCAGCCAGCTAAACAGAACAGCAAGCAGGAAGACGACCCGTTTAGTCGTCATATCTTTAACGGTGATACGCATCGCGACAATCAACTCGTTAAAAATATTTGCATACGGTAACGTTAACGCGGTGCCCCCCTCCCCCTTACATCTGTTGCACAAACCGCGAGATCGGTTAGTTCGATTTATCAGCGATGGATACAAGTCAGCATTTTCATGAGATTCGAATGGTTATCGAACTACAGTTTTCTTTCGATGCAAGAAGACGAGGTTTCCTTTTAATCGACTTCGAAAAAGAAGGAGGTCACTCAATTCGACCCGTATGTGCTTTTTTTTTAACCGACTTCGAAAAAGAAGGAGGTTACTCAATTCGACCCGTATGTGCTTTTTTTTAACCGACTTCGAAAAAGAAGGAGGTTACTCAATTCGATCCGTATGTGCTTTTTTTAACCGATTTCGAAAAAGAAGGAGGTTACTCAATTCGACC
>CM052335.1:14336207-14380036 GCA_028455595.1 Lasioglossum vierecki
TGTTCTTAGACTCGAATAGAGAAGCTTTACTTAGCACTGAGCCTGGGCTAGATTGAGCCGGACTTTTGGCAGGACTATTAAAGCCGAATCTTTCTTTTGTATTTTTTTCATTTCTGTCTTTGTGGTGTGTAGCATCTTCTTTAACTTGTGCGAGTTTAGATGGACTTGGCGAAGCTACATCTTTTCCCTGAGAACAAGCCTTATAGTCATATACAAGGCGACTATTGCTTTTTGTACGACTAAAGCCTTGAGCCTCCTGTAAATAGTATTTTCATCCAACAGACTCAACAAAATACAATTGTATTGTATTTCTTCACCTTTAACAATTTTCTTTCAGATTTTCTTCACAGAATAAACTTTTAAAGCTTTAGTCATATAAAAGAAACAAATTTCATTACAGAATTTATGTATCGATAGAAATACTTACCAATGATTGCAGTACAATTTTGTCCCATTTTAATTGTTTCGTTGAACATGGTTCATTCTTCTTAGGGCTCAAACCTTTACTATTCCTACCTCCTGCTTTATATCCACTTGTGCTTGGCTGTGGTTCTGGTACATTTTTGACTTGTTCATTAAATTTTGCATGTATCCTATCTACTTTGCTGCTGTCTGCTGGTTTCACCTGAAACAATACTCACGTTCCTTCATTTTAAACAAATATAATATAATGAAATCTTCAAAAAATTCTAATCAAATTACCAAAGTTGGATGAGACAAATCATCTTCCCAATTATTAATTGTTGAAGCAAGTGCTGCTAGTCTATCAAGCCTAGCACCCTTCCTAGTTGGCTTTTGAACAATGTTCTCTTCTTCTTCATGGAATCTTTCTTCTGTCCTGTGGATGGGTGAACTTAATTCCACACTACTGTCATCTAGAAAAAGTAATCCTTTACAGCTTTTCTGAAAGTTAATAACTAACAAGGAAACATATTCAAGTTGCACAAGTCAATTTTAATGAAACTTTCCTGAGTCAGACATGAAACTTTCATCTACAGGTCATGCACCAGTAAAAGAAGAAAATATTCATATTTCAAACAACTTTTCTTTATACATATGAGCACCACTAGCTTTTAGCTTTTGAGATATTTGCAACAAACCATGGATACCAAAAACTGTGAATGCACCATAATGCAATCTATGTGACAACAGATCGAATTTGTCAGTAAGATTCCTCATATTTTTATTTTAACATTATACTATCTTATTATTATTATACTATCGTTTTTAGAAGAATAGCTTCACCTGTGAAACTGCAGAAATAGTAACTCCAAAACAGAGTCTGTATATAAATATATTTTTAAAATCTGCACTGAGTTTACATAGTAGAATGTATACCAATTATATGCTTCTTAAATAAAGATGTTATATGTAATAGTGGTATAATAAATAGCATATTCATATAAATCCTTTATCAAGTGATTGTGCTCATCAACTACATATGGCTTACACTACAGGAAACACACAGATACGATAGGAAGCAAGCTAGTGTAAGAAACCAGTTTGGAGCAATCTGCGTGGGTGTACTACACAATGTATAGTGGACAAAAAAAGGTACACTTACCAGAATATAGTTTGCCAAGCTTTTGTAACTTTGATTTCGCATTGCTTACCGACACTTTTGCAGGAGACTTTGTTGGGCTTTTAGCCTTTGTAACTACGAATGTAAACAAAATATATAAGTAACAAATTACATTCAGTTCTGCATTGGTATTAGATAGACATAATTTATTTGAAATGATTGTCTCATTAAACATTCTTTAAAAGCAACTATTAAGAATAATATTAAAAAGGTATAATATATTCGAATACCTGTAGCTTGCGCTAATATGGCGTTTGCATCCTTCAGAGGACTACGCCTTCTTTTAATATCGTGTCCAGCATTAGATAGTTGAGTATCTAATTTTTCTCTTCTTGCTCTTGCACGTTCTAACATTCTCTATTTACATAAACCAATATGTTATCAATATTTGACATCTTATAATTAGTATATTAACATATTAATATAAATTAATTCACATTAACTCAAAATAATTTACTCGTAAAAAAATGGAGAACATTTTATTTTATATTAAGCCATAACTATTATTTCATTCTCATGATTTATTTAAAAGTTACAGAATACTAAATAATATGTAAAAAAAATAATAAATTAAATACAGTATGTTAATAATGTTTAGATAATAGTAAAACACAGTACTGTGTTTTGGCTAAAAACCGTGACCTATTGGCATCGACTGTCGCAATTGTACATACATTGCGATTGAATGAGCATGCTTTACCTGAGTGAAGGGGTCCATTATGTGACGCAGAAGGTATTAGCAAAATCCAAACGGAACTTCAAATGTCTGTGAAATATAAGTGAATACTTTCTTGAATAATACTCGTTTAGGTTTCCACACGAGAAGCTATTTGCAACCGTTAAATTTAAATACAACCGCCACACCAATCAAACGCGTGTAGTATACCGAATGTGTCAACTCCTGTTTCTTATTCATTCGCGCGAAAATTAATCATTACAAAAGCGTCGACAATTCGAATGCGACGCTAAGTATTCGTCGTTTAAACTGTGATGCACTCACGCGGTGATAATGACACGGTACATGAGAAAATTTTCATACGATTCAAATACAGTAGGAAGCGTCATACCTATAAACATAAACAACCGAGGCTCTTCACTAGATTGGTACAACTGCCCAAGCGAGTGTTCCGATCTGGTACGAAATTTCTGACGCATGCGCGGCCAAAACAGTAGCGTATCTACTATGACGCCACAGTCCTAGCGCCTCGAAGCATTTATATTGGCAGGAATGTACCTATTTTATTGACGGGGCCAGTGTTATGTCTTGAAACTTAATTGCGAACGTTTTAAGGGTTGCTTAACCCCTTGTCTCTTCATATGTATACACTAATCATTTTTTAAAACTCTTCAGGGTGCTCAAGCTACCTGATTTTATAGAAAAGGTTACGTTACTGAGGCGGAAATTGAAATTTCGTACTGGCCCAAGCCCAAGCAAGGAAAGCGTCATGAAACTGCTTGAAACTCGTCGTGGAGGGGGCACGGTACGTTTGGATAGGATCATTTGAAATGAAGCTTCGCCATTGGTCGATGAGATGTCATTAATATATATTATAATAGTACACAACTAATATGAACGAAGGAAATTTTATCGAATTATGATAAAATGCGCAGATTGCGCCGTGTCTGAACTGGGTCTAAAGATAAAATATTTATGGTAAAACCAGCAGATCCTTGTAAAGTCACATTACAAGACTTTATTATTTTGGTAAATAGTACTTACCAAAAAACGTACGTTTATAATTCTACATACATTCGAAAACAATTTTTTGTAGACGTAAGAATGAACTGAATGATTCATTGTTACCGTGGTCAAGGCGATACAATGGTTAATAGTAGAATTTATGGCTGTTAGATTAGCAAAAATCGCGTGTGCATGAATGGTTGCTGACACCGGCGATGAATCATCGTAACCCTTGTTTGAAAGATAAACAATCTGGAAATATAATACATTTCTGTGACCAGTCTGATAAGTTTCATGACTCACACAAGTAGGATATTTCTATAATTGTACACATGTTTGTATACGAACAAACATATGAATTTTGAGGGCGCTCGCGGCCTAGATTGATCTTTTATCTAGCGTTTTTTACTATTGAAACAATAAATGAAACTAGACAATGAAAATAGATCACTACTGCATATACTCTTTGCTAATGTCGGAATTTGTAGACAAGTTTGGTGGCAAACTCTTCGCAGACAGAGCATTTACTCTCTGTCACTCTCTGTCAAGAGCAAATGGCTTACTTTACTGGGAATGGGCCTTCTATTTGCTATGTTATTTTCGAACAAAGTTTGCCGACAAATATTGACAGCAAATTCAGAACAATTGCTCTTGCAAAAGTGTGGTCCACTTCGAGCAAGGTTTTCGTATTACATCCTAAATACACTATAGGCTCGGAGTTTGTTGGAAAAAGGTGTTCAAATTTATAGCAAAACAACGGAAAATTTTTACCAGATACTTCTTTATCTTCCCAGTAAGCATTTACACGTTTAGTATTATATAGACAACCCTATATTTCATTACGAATTTATACATGTTTTGCAAGTGTGAGTAGAGTGTGCATATGTAAAAAGTGTTGATTATTGATACATAACCTTAACATTATAACCAGCTAATTTTTTTTACATTGTTCGAATTAATATTAAATATCAATTTAAAAACATGTCACAATCGAGCTTTAGAAAACTTACATTTGTTGTACGACACTTTACTTCAACATGTACTTATTCGTACATGAAATAAGTAAGTCATAAGATTTGGTAATCAAATAAGACAATTATATTACATTTCTACGGAGTAGAAAAAATCTTTCGTACAATAATTACATACATTTTTCACGATATATTTCAAATATGATTAATAAATATAAAATGTATTTCTATGGAGTAGTGAGAAATCTTTTATACAGTAATTACATACTTTTGTACACTGCATATTTCAAGTATGATAAATAAATATAAAATGTATTTACACTTTCACAATTGTATTATTTTCTTATTCGTGCATGGCTTTATATCTGCAGATAGATTGAAAGACAGAATTTAATACTTCTTTAGCTGTATGAATGTTAGAGTTGTTGATCCTTATTAAACTTCCAAATTCCCTAATGTAGTGATCTAATTCAGTGTCTTTTGATGAATCTTTTGTTGCCATGTATTTATTTGTTAATTGAGAAAGTTTTAATAGATCAGAACTGAAAGCTTCGTCCAAATCAAATAGTTCCAAAGCTGGTGGAGGTAATTCTTGAAAACTTGGTGGAAAAACCTACAAAAAAGTTTTCCACATTAATTTAATCAATCAAATTAACAGTATATTTAATGTAGATCAGGCCTGGGCAATGCTGGCTCGTGGAACAGATGTGGTTGCTTCTCCTCTTTGTCTGCTCGATGAGTCCGACCACGTCCACTCCAACTTTTTCTTCAGCACAAGCCCCACAATACTGCAACAGCAGGTTACTCACCGCTACTACGTATACATATTAATGTACATAAGACCCCTGCTTCGACTGGCACCAACAATATTTACCAATTCCTATAATTTTTATGATAAAGACGCAGAGCCAAAAGAATCGTCCCTATCATAACAATTAAAGGAATTGGTAAATGTTGTTGGTGTCAGTTCAAGCAAGGATCTTTTGCACATGTATACGTATATATGTAGTAGTAGTGAGTAACCTGGTGGCACAGCGTTGTGTGGCTTATGCTGAAGCAAGAGTCAGAGTGGATGTGGTAGGGACTGACTCACAGAGCAGGCAACGAGGACTAGCAGCTACATCTATTCCAACGAGCCAGCATTGCCCAGGCCTGATGTAGATGATAAAATTTGTACCGATGCTTGCGTGGGTGGTAGTGGTGCTTCAAAATGTGGTGGAATTAAGCTGAGAGGTTCATGTTTTACATCTAAAACTTCGTAAGCCTTTATGCAAGATGGTACCATATTTAAATTTATCGAATACAAGTGATGTTTGAATAACTTAGTATAATCATAAGAATTATCCGTCAAGTCCATATCCTGGGTGCATACTTTTGGATTATCGGCTTGTTGCGTCAAGTCAGGCACAAAATTGTATTCCCAAAACTAAATGAATAATTTCATTGTTAGTTATCATGAATATTATACTTCTTGTACAAAGATTCATTAAAATTTTAAAACTTACATCTACATCGTCCATTTGATATTCTTTAGTCACAATTTCTTTTGATTCGAAAAAATCGAATATCACCTCTCTTAATAAATCATTTTTTTCTTTCTCTATGTACATGTCGTTTAACATTTTCGATGAACCTAAGACAACTAATTTACCACCGCTGGCTTCGCTGTAATAATATGCACAAATTGGTCTATTCATTGGTACTGCGAGCGATCCGCTGGATAATGCGACTACCGATGGTTGAGCCACATTTAAGGTTGCACCGTACGGATACAAATATTTTGTATTTCTGAAAATGTACGAGAATATTTAGAGAACTCATATATTCTTTTCGTTCGTCATAAATAATTGTTATTTTATATTCAAATGGTTTACATGTATTCATCATGATTTTTTGAAAATATTGATTTATTCGACATTCCTTGAGAGATTAGACATTCTTTGGGATGCATTGTTTGACTATAGCTCATACGAATAACACTATCTGAAAGATAAATAATAATAATCAAAACAATTCGTAAATATTAATTTCATCTAAATGATAATATTATCAAATACTAGACCATTGTTCACCATTATACCAAATTCTTCCAGTAAGAAATTGACATTTGTGTTTGATTTATTTTCACCACCTTCGCCAAGCATCACTAAAATATGTCCGGAAGAATTTAAAAATTTCCGAATGGAATTCATTTCCAATTCTGTAAATTTGTTTTGAGGACCTGGCAACACTAGCACTTTACATGTTGATAAAGTTTCTTCTGTTAATACATCGTTATTTCTAAAATAAAATAATTCCTGACAACGTTGTGCTACAAATTTTCTTGGACGAAAGAAAAATTAAAATGTTATAATCATACTCGACAAATTTCCACTTCGATTTCAATTTTCTCTGCAGCACTTTAAATTCTTCATTCAGTTTTCTCTTGCACTTAGAAGCGTCGAAAACAATAACGTTCGTATTAGCATTGCTATCACCGGCACCGAAAATCGAGCTCATATCGAATATTTATTTATTATTGTTAATTCAATAAATATTACAATCAGATATATTACGTTTTCAGTAACTATCTCTTGCGCTAGTTAAGAGCGTAATTTCTACTACACGTCTGTATCAGTCTGTATACGTTAGCGTTGCCATTAGCAACTGTGTATTATATCAAATCAAACATTATTAAAACTCATTTATGCGCATGTTATAACAACTTATTTTTAATCTTATAGTAATAACACCCAGCTATACGTTTCATTAAAGTATAAAATAACAAACATAATTAAAAAAAAAAACAATAAATAATATGTATGATTTTTATTTGTGTTGTATACATTACAAAATAATTACGTCAGTCTTTAACTTACATATCGTATTTTTCCATATGTTTTAGATATCGATTTTAAATAAAATCGCGGGAAAAATTAAAACAAACAAAGATACATTTATGTACTTAAACTAAGTACATTCATTTATAGATTCTTATATATGAGAATTATAATTAGACGGCAGATCTTTACGCAAAATAAACATTTTCTACATGAATTTCAACAATCTCGAGAGAAATAGAAATTTGTTTTCTTTTTGTCTAATTTGTTATCTGAGTTTTACAATAAGTTTCCCAAAGGACTACAAAATATTGAGAAACATGGTTATATAATATCATTATCAATAGTCTCATTACTACATACACATATGTGTGTACATGTATGCGTACACGGACGTGAACGTGTGTCTACATTATGACTTCGCAATACTCTACGGAAACATGTGACATGACACAAATATGAATTATTTATTTGCATAGCTGAAAAAAGCAATAAAACATATACTCTATATTATGATTGGTTACTGTTTGCAATCTAAAATTATTTAAATCGAAATTTAATTGATCCAAATTAATGTTTATTCTGAGGAAAACTGCTACATTGTAACGCGCTAATTTTAAAAACAATTCATAAAATAAAACTAATACACAATAAATATATATATATAAATTATTTATCATATTTAATTGTTTCTTAATTATTTCTTCAAAATTATTTCTTTAAAATATAAACGCGTTACTCGGTAAAGATTCTCACCGCAAAATCCCCAGAAATTGCCGGCGCAACAAAACGTAAGTGTTTCCGTATATGTATTTTCTTTATAAATTATTTAAAGATTATTATTTTCTTTATATATTATAATCCATATGTATGATTATTATTACTCATATCAGTAATATTATAAGCTTTACTGATTTATTACTTCTTCAAGATATTTCCTATATTCAGAATGACAATGTAAAGTCTGTAATTTCCTATTGTAACTAGAAAAGTCTGAGAGATAAATAATAATATTTTTTCTGTTTAGATTTGGAGTTATTAGTGGCTTATTAAATATATTTACATTTAGTTTTATTTATTTTTTATCATGTGAGTAAATATGGTAATTGCATAATCTGTATTTATACATGTATTTTGTATTTATTTCTTTAGGATAATGTAAATATGTGAAGTGTAAGTATATGTAACAGCAAATGGAATCGGATAAAAGTTGGCAATCCTGCAAAGTATCGTGGCTTATCACTCCAGCAATAAGAAGCAGGAATTTCGATCTCCGGTCTCATATAAAAGTATCGGTAATAATGAGCGAATCTCAATCGAAGAAAGTCAAGATGGCAAGCTCGTTGGCTCAATTAAAGGAATTAACAACAATCGTCGCCGACACCGGTGACTTCGAAGGTATGTAAATGTATAAAAAAATACTTATTCGAAGGTAACGTGTTCGGGCAAAGGTGAAGATAATTATCGCAAAGTATGACAGAGACAATACTATGATATATACTTGATGTGATTCAAAAATATTATATATTAGGCACGTCGTTATATTAAAACATGTATATATTTCATATTTGGTTTTTAAACATTGTATTTCTTCAATAATTGCGCGTGTGTGTACTTTTACAAAGTATACCACATTCTATTAGTGGAAAAATACTTGTTTGACTTTAGATATTATAGAGGCTCGGTGGTGGGGAAAATTACAAAATCGTACGATGTAACGATTTCGTTATTTTTGATAATGCATTTTATTTTTATGTTAGATTTGTTCGTGAAGTGTTCGAAAATAGTCGAAACGAATGAAAAATTTGTTTTATTCCTTCGGAAATGATTAAACACTGCTGTCGTATTTGAAGATATCGTATAGTTTATCGATTTAAATATGCAAAATGATCACACCACACATATTTAAATTCTTTAATAAATGTAAGAATAATATTAGGAAACAATTTTTGCTTATTATTGTGATTCGCGTGTATAATTAGATAATCATTATGTATTATTCATGTGATCAACGAATGTCTTCAATGACCTTCAAGATACAAATGTAATGGTTTATCTACAGAATAATAGATTTCTTATATCTATTACTACAAATTCCATAATAAATTTATGAAATAAGCGAATATTACGAATATTTATGTATTATTTTTAGCAATGGAGCAATTTAAACCAATAGATGCAACTACAAATCCCTCTTTGATTCTTGCTGTTGCTAGTCAAAAAAAATATGACCATTTAATTGATCAAGCTGTGCACATAGCAAAGAAATCAGGAACGTAAGTATCTTCCATAATATTTTAAATCTGTGTTTAAATAGTTTAAGTAATATTCATATATGATAATTTTTACACAAACAAATTTTTTGTCACTACGGCTTGATTGTATGATATTATCAGAAGAATTTATATTATTTTATAATTCATTTAGGATATAACAACACACTTAAAATGTGCGCACATCAATAATAATTTAGTAATTCGCATCTCCAAATGAAAATAAGTTAGTTATTACAATTTTGTTTGTTTTTAGTTTGAGATGTATTTAAAAATGGTAGATCCTTTTTATTTGGTAGTTGATAGATTTTTTATAGAATTTATAGCTGATTAAACGATTATTGAAGACATTGTGGGAATTACAGAACAAAAAAATATTCACGAGATATAAAGGAACGTAAATCTTGAAGAAAATATATAAAGTTATTTAAAGATTAGTGTTAGAAAAGAAGAATGTTAAAATTTGTGAAAAGAGAAACAAAAAGAAGAATCAAGTAAAAAGTATATGCAAAAAGAAGTGTTTATCAAATATCAAAGTGGTAATAGATAGTCTTTATAATAATTTTGCGCGCATAAAATATTATTTTAAGTTAATTGCAAATTTACAAACTTATTTATTTGTTTCAGCACTTTGACAGAGAAAGTTGAAGCAGCCTTAGATCTCACATGTGTTCTGTTTGGTAAAGAGATTTTAAACATTGTGCCCGGAAGGGTTTCTACAGAAGTAGATGCTAGGCTATCTTTTGATAAAGAAGCCAGTGTTGAGAAAGCAAAGAAGTTAATTAGTTTGTACGAAGAACTTGGTATAAGTAGAAATCGAGTGTTGATCAAACTTGCATCTACTTGGGAAGGTATTCAAGCAGCAAAGTAAGTAGAAAATTTTAAACAATAACTTTAAACACAATTTTATAAAATGTTTTAACTTTTGTAGGGAATTGGAACAAAGATATGGAATACACTGTAATTTAACGCTTCTATTTTCTTTTGCACAAGCCGTAGCTTGTGCAGAAGCTGGTGTTACTCTAATATCGCCATTCGTTGGTAGAATCTTGGATTGGTAAGATACAGATACAGAACATTAACAAAAATCATTGTCGAAGTAAAATTATTAACTCGTGAATTTTGAGAAGTAAATAAATATACATATAATAATATGAATTTTTAGGTATATAGCAAATACTGATAAAAAATGGTACGAACCTAAAGAAGATCCAGGCGTTTTATCTGTAATTACAATCTATAATTATTACAAAAAGTTTGGGTACAAAACTGTTGTTATGGGAGCTTCGTTTAGAAACGTTGGTAAGCATATTATACCTGTCTTTATAAAAAAATATTCAAATATTAATTTACATATATGTAGAAAATAATTAATGCATGACAAAATTTGTACATTTAGGTGAAATCAAAGAACTGGCTGGTTGCGACTATTTAACCATCAGTCCAAAATTATTAGAAGAATTAGAAAACAGTAATGAACCAATTCGCAAAGCACTCTCAGTGGAAGCATCTAAGAAATCCAATGTTTCAAAGATAAGTTTGGATGAAGCTAAATTTAGGTGGCTTCTCAATGAAGATCGAATGGCGACTGAAAAATTAAGCGAAGGTATTCGCAAGTTTGCAGAAGACGTTCGCAAATTGGAAAAACTACTACACAAAAAATTTGTACCATAAATATGAACAAAACATTCTTATTATATTTATTGTGTTTAGGTTTTCGCACATTACGATCTTAAGTATATGTGCATAGGGAATATTTATCTCATTTCTTTTTACTCTTAGTGATCCAAATTAGCTGTAATGCGCTCAAGAAATTTCTGTATAAATTAGTCTAACTACGAGTATAGAATACATACATATAATAAACATAAATTAACTAAACATATAGATATAATAAAAGTTGGTAAATATAGTGTAACAGGAAATATAACGTAATTTATATTATAATGAAATATATTTTTTCATCATTGTAGTTTTTTGGTTTGTATTACTTACAATCCTATAAATCCTATAAATCTAGGCAGAGAGTGTCAGGTTGCCAGGATTCGCAAGAGTCCTTTTTCGTCGAGGACGCTGCAAATGTGCCGGAAATCGGTCCCACAAGGCTCTAGAGGTCCAGTCGTCGATGGAAGTCGACCCTCGGACGCGAATCGATCGAAGGAAATCGACCCGGGCATCACGGATGCTTAAATTGATCGGTTTTGAAGGATTCGCGATCTTCGATCGATCCTCGTGACGATGTTGGTGACTTGGATCCTTGGTTTGATTGTATCGAACACCTTCTGTGGATCTTCTGGATAGCGGCGTTGTCCATTATCCGACTGTCGAATCAAAGGACTCTTTGCTTCTTCAGTGTTCCGATTGTGCCAACAATTTTTCGTACATGTGCGGCAATTGCAGCCGCAGTAACGTAACCTTTACGATGAAATCAGGTAGCTTGAGCACCCCGCAGACTTTTAAAAAATTATTAGTATATACATATGAAAAGGCAAAGGGTTAAAAAACGTTAACAATTCGGAACACTCGTTTCGCGAATAATATCTGTACACTCCTGCTGATATAACTGCGTCAAGGCTGATCAGGGCCTTAGCCGCTCTTCTGCGCCATTGTATTTAGATACGCTCAATGATACGCTACTGTTTTGGCCGCGCATGCGCGAAAAATTGTTGGCACAATCGAATCGGAAATCGGAACTGATCGGAACACTGGCTGACAGTATCTCGTCGGTGCTATACAGTGCTATAGTTCTACAAGTTACGTTGAAAGAAAGTGACAATATGCCAAAGAAAAAAACAGGCCAAAGAAGGAAAGCGGAGAAACAAAAATTAAGACAGAAAGAAATTCGGACTGCAAAAGATCAAGTAGACCTAGCTAAATTTCCTTGCAATGCTGTAATGGTAAGTATTTTTACATTAACGTATTATCCTAACCTCAATTTAAATAAAAATACAGATCTGTTACTTATAATTGTCTGCGTCAATTGAGGGAATAGAAACTAAATTGAACGCGTTATTCCTTCCCTTTTTAATAGAGGAGAAATCGTATGACATGATTGACATCTTAAATTTTTTAAATTTTCCAACAATTTTGTCTAGTTATAAGTGTTAGTATGTTAAAGTCATAGAAAACATTAAAAAATAGTACATATATTTGTATATTAATTTTTGTCACTGATATAAAGGAGTGCGATAAGTGTAACAAGAAACAGAAAAGCAGAGCATTTTGCTATTTCTGTCAGAGTTTGCAACGGTTACCTTTGTGCGCACATTGTGGAAAGATGAAATGTATGCTGAAAACTGGAGATTGTGTTGTTCGACACCCTGGTATATTTACTACTGGATTAGGTATGGTGGTAAGTTTGTTTCGGAAATAATACAAATGAGTAAAGTTACTGATAATGTGGGTCCTCACTGATTTCGATGATCTTGAAATGTTATAAAATTCAACATTTTCAAAAACTTTTTCCTTAGAAGTAATTAGTGGTTGGCTTTAGGTTCAGAGATATTAGCAAAAAACTTTTATAAGCTTGAGTTAGATCTTAACTCTATCAGAAAAGACCTTTACTTGTAAATGCTAGGTTAGAAACTTTTTTTTTGCAAATATTTTATAAACTAAAGTTGACTGGCAAAAACTTTAAAGGGTAAAGGAAATTGTTCAGAATGATGACCTTGACAACATATCTAAAGCTCATTGAAACGGGAGAGGAGGTTCATCATCGACAACTTTACCTCCAAATACAATAAACATTAGAGATACGGAATTATACTTTAAAACGACACTGTCACTATAAAATTATAGGGTGCAATATGTGATCATTGTGAAGCATGGGTCTGTCATGGGAGGCGCTGCCTTACAACGCATGCATGTATCTGTCCATTAGCAGAAGCAATTTGTCAAGAATGCGAGAGAGGTGTATGGGATCATGGTGGTAGAATATTTCGGTGCTCATTTTGCAATTGCTTCCTTTGTGAAGATGACCAATTTGAACACCAAGCATCGTGTCAGGTTTTAGAAGCAGAAAGTTTCAAATGTAAGTACATTTAGAAAATATCTTTAAATTATTGCTGATGTATTTATATATGAGCTTTTGTACTTTGTTTAAAATTTAGTACAAAAAAGTTGATATTTCTAGGTCAATCGTGCAATCGTTTGGGACAATATTCCTGTTTGAGGTGTAAGACATGTTATTGCGAAGATCATGTCCGACGAAAAGGATTTAAGTATGAAAAAAATAAGCCGATACCATGTCCGAAATGTAGTTATGAAACATCTCAAACAAAAGATCTCAGCATGTCAAGTGAGTAACAAAACTATTGTTCGTATACTTAGAGTCGACAATATAATTAGATTGTAAGCACGCTGAGACTGGAAACAGTGAGTCTGTGTAATATCTCAAAACACTTAGATTTATTGAATTCAGGACTATCTCTGTTAGTTTTAAAATGTTTAGAACTTATTTAAAAGAAAAAGTAACTTAGTAGTTTATTTTTTTTACATAGTAACAAACAAAATATCACTTTTTCTTTGGTACAATCCTCTTTGTAGTTCACTAAATTATTATTTCCACATTTATCTTCCCTTACGAACATCGTGAAAACGTTTATTAATTGATTAATATATGTTTACCTTGAACATAATTTATTCTGAAACGTTTAATATTATTTCAGCACGAAGTCATAAATTTGGTAGGCAAAATCAAAGTGGAGCATGTGAATCCGATGAAGAAAACGAGTATAGTTATTATGGTACAGGAATTACTTACATTTTAATATCCATTTAATATTCTAACAACTTATTCATATACATTCTTTCTTATTGCAGGAAATCAATCTCAGGGTTATAGTTCTGAGAATTATGCTCTTGACGATGAAGACGAAGATGAGGAAGATGATGGTGATGATGATGACGATGATGACGATGATGATGAAGAGGAAGAAGAGGAGGAACAAGACGAGTCATTAAGTGAAACTGAAGAAAATGACAACAATAAGTTACTCCAGACTTAACACTTTAATAAAAATAATGTTTATAGCAAGAAAGTAAACGATTTTATTAAATGTAAAGTAAAAAATAAATTCATTAAATTGTTGCCTTTATAAAAATAATAATATATTTTGTGTTAAAAAAGTAGAATTATTATCATTACAATACTAAAATCTATGCATTAGTGTTTTTACAGTGTCAATATTCACAGTGGCACATTATTATTTTTTCAACTTTATCTTTAACAAATTCATTATGTACTGAATTGAAAACATTTTGATGTTGATTTGAAATATGAGTAAAGAAAACAAGAACATGTATAAAACTATGTGTGACCTGATTTTTAATAATGACATGAAAATAATATTACATTCATTGTACATTGACTTTATATAAACAATAACGAGCAAACAATGAATATTAATATATTACATGCATAAATGTGTCTTACACACGCAATGAGGTATACTCTGATGGAAATTCAAAAGTGTGATAACCAAAAGCGTTAACACTTGGTAAAAGTCCTGCGTTTGGTATAATATTCCATGATAACGTTAACGTGACATTTTTATTTCCCCTGAAATAGTTAAGAGAAATACATTTATTTATCTAGTTTTAATATCGCTCATTTTTTACTTATCAGAATTCATCTAATATCTACAAACATTACCTCAAACCGTTACCATCATCCCAAAAGTAATATTTTGTGTTCATATTTTTAAAGTCCAGTGCCGCTTTATCTCCTCGAAGTACTATCTTATCCCATAATATTACCTACATTTAATAAATTTTTCATTATTCTCTCTATTAATGAATTAGTACAATGCGAAAATTATGGATATTTTATTATTTTATCGTACCTGATTAAACTTATTATTTTCTGTTTGATATTCAGCTGTGAGGTACAAAAATAGTTGTTTAACATTCCAATTAAACAAAGGAGTGAGATTTATGTCTATGTAAAGAAATTATATGTTGCTTCCATAGAACAGTTTATAAAAATCTTACAAGTTCTTTTTAAATAACTTGGATACAAGATGTCTCTATGTATAAAAGCAGGGGTGGTTAGCAAAATTGAAGAAAAAGTGTCTAGTATAAGACTTGTAATAGAAGTATGTTTATATTACATTAGCTATAGAGAATTTTATCAGAGTATAGAAATAAAACAGTTCTTATGACATTTTGGTACTTGTTTAATACTTTAAGTTTTATGAACACATGAACAGCTTTTTAACCTTTTTGTTAATCAATGGCAATGTGGTTGTCATATGGATATATACGAAGCATAATATATTTTATTTTGTAATCATACCTAGTGATGGTATACAAAATCATTAACTGTGATTTATCACAGTGGTCGCAGAATGACAATCTTAATTCTCAATGACTTTATTCATTATTGTTCCTCGTTATTCTTTTATTTTATGAGATGTAACTCGTAATTTTGAATTTGATGTTGTTATTGTAAAACATGCAGAATATGTCTCCATGACTTGCTCGAAGAACAGTTATGGTTTCTGCCAATCAAAAATGATCACAAAATTCACAAACCACTGTGAAAAATGATCATGATTAAGAACGAACATGAATGAATTACAAGTGATCCAAAAACAGCAATTCACACCATCCCTAATTGTATCATTACTTTTAATGCAAGTACCATAGAACAGAGATACATAAAATATTTTTGTAAAACAATACTTATTACTAGATAATGCTGATGTTTATGCTACTTTCAATTTGTTGTAGACAAATTTTAAAAAACTGGAATAAAATACAATCTTATTTTGAGCGGTAGTAGTCTTTGCAGATCTCGAAGAAAATAAAAATTGTACTAAATTCTGTGGAATTTTATATTCCACCGTTTTTTAAACATTTTCAGAAGCCATAAATGCATAAAGATCCATAGTCTACTTATTACGTTTGATTTTTTTCCACCCCTGCAAAAATGTACATTCATATATGAAAATTACTAAATTTTTTAAATTTATATTATAAAAAAGGATATCAGTTTGTAAATCAAAGGTTAAATAACCCAGATCATTCTTTTCTCTTGATGCACTATAGTCAGGCACGTTCTTTCTGCAAAATTCAAACAGGAATAGTTATTTGACGTATTGTTAACGATATACAAATATGTTGTTAGTCTATGCATTCGCTGTGTATTTGTGATACATGTTCTTAATAGTTTGACTGGGGAACAAGTATTATCAACAGCAAAATATTGTAAAACAGTCACATAGTTAGTAATATAACCATCAAATATGGGAAGCTAATTAATAGATTATAGATGTTGAAATTCTTTAAAAACTGTAGACGTTAAAGCTTTGTATTCGCACTGATTTATATTTATTATATTTATGAAAATAAAGTGATCATACTTACACGACTACTTTTACGGTATTTAATGTTGCACTGGCTTTATAATCAATGAATACAGTAGAAAGGAAACAACAAAACGTGACACACGCTAATACACTCAATGTATAAGCTGCAATCGCGTTACCGCGCGTAAAAAGGGAATGCATTATTACGCTTTAGTACTATTGTTTAGAATATGCGGAGCTTTTATTATAAATCAATCGATTTGTACATTAGAAAACTCTAACCAAAATCATCATCACCCTGCTCCCCGTTTCAACGTCAGCAATTCAATTCGACACGACAGATCGAGTCAGTCACCGGTTTGGTGTTCAAAAATTAGTCAACCATATGACGAGCTGCGTTCGTAAATAAATTTGTAGTTGCTAGAATTACTTCAGCCATAGACCATATATACTCATAGACCCGGCTTCAGATAACTGCCTTGTAGCTGAGATGAGTAATGAGATATTGTGTCCTGCGAACTGGAACGAGTTACACACCAACGACGAATGTTATCAATTGATAACTAATCTATTCTACCAAGTGGGCATTTCTTTGGCTCATTTAATTTTTGTATTATAAATTGTATATTAATAATTGTATAAATATTGAATAGATATTCTATAAATTCTATGAAGAATCCTCTGTAGTAGATTCTTAGACTATATTGCATATGGTCCAAGGGTAGAATTCGTTATGACGTCATCTAGTCAGCAGTCAAGAAAAAAAATATCTACTACTAGATAATTATTATATAGATAATCATATTATATTTGAATACCATAAAATTATTTTTCTACTCAATTATAATGTATGTATTTGTTATAAAATATAGATATATCTAATTCTAACTAGTTATAGATGATAATTTATTTTTCAACATTACTTTAAAAATATTATAGGATCTGATAAATGAAAGAAAAATTATTTTATTTTATACAGCTTATGACGAAAATTTATACGCGTCGTGTCGTATTATTTATTTTTTACTAAAATTTGTCATTTCTATTTACAGTATTTTATAATAATTTGTGAAATGTAATTTAAAAATTAGTTGAATTGTAGTTATAAAGTCGTAATAATTACCTTCGTATATTTGAAGGTAATATAGAAATTTTTACCTGATTTGCAACAAACTGGAGTGAAATGGAAATTAGGTTGAAAGGAATATAATGGTATTTTCACCGTTTGAAATTACGCCTACTCAGTTTGGCCATAAATGCATAAAATCCGCTGTCTATATAGTGCTCAGTGATCAGTATGATCTGGTATGATCACAATTGGTGAACAGGTTAGGTTAGATACGCGAATACATTTACGGCCAATTTCAGTATGCGTTTGCCTATGCAAGAGATTGTTTGCAATACAATTTTTTTCATACCGGCACTGGGAAAACATTCGTATTGCATTGGCAAGCTTGTTGATTGTGACGTTTATTATGCAAGCTTTAATTTGTTGTGTTCTAGTGAATAATAGTTTTAAACGATAGTCGATTGTAAAACGACCTTTGTGAGGGCTCAGTGTGCATGCGCTACGTGCACTCAATCGAGAAAGTGGCGATACTTTACCCGAGGCATATGACGGACGTTACAAATTTCGTTTTTAATTTAAATGAAATTTGGCAGCAAGAACTAGCCAGATGAAGGTAATTTAAGTAGTTACGTATCAACCATTTTGTATCTCGAAGATTTTCAATATCAAGCTCCGTAGAGGTTACAACTCGTTTGGTTTAATATACTAATTGCTTTCATGGTGCTTTGTTTATTATTATTATATGTAGTTTTCACATTAATTTTCATTGTTTTATATTTGATGCGACTATTTATTGATATTCTCGTTACATTCTAATTGAAGATGTTTTCTGTATTTTTGCAATCGTTGACTCTGCAAAAATATATTTAAATGGGCGGTGCTTGAATATATAAAATAGAAAAGTCTGGGAAAAGACACCTGTTAACTGTCAATCAATTTAATCATTCGACATCATTGCTTTATATCAATTGAGCGAATTATTTGCAAAATTATTTTCAACATTTCGCATCATACGAATATATCGTTTTTTATACGTAATTTTAATACATCAGCCTATTTTAACTGTGACGAATATGTGAGCAAAAGTGAATGAATTTAAATTTAAACGTGTAATAAAATATAAGCATAATTTTTAAATAAATTTCTATACCTTAAATTAGAAAAATTGAAATATTGTGCGATTGTTTTCTTTATAAGTGTGTTATTATCATGGAGGGATAAAATTTTTCTAACTTTTTCAAGAAATCGTATATATATATTATAATTAGTATAGATTAATTTGTTCAGGCACAATCGAATATAACATTTCATAATATATATATATTTAGACTAGCACATGTTTTGTAAAAAGGCTATAGTTTGATAAAAGTATAATGGTATTTTTCCTTAAGATTTCGTGTGATAATTAAATTACTTTGCATGTTATTGATTAATAAAATAATCAATAGTATTATTGTATTAAATATTAATTAGATAGTAAAATTCTTTTCTATTGAGTTAATTAAATCTATAATTGTTCATACATTAATCATACATATTTATTTATTAAGGAAGCTTAAACGTACATTATTTCAGTTAAAGAAGCATGTTTCGATTTGTTTTCTGCTTAAAATTAGGAAATGTGTAGTTACATAAAACTTAACAGAATACGACAATTTGCGTTGTTCAATCACATTTTGTGCTTTAAAATGAAATCTCTCATATATTGATAGTAAACTTGGTCAGCGTATAAAAATCAATAATAAAATATGTATCACATAACTTATATGTATGATATTAGTTTAGCAAATTGGTTTACAAGTATCATACAGAAATGAAATACAATTTTTGTTTAGTATTTGAACGTATAGAAATACAATATAAAAACTACTTCGCATTATATTTTAAAATATAATTTTATTAATAAATAAATTATAATTATAATTTTTATTAATTATAATTTTATTTTATAAATTTATTCCTGTCACTCCGGTTTGTTGTGATTCAGCTGGAAAATTTTTATTTTGTTATTTTAAAATAAATTATTGATACCATTTTATGTAGAATTAATTAATTAATTAATCAATCATTCGATATTAGTAGAATTAAAGTCATTGCTCTTGTAACAGCACAAAACTTGAGCAGTATTAGATTAGCATCAATATATTTACATTACTTGCACATATTTTAAGGGGTAGACTCATGTTTCCAGGATTGCAAGGCTGCTCGATGCACCTTCTCATTTTTCAATAATGCAAAACTGAGATTTTTCAGTAGTCAAAAGCACTAGACAAAAGATGAATCTAGCGCGCGAGCTTCCCAAAGTGTTCTAATCTTGCATTTACGAAGCATAATTTGCATTATTCTGCAAATTCAGCTGTATGCTTCAGAATAATGCAAGTTATGTCTCGTAAACACGAAAGTAGGCACATTTTGGAAAGCTGGCATGCTAGATTGATCCTTTATCTAGTGCTTTTGACTACTGAAAACCAATCATTTTTGCATTATCGAGAAACGAAAAGGTGCATCCTGCACCTTGCAATCCTGAAAACACAAGCCTACCCCTTTAACCCTTATTGCTTTGACCATCGAGCGCGACTGTCGACCAGCAATTCCAACTCTTTTCCACTGTATGCTCACTTGTAAGTTTCTTTATTGTTTACAATAAATAACTGACGATCGTAATATCTGATCAACTAGTTACATTTCCTGACAAGCGCGCTTGTAGTAGAATGTCAAACATCGGAGGGAGCCAACAGGTTCACTAGGAGCAATAAGGGTTAATAGCTCCTTATTCTGTTTTCTGCCTTTCACTAGTTTGAATGTGCCCATGCTGATTGTGCTGTTAGATGGGCGACAACACTTAGTAGGGTTGCAAAAGTTACAAATTATGAGATTGAGAGCAGTGTGTTAACTTTTAGCGAACAATGACATTGTAACTTTTACCATATTTGAAGTCTAACATCTTTCAAAGGTTAATATTCAGTGATTCTAGTAACAATAAATATTAATTTAAAGATTAATGAACATTTCATTAATATATTTTAGATAATGTCAGATGATGATGCTGCATTGGATTCGATGGATACAGAAGAAGATATTTTTATTCCTAGAAGTCGAGGCCTTGGCTCTAGTCCCAGAAGGGTGAAGAGTTTACGTACCTTGCGATCACATTCGAACACAAATTCTCATATATCTATGAATAATTTAAGCGTACGTCGCAGTACACGTAACAGAATGCAAACATATGATAATCTTAATACTAGTTGGATTTTAGGTAAAAAAAAAAATCTGTCAAGATCAGTATAAAATAAGTAAATATCATGATCTTTATCTAAATACCTATGGTATCTATATCTAATAATATTTTAGGAACACAAACCTTGAAAGGTTACCCTATGTTTCAACAACATGGTTCTTCATCTGATAAAGAGATGGTGGATGAAGTTACTGAAAGAAAACGTGACCTTAGAGAGCGTATGCCTCTTAGATCACGTGAAAATCACCCTCCAAATAAGAATTCATCAAGGCACATTAGGGAGAGGGTAGAACACGATCGACAAAACAGCAGAGAACGTAGAAATAGGAGTGATCGTGATCGTGATCGCGATCGCGATCGTGATCGTGATCTTAGGGAAAAACCAGAACAAGAAAAAGATATTAGGGATCTTAAAGATAGACAAGAACGAGAAAGAACAGAGAGAGAAAATAAAGATAAAATGGGAACCAGAAGTAAATCGACCGAGGAGAAAGATGTGAGGTAAACATTTACTAATGTAATAGATCAATTTTAACTTTTCTTTCTTTAAAACTGTTACAATCAGCAAATTATTAATTCTTGTACAAACCCTCTGTAAGTCGAATTTTTGTAGGGTGAACCTCTCTTACACAAAGAATTTGACAAGTCGAAATCTCGGTAATTTGAAGATTTTAGTTCTTCCTTTGAGATTCGAGTTATCGAGATTCGATTGTGCAATTGTTTAAGAATTATATTTACACATATTCAAAATTGTTTTATAGAACAAGAAAATCTGATAGTCCATGTAGACACAGAGAAGGCCCTGTAACAAGACTTGGTGGAAATTTAATTGAGAAAGATGATAAGCCTAAAGTGGAGCAAGACGAAGGCGATGAAGACAGTTCTCAAGGAAGCGAAAAAGCAGAGAATAATGACAATTCTGAAAACGAAGATGTACATGATTTGTTATAATTTCATGAATATTCATTAGTTTGTACAGTATTTTATGCGTAAATGTCCCAAAAGTCTGAGCCATAAAAGTCCCTGATCTATCCCCACTAATGCGGGGTATACCAGGACTTATATACATAAAATACTGTACATGAATGTTTACAATGAAAACTTTTGTAGTTTTTTTTTTACACATAAATATATGTATATTATTAATCTTAATGGTATGAAAGCGTTCGAGAATAGTTATACAATAGTGTTTGTTTAATACTTGTAGGGTTACGAAGATATGTACACACGAATTAAACGGACTAGGAGAACAGCACAACAACAATTACCAAGGGGTAAGAAGCTTACAGGTTCGATATTTACATTTAATTTATATGTATACTTTTTAAAATGATTCGTTTCTTCTTCTTTGTTTTAAATATTGCAATCCGTTATTTTACAGTGGTAGATAGTGATTTAAGTGAATCTTCTGATTCACCTGGCCCTAGGAAATATAGTTTACGTCAAAAAAAACCGACTGTAGATAGATTTCAAGCGAACGTAGAACCCGTTCGACGTTCTATAAAAGCACTTAGAAGCGTTCTTAGTAATTCCATGAGGAGACGTAAACATAGAAGTAAAAGTACAAGCTCTAGTGACTCCAGTGATTCAGAACCTCAGCGTTATGATAAAAAAAAAAGCAAGAAAGCAAGGTGAGGTATGACGTACATAGTGGTATGGTTTTCGAAATATTTCTAAATAATTCCATTGAATGAAATATGCAATGGAATGATCACATTAATAATATTATGATATAACGAGTTTTCTATTTTATGAATTTTCACAACAGGCAATCGGCAATACCTCAAGGTGGACCACCCCACCGCAAAGCAGATATAAATCCAATAACCTTAGATACTAATATTAGGTTCAATGATGTTGGAGGTTTAGAATCACACATTCACTGCCTTAAAGAAATGGTTGTTTTTCCTATGATGTATCCCGACGTATTTGAACGTTATCACATTACTCCACCAAAGGGAGTACTATTTCATGGTCCGCCAGGTATTATTTTGGATGTTTATATAACCGTATGAATAAATAATCGTTAATGTAGATTGTAACATTCATCGGTACAGGGCCGTCATACAGGTCCTGTACATGGAAATATATATTTTTGATACTAATATTTAATTTGAAATGCTTAGGAACTGGTAAGACATTAATAGCTAGAGCACTGGCAAATGAGTGTAGTCAAGGCAGTAGAAAAATGGCATTCTTTATGAGGAAAGGCGCAGATTGTCTATCCAAATGGGTTGGAGAATCAGAACGCCAATTACGTTTGTTATTTGAGCAGGCTCAACAAATGAAACCGTCCATAATATTTTTTGATGAAATAGATGGCCTTGCACCTGTTAGAAGTACGAAGCAGGATCAAATTCATGCTAGTATCGTGTCTACTCTTCTAGCGCTTATGGATGGCCTCAGTGATAGAGGAGAGGTAAAATATTTCGAATTTTCTTTATATGTGAAACATAAAGTTATAAATTAGTTAATACGTATATTATTACAGGTCATAGTTATCGGGGCAACAAATAGAATAGATGCTATTGATCCAGCTTTGCGGAGACCTGGTCGTTTTGACCGTGAGTTATTTTTCCCACTACCTGCTATGAAAGAGAGGTTAGAAATATTAAAGATCCATGTTAGCAAATGGAAAAATACACCATCGGATCCATTGTTAGAAGTACTTGCTGAAAAAGCAACAGGTTATTGTGGATCAGATTTAAGGGCTTTGTGCACTGAAGCTGTCTTACAGGGATTAAGAAGAACATATCCCCAAATATATATGACAAGCAATCGATTGCTTCTAGATCCTGAACGTGTTGAAGTACGTATTCGTTAACTCTTTCACTACAATGGACGAGATACCTCGGATTCATGATGGCAAGACATATCGTCCGCAGCATCATTTCATCGTCATCGTGGAAACGAGATATTTCGTCCATGGTAGTGAAAAGGTTAACGATGAAACAAATGAACCATAAATTAATGTAGTACTACAGTATATATCTGTATATATTTTTTGATAGGTAAAAAAGCGGGATTTCTTACAAGCCAGTTCTATGCTTGTTCCATCATCGCAAAGAGTATCACCTTGTGCTCGAAGAAAATTACAAGCATTCATGGAACCTTTACTAGGACCGCCGCTAGAAGAGTTAATAAGTTCTATAAAAGGAGTATTTCCTCAAGGAATTAATCCTGTTATGGCAAAGTAATCAAGTTTTATGATTGTAGGATTCGGAAAACAAAAAGTGTTATGTTTCAAATATGAAATCTTGAGCAAATTAAATGGATATTCTTACCATATTTCATTATTCTATAGATGCAGATATAGTGAAAAGTGAACTACTTCACTTGTTACAATAATCAAATTTTCACAAAAATGCTATACAACACTTTCTGTCCCGCTTCATTGATTCATGAATAGTGTAACTTTTAATTCGATATATTTGAAAATATTTCTCTAGAGTAAAAATTACTAAAGGAATACATCGGCCGAGGTTATTAATTTCTGGAGGAAACTTATCCGAAGGTCAAGGACCTCATTTAGCACAAGCGTTGTTGTACCATATGGAACATCTACCCGTTCAAACATTAGATGTTAGCACTCTTTTCGCAGAGAGTGGACGATCTCCAGAAGAAACCTGTGTGCAAGTTCGTTATTAATACTTCTACAAACAAATTGGTATCAACGGAATGAAACACAGACAAACAGATGTTTATATTAATTGTTTTTGTGTAGGTATTTAATGAAGCTGCCAGGAATGTACCGTCCATAATTTATATTCGGTCAATCGATCAATGGTGGCCACTTGTACCTGAAACTGTGAAAGCAGTTTTTTTGTGTCGCATTGCAGCACTCGATCCTTCATTGCCTATTTTAATTTTGGCTACCAGCGATACAACTTATCAAGACCTCCCCAACCAATTGCGAAGTCTCTTTAGCGAACTTCGCGGAGAGGTCTATTCGATGAAAACGCCAACAGCAGAGCAAAGATCGAAATTCTTCCGACCTATATTCATGATTCAAAGCTTAAAGTCACCTAGAACGAAGGACGATAAAGTTGAAGTTTTAGAAGAACTTCCATTAGCACCAGATCCCATACCAAAGAAATTAACAGAAGAAGAGAGGAAGATATTGTACGAAAAAGAAGAAGTGTCGTTGAGAGAGCTACGAATCTTTTTGAGAGAAATTTGTGCGAAACTTGCAAGGAATAGACAGTAACTATATTTATATTATTTGTTATTTGCTTCAATGTTTTATGAAATTTATATAATATGAATTTCTTGTGCCATAGGTTTTTCATGTTCACAAAACCAGTGGATACAGAAGAAGTACCAGATTATAATATGATTATAAAACAGCCAATGGACTTGGAAACTATGATGACAAAAATCGATATGCATTGCTACCTTTGTGCTAGGGATTTTCTTGACGACATTGATCTGATTTGCAAGAATGCATTAGAATATAATCCTGATAGGTTTGTACATTTAATATGTATGTGTTGTGTTATTAAATCCGTTATTTAAATTTATCTGAGGGTAATCTAAAACAGGATTATTTAAAAACTTTATATTAATTTTGTTTTATTTAATTAAATATAATATATATATATATTTTATATATTTTTTATACATATTATATATATTTTTCACAGAGTATATATCGAATATGTATAAATATATATACATACGTTCACATTATTATTGTACAGCTTTTTTCTCGGAAATGGTAAATCTAAAGAAAATACAACACAATAATGTTTAACAATGTTTAATATTTACAGTATCTTTCGAGAAATTTAGATTACCTGTAATTTTGAATGGTATACTATATTTCTTTTTACCTACGAAAGTAATTGCCAATAAGAATTCAAAAAATCGATGTCTACTCTTGATGTCTACTCTGGGTTGGTCAACTCAAATGGTGCAACTTTTTACTCTGCCATTTTCAAGAGACTGTATAATAATAACACGAACACCCTGCATATTTTAAGTTTTGAGACCGAAAACGAATCAACCTTTAATAGTTTTGCACTTTATATGCTATTATTTATATTTATCAATATCATCATTTATTTTTCTATTTTCAATCATTTATATAACTTACATAAATATAAATAATGGAGTTAAAGTTCATACTGACATTCATATTGTGTGTTTTCTTATCAGCTTACGTGATAGACCTTCGCTTGGAATATTGAAGAGGTAGTCAAGACTTTCCTGTTTATCCGTTGCTGTTGTTGCTCTGTAGTTAAGTGGTCTTCAATTCCTTATATGTATATGGAACACGTCAAGGATAACTTGGATACATATATGAATAATAAGAAAATTTGATATACGCATGTATTCTATTTAATTCGTTCCCGAAGGATTGTTATCCATTCATATTTTAGGATACATGTTTATATGAACTTTTTCTTATTATTAGATGATTGCATAAATTCGTGACCGATTTGAAACTAACATTCAATGGTTAAATTTTAAAGAATACAGTTTTATTGATGAATTATATAGCCACTATTCTTGTCTACAATTAGAAAAGGATGATGATTACATTATTTTTTTTTACTTCGGGCACGAACTTATGCAATCATCTAATATTTTCATGAATCCAGTGCGACTAGTGTTATACTTACATGTTTCAAAATACTTTGTACACGCGTTTATCTAATATTGAAGACCACTAGCATTAGTTGATACAGCTTTTCAATAATGATTTTTTTTTGTTTTATAATTTTTGTATATATGTATTTTGTTGTTTCACAGAGATCCAGCTGATAAATTGATAAGACATCGTGCATGTTCTCTTCGCGACAATGCGTACGCGTTAATAAAAGCAGAATTGGATTCAGACTTTGAAGACAAATGTCGTGAAATTTCGAAAAATCGTAGAATCGTCGGACCCAAAAGTAATAATGATGCAGAGAATAAAAGCCCGTCTAAATCGGAGCAACCTGAATCTGCGACCGTTCGAGGAGATAAGAAAGATACTGGAAGTCCTAGTCATACTCTTGTTGTGAGCGAAAAGAGATATAGTAATCCTAGGAAACGTAGAATACCAGCTTGGGCCAGGGGTTACGTGAAAAAGGTTCATAAAAAGAAGAAAATCGCATTCGACGACAGTGTTACCACTTTCGACAGCAAGGTCTGTTTAACTAATGAAACCACCAGCATCGATTTAGAAAAATTCCAAGAGTTCGAAACGGAGGCGAACAGTGTCTTAAACGGGCATGTACCGTTGTTTGATAATTCTGATTCGGAGAATGATTCACAAAATGAAAGTTCGAAAGATGCGCAAACTGCACAAAGCAACTGTGTTGCTGAACAACGGATCAATAATCTTGAGAATATTGACATATGTTTTGTAGAAGAAGACAAGAACGATAAATTGCAGGACAATTCTGGATCAAATTCCTCCTCTAGACGAGAGAGTATGGACGAATTATCATTTGCTATCGAGAGCGATTCCAGTCCAGCCAAATTCGAGGAAAACGAAAAACTGATTGTAGATAAAAATGAATTGGAAAATGCATGGAAACACACTGTTGATGTTACAAAAGATTTTCCTGTCGAAGTGTTATGTGACATCTATGTACAACTGAGTCGGTGTGTAGGAAAATATTCTCAAAGTTATAATAGGAAATCACTGCCAAAGGTAAATACAGTCTATTTCATTAAATTTAATGTGTATACAACATTTATACGTTCACTCAAGTCAATTGACTTTTAGTTAAAAGTCCAGCAACACTGTTTTCCCTATAATATTTAAAATCTAAACTTTAATTCACGACATAACTGCATTACTAGTCTCCAATAGTCACTGTTGCCTGCAAGTAAGTTATTAAACACTGAAAGATTAATACTTGCTACTTTAGAAAACAGTAAAATGTTGCTATAATTTGCTAAAAATATACTAAATCCATTTCTTATGATTTTCATTTTCCTATTTGTGGTCTTTCATCTGAACTTTTGATATAATAGTATAAAATATTTTCTAATTTATAATATATATGTACATGTATATATACATCTATATGTAGGATTTGCTCAAGGAGGTGAAACGGTTTGAAGAATTCAAGACAACATACGAGAAAGGGCATCATGTCGCTAATCAGACAGAAATGCTATAAGTCATTTTGCTACCTTTAGTATCATCATAACAAAACTTTTTTGTATATTTACACTGAACAAAGAATATCGACTATTCTTGTTGGAACACAAGATAACTTGAAATGGTATATTTTCTTGTTTTGATTTTCGTAGTTGCTAATAACTAATAGAACGAAGTAATTCTCTCACGACTACATACATATTTATAAGTAAAAACGAAACAACGTTATAGTATATTCAAACTTTGATATTTAAGGGCATGATAAAATATATCAGTGCATTAAATTTACATGGAAAGAAGTATTATATGTGAAGATAACAAAATTGAACCATTTGTTTAAACTTCTAATTATAAAAGAAATGATAAATGATCATAATATTATTTGCTTTCACGGACTATAATTAGTAGCTGTGTTTACTTTTTTTTCGAGTCAATAATGTTCAGATCTAATGGACATGTTTAATGATAATTTGTATATTGTTTATTTAATTAAAATATTTGTAGAAATTCAAATAAGTTGTAACGAAATAAGTTTCTTGTATAATAGAATACTAAACAACTTTCATTTTCTTATGGAAGTCAGCTTCAGTTGTGAAATATTTCCAATGAAATATTTGGCACTTGTGAAATATTTCCAAGTTATTGGGTCTATAACTTAAAAACCGGAATTTTTTATAAATTTTGTGCGGTTATTAAAAAAACTCTCGAACAATTCTATTGTTTCAAGTATTGTCCATCGGAAATTACAGCATTTTCCCACCTTTCTGGCAATTTGTGGATGCTATCCCAAAAAAACTGTTCGTCTTTTGATGCTGAGAACGAATCGAGCCAATTTTTCATGCCTTCTACTGAACTGAAGCGTGTTCGGGAAAGTGCATTCTGACCGAAACAAATGGTAATCAGAAGAGGCCAAGTCTGGACTATATTGCGAGTGGGGCAGAATTTCCCATCCGCTGTTTTCCAAATAGTTTTCAAGCGGTCGAGCACAATGTGGCCGAGCATTGTCATGTTGAAAAATCAATTCCTCGTATCTGGTCTCCCATTCTGGCCGTTTTTCCTTCAATGCTCTCTTTAAACGAATCAGTTGTTCTCGGGATAGCTTTCCAGTAATGGTTTCACCCTGTTTTAGAAGCTCATAGTACACAATTCCCTTCTGGTCCCACCAAATACAGAACAGTACCTTGTCAGTATGAATATTCGTCTTCGGTGTCGACTTGGCTGGTTCGCCGAGCTTCAAACTCGCCTTTCCACGTCTCTCTGCTTCAACTCGTGGAGCACCCAATGACTTTAGGCTGCAGTTTTCTTTGCAAAAAAGTTTTTTTCGCCAATTTTCTAAATTTTCCATAATTGAAAAAAAATATGATGCGCACAAGCAAATCAAGCAGTGCTGACTGATTTTGTGTGTTACGAATAGAGCTACAAAATGACGTGTATAACAATGAATTGCTGCAGAGCATACACAAGTTCTGATATCTAGAGTCAAATTCCGGTTATTAAGTTATAGACCCAATAATATGAAAAGCTACACCATGAAGAGGTATACTATTTCACAGCAACAAAATATATTGCGAACATTGGTTATACAAAGATGATGGTAATTTAATAATTAATGTACTTAATTATATTTTTTTATACCTGGTACTTTACAGTGCATTATATCAAATTATTTTGCATATATTCGTATGGTAGCGTTTGATTAGTCACACCGTATGAACATGAAATACATTAAAGTTTCATCGCACGCACCAGTCATTATTTTGGATTTTCACAGTCTCTTAAATCAACATAAACATATATGTTAAATATAGACATATCCTGATGCATGGGTTCAAATACAGATATACGATAAATTCACGTTACTCCAGTTCAGAAAGTTCTAATATTTTCGAAGATCTCAGAAATCAGTGATCAGAACGAGAAATATTTTCATAATCTCACGAAAAATAGTCTTACATCGTCTAAAAAAATTTTTGTGGAATAACACACCACAAAGTAGACTTTGGTTGTGTTGTGGTGATAATATAATTTTATGTATTGGTAAATTTAGATATTGATGATAAACAAAAAAATATGTAAATACATTCCAAATACTATAATCAATGTTGTACGCTGCATATTAGAAATTTCGGAATTGTATATAAGTTGTCTTTAAAAGTAATTTATTGTAAGTTTCAATATCGATTATCATTTATCGATGATCTCTTCCACATTTCTAATTTTTATTTGGCAGTCGTTGAACATTGAAATCATATGTTTGCCCAAGATGAATCGAAATTCTCGTTTTCATTTAAAACATAATTGAGAATAACCATGATTAAGAATCATTAATTATTCAGTGCACTGAATTCATATATAATGTAGCTAGATATTAAAATAACATTTAATTTAGTGACTCTATGTGAATGTATATAAAAATCATGTAAAAGCGATATTTAATAGTATTTTTATATTCATTGACACAACAAGTCACTATGATGTTATTCGCTATTATATTATTTGTTGTTTAGATTAGTACTTTTAATTGATCCTAATTAGAACAAGCAATTAAATGTAAATTTAAGTGATTAGTTGAGCTTACTTATGGTAATTAAGATGCAATCGAAATATTCTTACATACCCTTCAATTCATTTTGACCAAAGTTGTAAGCCATGAACGAAATAAATATGAATAAGTTTTCATTGTACCATTATTAGAAAAATGGACAGAATTGAGAACTTTATTATAAATATGAAATACCTCGGTAAACGTCTTAAAGATACACAAAGTAACCTTTTATCTGTTAGTAAATATAAATATTAGTAAATATTTTAAAGTAAAATTTACATTCTACATTCATATGTACTGGTTGTGATTCATACCGTAACTGTGAAAAAATAGTTACCAGATAGTGTACGCATCATGAGAAACTTTGATCGGTTCTACAATGCAAACAATGTGATTCTTCCTGTTATAATTGATTATACACATAGTGTTCATTTATGTACAAATTGTACACGTTAACCAATTTCTTCATCTAATTTTAATTACTTAGATAGATAAACTAAGAAAGATAGGTAGCCGCGCGGACGTGTTTTAATCAATACTATGGAATTCTCATATGAATTGCTACACTACTAATAATTAAATACCTGTCTTAGGAACACGGTATGCCATTGATAGTCCGAAACCTATCATATGATACAGTAAAAAACTAATATCGACTAGTTTTGCATTTTATCAATTTTCCGTTAATTGAACATTTCAAATCTGTAAATTGGCTGCATTTCATTTTATCATTACTTAAAATTTATTAGAGGATAGAAATGAAGAAGACTGAACTTTAGAAGAGTGCTCACTATGTAATATTTATTTCTTTATATACTACGTTCTCTCTTTAGAATTGAACTAGCAAAGTAATTTCATTGTTCTATCGTGTAATCTTTCAAATTGTAAATAAGAAAATTTTCAAGACGAAGTAATTTTATAAGTGTAATTTTACGAATACAGTATAGATAACTTTCTCTTAAATAGACGCACCCAATATCTTACAGTGATATAATAGAACTTTAATAATTGCACAAGTATAATTTTTTTGATTGTTTATCTAAAGCAATATAAATATTATCAAGGCAATATAAACTCAAAAATATTTCGTTCATCTATGTCCATTTAACATTACAATGTACAGTATTTTCTCTCTTTTCCTCTTTCAAATGATTGATTCAATTGATGAAATCATTTGTAAACGAAATGAATAAATTTAATATAAATTAAAGGGAATGGTGCGAAAACTTAATTTACATTTACGTTTCAAATATTAATACAATCGAGTATTGAAGTTGTGTCAATGGAATTCGAAGAAATTCTCAAGCGGATATTACGATTTTACTTACTCAGGAAGATTTGTTTCAATAGTGTAGTCATCAAGTTAGTGCCACATATAAGTATCGAGTTTCATGATAATGCCAATACCACTTCTAGTTATCTTACAATGTAAACGGTATCAGACAAGAAAATTTAATATTTGATAACTGGCTGTATTATTGCTTTCTAGTTCGTAAAACACTATAATATAAATTTCAGCGACAGAAAAAATTGTATTGAACTTGTGTACTCATGTTATGACTAATATTTGCAAATATTTCATAAATTTCATGAAATTTGAAAATTCAGTAATTCCCAGAGTAAAAATTACTTTCATTTAATTGAATTATTTTGAAATAGATATCGCTGATATTTGCCAAAGAAATCCTGTAATAGGTATCAGTGAGAAAAATTCAAATACTAATCTGACTAAACAGTAAACGATAAAAGAATATCGCATAAGCAATTAAAATTTGAATTAATTGACTAACCGTGACTTTTCTCGTTTCATCGACATTTTTTACATTCCACTTTACAATGAAGATTGCAATCATCACACTCCAAGAATAATCTCTGGTGCTGTTTTTTTTTTGAAATGCTACCATCTCTGTATCACCCGGAATATTGCAATTATATAGTGTAATTATATGTAAAATTGTATTATTGAAAGGTTTTCGTAACCACTGCCGTTTAAACTAACTACTACAATTACTTTGCTAAAAAAAAATAAAGATTTTAATACTGCTGTCAACAAAGAATACATTAAACAGTTCAATCAAACACGCGTACGTGGTAGTTTGATGTTTTCTTTGGGAGGTAGTAGATTAAGTATAAGGAGCGGATGTGTAAAAGATTCAGAAATGAAAGCAAAAGAGCATACACTGCCTTATTTATTTTACCATATAGGTAATACATTTTATTGTCATTCATTGTAGCATAATAAATTGAAGTTTCATAATGTAATGGTTTTGTCTTACATTTTATCAATCCCGTTACAGTAAAGTCGCGATCTCGCTCTCCGAAGATCTCCACGAGCACTGTCCCTTCGCCTACCCCTTCCACTGGGGGCATCCCCACGAGGACCAAGAAGCTCGAGCTCACCGATACGCTTTCTGTCTATTGCACCTTTTTCTTTTTTTTTGGATGTGGAGGTAAACCGGAACGAGTTCGTAACATCCTCCACACCCAGGGACTCCAGAATTCCCTGGGTCCCGTTCTCTCACCACTATTTTCTACCTCCAACCCTCTCGACCCGCTCTCCGCATTCTGAGAGGGCGGAGGTAACACTGTATTACACCAAAAATAGTTTCCCTATTTACACTCTCTGTCGCTGCTCGGAACAGGCGATGGGAGCAAGATCGCGACTTTACTATAACAATAATAATTGTTATCAACTTTGCACTCGAAGTTTTTTTTCATTCGTATTACCAGCAACTCGAAGCGATTTTAGTGAAAAGATCATATTATTTTTCTAATTCTTTATGAACACAAATGTTATGATATATAAAAAAACCAAAAAATTATAAAATTATTACATTTTGTAATCTGTTTTTGTTTTTATGTCAAGAACTGCAAATTATTTACAATGTCTCCGTAGCGGAGCCCTCGAGTTTGAAGACCAATTTTAAATGGCTCCGCTCCGGAGCCTTCGAGTGCAAAGGGTTAATATTATCAATTTCGATCATTAAACCTTTGCACTTTGAGAAATTTTAACTTGAAAATTAAACATTTCTTCCGACCTAGAATATTTTCATACCCGACGATTTTCGAAATTTTATGGATATGAGATTGGTGTAACAGCTCACACAATAGCTGTGTTTTTTCTCGTAGTTCCCAAGATCACCGATGCTTTTCTTTTTTTAAGTAACTACATATATTTTTGTAGTTACACAAATATGTACTGTGGCATCACCTTCGAATAACCTTGAACTCCGAATATGAAAGTCAGATTTAACCCCTTGTAATCGGTGCTACAACTATTTTAACTGGAAAATTAAACATTTCTTGCGATCTAGAATAACTCCATTCTAATATGATTTTTTTCGGTTTATACGAAACCGATACAATATCTCGTGCATTACTTAAATGTTTAGTAATTGATTAGACAGCAACATATTCAATAATGTAAATAATAGTTTGAATACCGGTACAGCAATTTTTAGTGGTGACTCTGAGTCTCTACTCGAGTGTTAAGGGTTAAATTTGGTTTGTAAGGAGAATACAGGCTTTGCGAGAATACCGACACTTGTAAATCTGTAGAAAGTATCTTTCGCAACACAAAGGATATCGAGATCGATTATGCGGTATATATAGTTAATGGTATTATATAGGAAAGCAGAATAAGAATGAAATAGTTGCGAAAAGAAATGGTGAGAACTGCACTCATGCCTGATCATATAGTTTAATTGACGCATCACGGTCGAACACGTAACGAACTAGCAACCTAATTCACCGGGCCACGACTGTACAGTGTAATAAAAAATGAATACTGAAAGATGCTGAGTAAACGTTAACTGTTTAGATCAATAGAAATACCGAGGCTTGAAGCATTAAAAAAGTTTTATTAGTCTTTAAATACATTTTTATATATAAAAATATTTTGCTTTAAAAAAGCAAATTTGAAAAATATAATATTTTCAAGCTCGATGCGGCGCGTTTTATCGTTGTTCGATCGATTTTAAATTTTATATACATAGATTACATTATCCTAGGGGGTGTAGCGAAAAAATTCGAAGGTTTAAAAATAAGGTCCACCCTAGTGTGAAGGTCGCGTTAAATCGTAGATTAGCGACTCATCTGTTTCGCGTGTTTCGAACGAACGAAACGTCAAAAATCATGAAATTATATTGTGAATCGATTTGAATTGCTAGAGATCGTGTGGAAAAATTCCAGTGAATTTCACAGAACTCTCACGATGTACGTGTACATCGTTGTAGCTAGTGTTTGAAGCGGATAGTGGTGGTTGAAATTTTGAAAAATAACAAGTACACGTTGAGCCGAACAACCTTCATGTGTACACATAGATGATTCCATTGGTCGGGTATGCGAAAGAAAAGTTGATAACATTATCTACCACGAAACATGTCCTCGGCGAAGGATTTCTCTTGCGTCGGAGGACTTGAGAAACACATCAGGGTAGTTAAGGAGACGGTTCTGTTTCCGCTTATGTACGGCGATGTGTATGCGAAATTCAACCTGAAACCACCGAGGGGCTTACTCTTTTATGGGCCTCCTGGTAAACTAAAACGTTCTACGGTTCGTAATGAAGTATAATGTTGTATGAAACGTCATTCCCGATTGACGATCGCTGTCTCGCAGGCACAGGAAAGACCCTCGTGGCTAGCGCGTTGGCTGTAGAGTGCAGCAATTCTGAACGCAAAGTGTCATTCATATCTCGCAAGGGCTCCGATTGTCTCAGCAAATGGGTTGGTGAAAGCGAGAAGAAACTTCAGAAAATATTTTTATTGGTGAATATGTCTCTTTTAACATTCCTCTCTAAGCTAACCTAAAAGACAAAATTAACTGAAGGGGGTAGATACTTTTCCAAGATTGCAAATAAAACGGCTCTTCCTTCATTTATTTAATTGTCTTACTGAAACCAAATATAAATATAAAAAATACACAATTAGAAAATTCAAATAATTTAATTAATTCATTAAAATTCAAATAAACGCAAATATAAAATTCAGCTGAAAACAAATATAAGTCCACAAATATAAATTACAACAAAGTTCGAGATCTATATCCAATGTAATCGGTAAAAAAAATTTTTTAAAATAAGCAGCGATCAAGAAACTGTTCTTCGAAGTAAATTTCAAATGAAACACTTAAAATAATAGGGAATTGGTTGGCGACAGAATTGAAAAATAATTCAGAATGCAAAGGGTTGAAGGAACGTTTGAAACTTGTTAGCCGACCAGGTTATTATTATAGTAACGTGGTACACGAATCGTGTACAATAACTTCGATTGCTATACAATTCATATGGGCTGAAAAATTAATATATGTATATAGCATGTTTTTATAAACAAATTTTCCAGGCCCAACAATCCAAACCTTGCATCATATTTTTCGACGAAGTCGACGGGCTGGCGCCCGTAAGATCTAGTCGGCAAGACTTCGTGCACGCCAGTATCGTGTCTACTCTTCTGGCCTTGATGGACGGCTTGGAAAACAATTCCGAGATCATAGTAATTGGAGCAACGAATAGAATCGATGCTATTGATCCAGCGTTGCGGAGACCCGGTCGATTTGACAGAGAATTATACTTTCCGTTGCCATGCTACAAAGCGAGAAAGGAGATACTTTCGGTACCACTAGTTATAAACAATTAAATGAAAAACGTCGATGTAAGAGAAACCCTCGGGTCTTTTTATTGGTTTATTTTATCGGTCTTTTTATCAGAGAGAAATGTTAGAAATAAATTGGTGAAAAGTCCTATAAAGAAATTATGAAAAATAGAGATTTCTTGATGGAGGGGATATTCGTTTTTCGTAGATCCTACGGTTTCCGTTCTCTTGGATCAAGGCTTTGTTCTATTTAGGTTTCAACTTTGAACTTCCGTATGAAAAGATTAATTTTCATTTTGTTTACAAAATTATTCTAACAAAATACAGAGTAAACAATTTGTGGTACGAATTATTTCTGACTCTGACAACTTTTTGTTTATTTTATGTCGACTGAATCTCGACACATTACACACAACTTATTAAAACTATGAGAATGAGAAATATATCCGTTCGATTCACGTGTTTTACTATTTGCTATATTGATTCAAACAATTTTTATTTCGCATGAAAACGCGCAGAATCCGATGATTACCATATAGATGAATTTTCAATTACGGTAGAACTTTTGAACCATTATAAAATCTAATTATAATAATTATACTATATTATTATAATTATAATTTATTTATTTTTTTGTACACGCTATGCGCGAAAAAATTATTAATAAATTGTTCAACTATTTTCTAATAGGAATTTCTTGAAACTGGAATGTTGATATTACGCATATTATTAGGTACACGTTAAAAGTTGGAAGCATAAACCGCCCCAGAAGTTTTTAGCTTATGTGGCGTCGAAGACGATTGGATTCTGCGGCAGCGACATACAAGCGCTATGCGCGGAAGCTGTTATGTGCTGTGTTCGAAGGAATTATCCAGAAATATACACGTCAAAAGCGAAATATCAAATCAACGAACGACATCTTAAAGTAATTATATGTATAATTGTATATGTATAATATATATAATATGTAAATATATTATATATTCGAACGATTCGTTTAGAACGAATCTAAAATCGTTGCCGGTCAAATTCGTTGTCGATTACAGTCTTTGTCGATCAAGGTCGTTTTCGATTAAAGGCGTCGTCGGACAAAGTTATTGTCGGTGAAATGTTGTCGGGGAAATTTGTGTTCTGGTAATAGGTTGAGAAGCAAGATTTCCTGAAAGCACAGCAAAATATCGTGCCGGCGTCTCATCGCGTTTCGGTCGCGCCTGTGAAATCATTGTCGTACAAGATGCAGCCTCTGCTCCAAGACAATTTGTCACGCATTCTGTCACAGCTCGATATCCTTTGCCCAACAGGAATGTTAATCTGCGACGTGATGTGAGTATTAGGCCACAATCCAGTTAAAACGCTTATAATTAGATAAATTATACACGCGCTAAGCTGACGTTCTCCAGTTGTCCGCCGCGAATCAATCTGTTGTGCTTCGTTCGACCTACGAACGAATCTCAAAGGCTTTCTCGATATCTTAAAAATTGTACATTTTACAGAGATGTAAAAAAACGTGTCGACATTTTTCCATTAAATTGTAAGACTAGAACTGACAAACCGGTAGAAATGAGTTTTTAGGAATTTACAGTGAAAACATAAAGAGTATCCACTCAATATGTCGTTATTTGAAAAAATATTGTTTTCATCGTTTAGTTTGCAATTGTCTTGAATGCCGTGTTTTCATAGTGGGCCACTTTTTAAAAATTGCTAAAATGTAATTTTTCTATTCCTTTGGAGAATGAATCTAACAAAATAAGGAGACTGGTCAACAATTGACTTTCAGCTATCAAATGTCATCGTTGTTAGCAGATGGACGAGAATGATGTCATATTTTTTAGTTACTATAAATAAATTATAGAGCAACCGATCAATAAGTGTCATTACATAACCGTCAATTAGGAACGTTCCTCGTACACAGCCAAGCGAAAACGGTACCATTTGCCATTACTTAAATCTGTTCTGTCCAAAAGCGAACAGTTATCGAGCAATCACTGTACAGGGTGAGGCACTAACTATTGTCACCTGCCAAAGTTGAACATTAATCGATTAAAACTTTAACCAAGATTGATTGATTAACGTGTACGATTAAAAAAGTAATCATTGACAAATGAACGATTGCTTCAGTAGATTGTTGAAGTTAATCGTCAATCGTTGATGAAAAAGAGAAATCATCGAAACATCGGAGACTAATCTAATCAATTTTTGAAGTTGATCGCCACGCGGTCCATCCATAAATTGTAATAAGTATATATAATTGTAATGTATCTCAACAAAAACTCAGTTTACATTTTCTTCAGTATGCATACAGTTTTCATTTCGAAATGTCTAGCAATTAATCATTAATCAATTATCCGATTGACGACCACAATTGAAAAGAATGTAATTGTTAACCGCAATTAACGAGTAAACTAGGAATTTAATTGTTAATTAGGATTAACGATTGAAGTAGAAACTTAATCGTCAATAATAGATACTTCGTCGGTGGAGAGTTTTTACCTGCCTGAGTTCGGAGTCGCGCTTGTTCCTTCGCACGTGGGGTTTTACTGGTTTTACGACACGACGGAACGTATTTACCACGTTTTTTACGTTGTGTACACTCAACTAATTTAGGAGACTGTGCTTCTTGAGAGCCAGGGCTAAAGAGGGCGCAGTTCTTTTTTATATGGGACACCTTTGCATGGAAAAAACCGAAAAATACCAGCATTTATTTAACTTTCGCAAGGTAATGCGGGGTCTCGGAGAACCTAGGTTTCAGATTCTTGAAAAGAATTTTTATCCAAATGTATTATTTATTCTTTATAATATTTCCTTTATAGTCTTCCTTTATAGTATTTATTCTTTATAGTCTTTATAATATTTCTTTATAGTATTTCTTTATAGTATAGAGTCATTTATCGGAGTCTAATAATCCTACCTTACGCTTCAGAAGCTTCAGAAGCTTCAGAACTTGGAAGTTTCTTTCGTTCCTTCGGAAGGTTAAAAAAAGGCCACCTTCGTTTTTTTCTCTTTTTTTTAAAATAGAATGCTATGTTTTGGTATCTGCTTTCTGATAGCGGTTATTCAGACGAATTCAACGATATACAACATTAAGATCTTTGAAGATCAGCAAAGGTGATCTATGACAAAAAGGCGAAACAACTGCGGCCCTTGTTATCCGATGTAACTAGTATTGCGGGAATTTTTCTACTATTATATTTCGGAGTTATTGTAGGCGACAATAGTTAGTGCCTCGCCCTGTATACCAAAGTACTATCAAAAACGAGTGTAACGCGTTCAGGGTCGTTTCAAGGTTGTCGTTATAAATATGTGGATATATTTTTCGATCAGTTACATGATGCGATAAAAAACAAAAATGTAGTTATGTATGAAAAAACACCGATGACCTTGACAACTTTGACAAAAAATGACCTTCGGAAAAACATATTCCTGCCAGATGTTCATTAACACCGTGCACATCGCGTAACGAATATATTTTTGCATCGCAATAACCTGAAGAGATATTTAGATGGAATTACATAAAAGGACCACCCTGTATTTGTATCAGCCTCGACTTTGTTGGATCGATGGTTATAAAAAGATGAAAACCAGTTGGGAGATTGTGTTACAGCACTGGGAAAGCTCCATCCAGATCGTCGAACTGCCCGAGGATTTTACTATGTGGCAACGATGATTCCCACACTCGTCATCTGGGACCGGCATTGCTCCATACGTTGGAGCACCTTCCCTGTCATGTGTTAGACGTTACGACCTTATTCGAGGAAACGGGCAAAGCGGCGGAGGAAGCTATCATCCAAGTAATTAAACAAAGTCGAATGTTTCTATTCCAATACAAACCAAAAGCTTCGCCGTCAAATCATAATACTTTTCGCTGTTTTATTAACTATTTCGTAATGCATTCGATCGTGAGCGGTTTACGTTAATACATTGACCAGAGACCAATCTATAATATGCAGTTACTTAATTTTGCATGATTCGTTGATTATAACAGCTATGGCATACCTTATTCTGTTCGCTTTGACATGCCGAACGCAAAGTGTAGTTGTCGTTTTTGGCGGATATGAATTCTTTTCGAGATATTCACGAACATATTACTGCTACTACTAAGTACACGAACTTAATACTTGGTATTAAGGAAACTATTATTATGATAGAATGTTTTTGCACAAATCTAAAGCTCAAATGTAATTTCTAATAAGTTTTTTGTCGATTCTTGTGTAAATAAATAATAAATATTTATTTCTACGGTTCACGAACAAATTACTGCTACTACTAAGTACACGGATTTAGGGCTGCAACTGCCCTTCGAAGGGTGAAGATTTCGAAGCTTCAAAGTCTACTTAATACTTGGCATTAAGTAAACTATTATTATGTTAGTATGTCTTTGCACAAATCTAAAGCACAAAAGTCTTTTTTGTCGATTAATGTGTAAATAAATAATAAATATTTATTTCTGCGGTAACAGATCTCTTACACGATCAGAAATAGGGATATTATGTGGTGATGCCACATCATACGTTCCGGCTAGTACTCAAGATGGCTGTGGTTCTAGTATACCTTAACAAACAGTATTGCATACCAACCACATAATTATGTTAACCTAACATTTTATTGTGTCAATTTATCATTCAGAAAATGAAGATGGCTCGGCGAAGTTTACCGTCCTTGCTTTACGTTCCGGATATCTTAGCCTGGTGGGATTTAGTTGACGAAGCAGCACGAGTCGTCTTCACATCGCTGATGCATGGTTTGGATCAGTCCGTGTACATGTTAGTTCTGACCACAGCAAACTGTTCAGTAGAAGAACTGCCCGTTGACGTAAGCGAAGATGCTATACTCATCTTATACGCGGAAAGACGACTTGTTGAGTGTGTGCGTGATTTGCAAAAGGGTGAATTTGGAGAGCATAACCTATGAGTGCGTAAAACTCAGTCTATTAATCCTTTGCACTCGAGTGGTGACTCGGAGAGAAGCGTCAATAATAATTCTTATACCTTTATTCGAAATATTTGTTGCATTTTTTGTATTCAATGAATGTATTTAATATTTTAATAAACTAATGAAAGTATTGTTACGTATGCGGACGCTATAGTTGGTGACTCTTGGCCCTTCCGAAGATATGTGTCGAAACAGAGGGCCCATTTATCCACTTCCATATCGAGGAACCTGTTATCGCGTTGGGGGGTGGGGGATAACTTGGTCGCATCAATCGTGCGCAGCATTGTCGCTCTAATAGAGACATTACTGTATATCAGTTTTCTATCGATAACATTAAGAAAATTTATACACTTTATTCTTTATTTGTAGGTTGCATGTTTATTCGATAAACATCAAGGTGAAACATTCGAAATCACGCCGCCGGGAGAGCAGGAACGTGAATCATTTTTCAAGCAATTATTCACCCACTCAGCGTCTGACATTGAGTCAAATCAATCGTCGCAAGGTATTATCATTTGTAGAAATGCCAACAGCTTATTGATAGTATGCTCAACTATTTTATGTGTATGTGTATTTGTATACATTTTCAAAGACCAGTCAAAATTAGCATTATTAGCGGACTGCAGGCTTTTGTGGAAAATAAAATTTGTTCGTACCTATTACGAAAGATGGGGTTTAAATGAAACTGTGTATTATTTCCCTTAATAATTTTAATAAGCTGGGGATATCGGTTCTTTTGATTGTTTTCGCTGTCTGTTTCTCGCCTACTCATTTTTATCATACAATCCGTAATTTAGTGACTGATCTGTGCGATAAAACTATTCTTTAAATTTCCATACAAATAGTGGACATTATGCAAATTGAAACGCACCAGAAGAAGGCCAAAGAAGGTGGAAAGAAACGAAAATCGGCTTTGCAAGCAGGTTGTTCAGAAAACTTTGCAACCCGTAAGTACATAATTACCTAAACGTTCACTATCAGACTTGTTTACAACGTAACGATAATTTTACAACAATAATAGAGGAGATACCGTCACGGAGGATTAAACCGGGAGTAAAAGTTCGCAACAGAGTTTGCACCGTGTCGCAAGTAGCAACCACAAAATCAAGTAATCCCAATCAAAACTTCAATATATATATGCTCCGATAATTCATAATTTTATTGTCGATTTTAATTAAGAACCTTATCGTGTTCGGAGATCCTACGAAATTATTTTTTTATTCTAAAATTTATAAATATTCTTAACATTCCTAATAGTTAATGGTTTATAGTCTAATAGCTAATATTTAATGGTGTTCAATCGTTGAAAAGAAGGAATGAAGATTCATTTTCTTACTCCTTGAAATATGTAATGAATGTGTGTGCTACGTACGTATAACGCAATCTGTTGATCATCAGAAATTAACGTGAAAAGGAAGAGCAGTGCCTCTGGGGAAGGACCATTGCCGAAACGGATGAAAAACGCCTCGCGCGGAAGTTTATCGGCGTCCAGCCGAGAAAAATTGAGCGATCCTGAAACGGAGGAACTGCTTCGGAAGATGATCGAGTTAACAGAAGCTTGGCCGTGCCACGATTTAGAAGCTCTCTATGCCTCTCTCGAATTCATTTTGGAGAGAACCGAGGACGACGTATATTCCGCGGTGGAAGAATGTCTTAAACAATTTTTTCAATTGAGGAAAATAAAACCGTGCGTGAAGACAGAGGAGAACTGAAGAACGATTTTTCGAAAAGCCAGTCCACCGCTCCGTCGCGTTTAAATCCATTGCGATAAAGAACGCACCGCTTCATTCACATTAGCCCTTTTAGTCGTCGGTCACTATGATTTAGATTGAACCAGTACAAATCAATTTATGGTAAACGCTTACACAAATGCTATACACACGCTGCGAGAGATTTCCGCGGTTTTTAAATAATAATTTGTGTCGTTCAACTTTTTTGTCGATATATATATATGTACAAACTTTTGTAAACGTGTGTGAATAATTTCGTAATGTGTAACGTATAGGTCTCGATTGTTACTGTTCACCGTAATCGGTAATTTATTGGAATAATGAAATTGTATTTGATTAGGACGGGAAGCATTATAAAATAATAATATTACTTGTTATTATATTGTTTCACGAGAGCCTATAATAAAAAAGAGTTAAACATGAATCTCACAATGGTTCGTGATACATATTTTGACTCGGTTGCAAACATTTTATAGTTACTAGCGTTTTTCATTTCAAATTGATACAGTTTACATTTTACATAGTGTGTTGATCCGTGATCTGGATAGATCAGATTATCTTTCGGACCTTGTGCTTGCAGTAGATAGGGGAAATTACGATTTCTATGGTATCTTGTATGACTAATGGCTAAAAACTTGTCGAGGGACCACCTTCCAACTTGGAAGAAAACAAATACCTAAGAATACTATTTACATGAAATTTTCAGCATGTGTATAACTACTAACATAGATCTGCCAAACAAATATTTAAAATTTTCGTTAAGGGCCTAAATAAAAGAGTTTTAAAAAATGGCTTTTTTATTTTTGCATGTAACCTTGTGAAATCTTTTCTGCATATCATTTCATAAACTTATGCTTCTAAAATTGATTACCAAAGTCAGGTCGTTTGGTAGAATTATAAAAAAGTTATTCTATTTTAAAAGGTGTACGAACACTTTTTGTACATCCACTGTGTTAGTATAAGTTATCGGTAACCGCTCGGTGACTATGACGGAG
>CM052335.1:14380136-14462473 GCA_028455595.1 Lasioglossum vierecki
ATTAGTATTAATATGTTCACTTTAACATATTAATTATTATTATCGGGTGGTGAAACATTTTCTGTCACATGATACGTGACTGCCGCACGCCTCCATCACGTACGCAACGTACACTTTTGTTGGTCGCGTTGCCATACTTTAGGCGGATTCTTAATTGTTTCGGATACATTCTCAAGGTTATTTAGATTGTGAGTTTACCTCTAAATGGCCTTTAAGCAGTCATTTTAATATAGTACATAAGTACATATCTGAACGTGAAATTTCGATCTCTTTCAGTCTATAATCAAAACTAGGTGTTCCCATTTAAAAAATACGTACTGACCTCCAAATTACCTTGAAGATAGATCCGAAGGTCAAATACAAGGTTATGAACATATGTTCTATATTCATCCCTGCAACTTTTATCCCACACATTTTTATCGAATATTTTTTTTCTGAGAAGTAAACACTCCTGGACGAGTGGTTTCGGACGCTCGGTATGTTTTGGTTAGTATTAGTCAAGTGCTTCTTTGGTTAAGATTGTCCTGTCGAGGGTTTCGTTCACGGAGGTCTCGAAGTGGTGTTCCGTGACACCGAAAAAATTGTATGTAAATAGGACCGTCGCACAGTGCGGCATGTAAATGGACATTCGAGACAAAAATCATAACTTCTAAACTAATCAATTTTTGACCTAAGTACCTTAATAATTTTTTAAAGGGAATACAAAAATGCATCGATTAATGCACCAAAAAAAAAACAAGGTCCAATTAGTAAAAAAGTTTATTCCAATTTTTTTTAATAAAGAGTTTTTTATGATTAGTTGTTATTGCAATTTGTTGTTAACTGTATACTGTACAACTTTTGTCGTAAATATTTTTTAATTATATGGTTAAATTTAATTATATCTACTATAATGCATAATAATTTACTTCAACCAAATTGCGATTACGAATGCATTTCTCTAACAAAAATCAAATAACATCGAGTCTTGCAATTTATCGCAGAAAAAAATTATATAGCAATGTACTACAATATCTTGTTGATACGGAACAGCCAAAATTATAGGATGTTTTGAACCATTTTTTTGTAAATTGCATTTTAAGGAAAAAACGCAATTCCTAAATTGCCAGTTAAAATTATGCATACCTCTGGTCAAATTCTGAACGGTCCGTTCGCAGCTACTGTTTCTTTGCTTGCTAAAACATTCTTTCCAGGTATGTCGCCTATATCCCCCTGCTGGAGTTTAGATCCCATTAAAAAAAAAGAAATTCGTTGCTTAGAAACGTTGAGAAAATGAATGAATACTTGAAATATGTCTAAAACTATTTAACAAAATTTACGATTAATTAATGGTGTAAGGAAAAGCCGTAATTTATTTATAAAAGCCGTAAGGACACGCGGATGACCATTCGCTGGTGACAGACGCGTATCTTGTTGCGGCCGTTCGTTTCGATCTGTTCTTCGTCTTCTTCTTACAGTATGGCAATCGTAATTCTATCACTTCTATTATTTTTGATAATCTGTTATTAAAAATTCAGTTGTATATAGGGCTGTACACACATACGATACACGCATCAACCCCCTATAATAGTAATGTCGATAAAAACTGGAGAAACTGTGAGGTAGAGTTAACCTTCGGTGTTGCCGTCGCAACAAGAACACCGCAAACATATTATTTTTGCATAAACCATCATTATTACGCAAGAGAGACATAAATGAAAATTGACTATGAAGTAACGTATTTATAACGATAATTCTAATTCAATATTCATAATATTTTATATCTTTTAGGTAAGAAATATTTCTTTAAACTAAAAAATGTTATGTAGTCCACTTCTATGCAATCACTCCAGTTATATAAATCTCAAACTAGACGAAGAACTAAAAAGTTCCTTGAATTTTATCGACTAGAAAACCATTTCACAAAAATTTCTTGATTTGATTTCTCTATATGTCTTTCCGAAGAGAACGAGATTAAACAGATGTACTTTATTGTTATCGCTTGAATTTTATATGTTTATTGTTACGTTTTTAATGTTGAAAATATGCAGTTTCCCCAAAAATTTTTTTTTTTAAACAAACGCTGTTCTTGAAACTACCATCAATGCCTTATTCTGATCCTTTTTTATGCGACGGCATATCAACGAGAATTGAAGGGCAAAGAGGAATTACAATAGAAATAAAAGTGCTTAAATAAAGCGAAAACTACTCGATTTTCTAAAAACTATGGATAGTTGACAGCCATATAAATAATAAGCGTTGAAGTTTGAAAATGAATAAACGAGAACGAATAAATAATTTACTTTTAGAATGGATGCGCAACTGAAAAACATACGAAACCTTTTAAAAATATTTAAAGATTGAACATTTTCTGCTTTAAACGTTGAATCATTCTAGATTTTCTTATTTAAAAAAAATTATGGAAATGATATGAAAATATTACTACATATAATTAAAATTAAAAAACAATTATTATTTGCAGTTCCTTGAAACTGTGCGAAGTTTAAGAATCGAAGGACAAAACTAAGACTTCTTTCTCAGTTTTATGAACATTTATTATAAAAAGGTATAAAAGTATAAAAATTATACGTGTACGTTATACTTGACATATTATGTTAACACATATATCAACATTACTTATTCCTTATGAATAATATTTGTACTTCAAGTATTTAAAATAAATAATTACTATATAGCCTGTCCTTGGAGACGAGGCACCAACGTGCGTCCTTACTGAGAAAAGTCTCTTGTCCTCTGTCGCACTTAATTAACTGTGTTTACGTTTATGTCTCGTCTCGTTGGACAGACTAATGATATGAATACCGAGCGTACATATGATAATAACAACGAAAGATTGTATCTGTGTTGCAAAAGCAATCTGAAAACGCGCAAGCGTATATATAGATTAGAACTAAATAAACAATACAATTAAAATAATATAACAATAATATTTACATAAATGAATAACAGAATATTATAACATAATATACGTGTAAAAGAACGCATAACTTAATAATACATGAAAGTATCACAATACAACGCAAACGGTTCGATTGCACCTACTTTTACGTGATTCAAATCATTTCACTCAAACCCTTAGATCCTAATGATAATGACAATAATGAAATTTACTAAAAGCTATTGGCTTTAATATACAATAGCTTTTTGTGCCTCACAAAGCGTTTCGCGCTAAAACATATATACGATGAACGAACGCTATTTATGACACAACATGATACGAGGAATGTTCATACGAAATAATATCAATGTATTTGTCTCACATATGCGCTGTTTTTCTTGTCCTAACGCTGTGTGTTGTAGATTTTCGAAATTGTATACTTTGCAAAAATGAAATCTACGTAGCTTTATTAGCTGTCAGTCTTCGAATGGAAAATTCGAATATTGAGAATTTCAGAAAGGTTCGATCCACGCGAAATCGGATACTTTTCGGATTTTATTCAAACTCTATACATGCCTTTAGTGACGTATTATAGGGCTGTTACTTTCCTTGGAAGGTCGAAGCTTTGAAATTCCATGGTTTTAGAAGCTTTCAAAGAGTCGATACTTCGAAAAAGTAACAGCCCTAACATATATAAATGAAGTATTTCTCGAAATTTTAAAAATTGTTCGTTTCACAAACGTGTAAAATAAAGTGTCAAGTTTTCTTTGTTAAATTGCAACTGAACTATTAGGTGTTTATAGTAAAATGTCCGCATTTTAAAAGACAGGTGTGTCCTACTTTTTTCAAATTTTTCAATTCTCCCCTGCTATGAAAACGAGATTATTTCAATTGCCGTTGGACATAGGTTTCTTAGTAAGTAAACCTAATATTATGGTGTGCGTATATATGATAGCCTTTCTAAGGGTCTTCTCTTTTTTTAAATGTCACTAACGTTCTCGTTATACACTATGCTCGATATTATTCTGTAATATGCATCATGTTGTAATAAATATCACAAGAGATCTGCTAATAAAAAAAATGCATTTTTTTAAATCAGTGATGAGCCCCTGAAGTTGCTGCTTCTCCCCACCAATCTCTCTTTGAAGGCTTGTGTTGTACAAAAGAGACGTGGGTTCGTGGGGTCTCGATCAGAAAGGGTCGAGATTTTATCCTCTTCTCCTTTTCCCCTTCCACTGTCCCATTCCAGCGCCATGAGCATACTCCACATACCCTACTAAGAACGTAGACAGGTCACGTACTAATCTGGTTATCAGAGAAAGGGTAAACTGTATTCATCCTCGATTTCCACAATCTGACGACACTGATTGCGGCAGGCAAACGTGTCCATCGATGGTTTAAACTATTTGCAAAATGAATCGAGTAAAAATTTGGTTTTTACTGAAATCATTTTGTATAATTCTAAATAATTGTTAGTTCAGCCGTTATAATTTAATGAAGAAAGGTTGACGCTTTATTTTATACTGTGACCACTTTCGCGTGAACGACCCACTACCAAGTATCAAAGCTATTAAACATATTACGAATCAACACAAATAAAGATTGCTTCGTTTCAACGGAAATCAAGCTGATATATCAGTATGATTAATCTAAAATACAGTTGGAGACAACGTTAAATGGATATTCTTAAAAGTCGCATAACTTCTTTAACACTATACGTACCATCACACCAGTCAAAATGGCCGATTCCAGGGTTTTTATTTTACGATTATTTATATAATAATAATAATTATATAGGACATGATTATATAGATATCTTTAGTACATCGCATATTGCAATTAGAGCTGCACAAAGTCTAAATAAAATCAATTTTGTCATTTTCAGGAAACATGTACCAGTTACTCATAAGGCTCGGTACGTATAGTGTTAAAAATGGTCCAAATGACTTGAACTTTTATTCATGCGGAATAAAAATGTTCTGAACTGATCGTGAGAAGCAAGAGTAAAACGAAAATTGATTTCACCTCTTAACGATTTTGTCGCCTTAAAAATAAAATTGCAATATTCGTTAATTTTGGGCCAATTTTAACAAAGTTAAGCGATTTTTAACCCTCATCCGTTCATCATTTCAGGAACTGAAACTGTCTCGCAATGTCAAATTAACACAGCGACATAAAATAAAAGAAGATTCAATGCTTTTTTCGTCAAATGGGTTAATATTTACATTTTAGGTTTATCGGTTGTGTTCCGCATGAAAAAAAATAAAAGTCACACAAAGTTTCGAGAAAATTTACCTAGAAATAACGGAACAATTATAAATTATTTCGGGGAAAACTGTGTGAAATTGACACGAGGGACGGTCGAGGGTTAAGTGTCCACTTAATATTTCCTTCAACTATAATTTATCGAAACTCATCTAAATTTCGCAATTTATTTTGATACGGAATCCATTCTGGTGTCGTTTCGAGTCGTTTAAATATATCTGTCGCATAATTTAAAAAGATTAGTAGCATTTTACCGATGTCTATTATTCATCGGTGTCGTTGACTAGATCTATTACGGTCGGCCTATTGCTCATATTTTCGATTCCGGTGGAACGCGGTATGAAAAGGCAAGTAACAGGCATCTGTCCCGCTGCCGTCTCCGTGTTATTGTTTATCTCGCACGCGTCGATGTAATAGTTGGCACTGTACTGTACCAGCGTTTCGGATGGAATACTGATATTTCCATTACACGTTAACACATTCTCTTTCGCATTCTCCGATACGGAGAGTTTGTCGTAGCTAGACTTGTGTAGTTTCGCGAACGACCCCTTCGAAATGTTCCATTCTTTCGTCACGGGTTTAACGATATTATTCTCCGAACCAACGGAATTTGTTTTCTTCGTAATCTCGTCCACAACGACGGCATTCCTGGTGTCGAATAACGTGCTATTCCGCCTCCTTCTTTTCGCCGCGACGACGTCGTCCTCGCACTCGAGCCAACGCCGACTTTGCTGTTCCATTCTGAGCATATCTTTGATCACGTTGCGAGCTAACATTTCCTGCTCGCAACGATTCGGCGACTCGTGATTAATTTCTTTGGCAACATGATCGTGTCCACGAACGATTCGCAGAACCTCCTGCACTTCGTCGTCGGATATTGGATCGTCGTTAAAAGACGATCTCGAGTATTGTTCTTGGATAGAAGAAGTTTGATGCGGCACGATTATTGGCAGTATCACGGGCATCATCAGCTGCACCGTGTTAACCCCGGCAGACCTTTGCAATAGCTTTTCGGTTTCTTTGAATATCTCGCTTCCGGTATTGTTTCTCGATTGCGATTGCATAGTAAGAGTTACGCTATCGATAACTGATTTCGTTGGCTTCGAACTTGACTTGGACGATTCCGAGTCTGACTTTATCGGCATCGAATTTGACGAGAGGATGCCTGTTTGATAGATGGCCGTCAGCCTGTCGTTACGGCAGGTTGCGTTATGCCTTGCAATTTCCTCGGATTCGGTTGGATATTTTTCTACAAAGTTACCAGCTATATATCGATTGGTCCCGTTTGATACACATATAGTCGCGGTGCAACACTGGCAAGGACTATTATCGAATACAGTATGATCAATACCAGGAACGTCACCTTTGGAGCTATTTGTTTTCGTGATTAATTCTGTAGGATTTGCCGCCGGTTCGGTTTGCGTCGCCATGCTGTTCCATTTCAGATGTTTACGTTCCACGTAAGTATCGACGACTACCTCTTTGCCTATCCTGAAAATTAACCGTTTTCTATTTTGCAACTTTGTCGCAACGTTTTCCTTGGGCCTACGCTTCCTGTAGTACTGGCGAACTCGCTGACACAGTTCCGAATTATCCTGTTCGTCCTTTCTCGCGGTACTGACCGATTCAGTATGTACATAATGCTTCGACGCCACGTGTTCGTTCAGGTCCGTCTCGCACTTAAAACACTTTCCACATATGTTGCATGTTGCCCCCAGGACGACCACACTACAATCACGCAACTTCAACCCATCGGTGCGTCGTGTTGGGTTTTTAATATTCTGCTGGACGCCGTGTAGCGTGGGGTACGGACACTCGAATCTTCTCATTTGTAGCCCCAAAGATTCAAAGAATTCTTCTTTTGCGTTTAGATTCGAGTCGCTCACATTCTTCGGCTGCGAAACATTTTTTCTTCTGCGTTTTAGTATCCTGAGCGAGCATGCGGCGTTTGTTTCTTGTGCGCTGTGGTAGTCCGTCTCTATATGTGGCGCCATCTCTTAATGGTCATTGACCCCTGAAAGCAAATAGCAAGACGCCGATTTATAATGTTGATGTTTCCTTTTCTTTTTCTCTCCTTTCCTTTGTTTGTCTTACACTATACGGTAGACAAGTCACAGCACAGGCATGTATCGAAAACACCAGACTTGTTTACGTGTCACATGTTTCGGTCACATTTTTATCGTGTTTACACCGTTTTCGAAGAAATTATTTTTGTCGAAGCGAAAACTTCCGTAGTGCCGTAGAACGTATTTGTTCAGAGAACAACATGGAAAATAATTTACGTTCAGATGAAAAAACAAGTTATTTACCGTCACGAAACAATTACGTAGTTGTAATCGTTATCAGAAACCGAAGCAGTTATTGTATAATGAAAGCGGCAAAGTAATGTGATAAAATAAGGACATATCTAATATATACAGTGTACCAGATAAACTGTTACAAGTCGTTCCTTGGGAAGGTTAATAGTTTAGTATCATATTATACATTTTCTGGGGGAGAAAGGGGGGTTCCCAATATTTTTCAAAATGAAAAGTGTTTGACTTTTATTGATATTGTGACTTACAAAGTGCTTAGAAATCCAGGCACATCATTTTGAACATTTCATAAAATGTCGTATGTGATAATATTATGTTTTTTTCGTTTTCTTTTCGTTTCTTTAACTTTTTAATAGACAACAAATTGTTCGTTGTAATTCTGTATCTACGCGAGATTAGAAAAACGTTTGTGTAAAAATGATATTGAATTTAATGAGAGGTATCACAATAACAAAAAAATTAATAATTCTCGCAAATATTAGCCCTCTTTAATCATTTAATTAAACAAAAAATTAGTTGATATCTTCTATAGACTCCGAGAGAACAGCTTGTAACACTCTATGTGGTACACCCTGTATAAACAGCGGATCTTTATGCAAAACAAATATTTTTTGTTAATGTTGTTACTGTTTTAAAATACACCTACACATTTTTGTCATAAATGGGATCCCGGAAATTCCTGAATCCCGATGCTTGGGACGGGTCGAGAATGATCAAAACACTTTCAGTTCTCAAAATGTTTTGAAAAAAAGATCTTCATCCCTTTTTTCAAAATGTTTCAATATTTCTATTCGCTACATTATTTTGGAATGGCAAGAACAGGTGAATAATGAACAATTACATGTTCCTATTGTCACAAATAGACATTTTTGACTGATATGATGGGGCACAGCGTGGTGCAGTGAGCCTTCCTCTATCAAATGAGCCCTTGTGCAGCTCAAAATATGCTCGTATAAGGTAAAAAAAAAACGACAGCCTGTGATTGCATTCAATTTCCCCATATTCCATTCATGATGCCAGAGTCTAAAGCAAGTCTAGCTTGCTAGCTAATTGTAGTTCAGCTTGTTAGACCAAATGGCGCTTAGTCAGGACTGTCAACGTCAAGAATCGCAACAACAAAAATATATGGGGCTTGATTAATGTCTTTTAATAAAGACATTAATAAAAAAAGGGAAAAACGTGGAATCATAGCAAAATTGCAGCGTTAGACTGATACATATGTATGTTTATCAGTGTTACCACAAAAAAAACTTTCTCCGCGCAGAAGTTGGTAACACTGATAAATACCCTAGAATAGGTATGTCATGTGGTGCCCCTTACCTATTAACTAAAATATTTAAATAGGACGAAACAATAAAAATATATTCAAAGTAATCTAAGATGTGTGATGGTGTGGAGAATTGTAATAATGAAGTTGGTACTAAGTGCCATATAGGGCGTTTTAGCGTGAGGAGAATATGCGCGCGCAGAACGGTAACGGGGTAGCGTCGTTTAATTTGCGTACAGCTATAACGGTTTCTCGGGGAATCACTGTCTGTCGATCGTCGTCCGTAAGTACATGTACAAGAGTTTGTCATTTTTCTACATATATATATTTATCAAGTAATATATATTAAACATTGTGCAATAGCCCCAACAGACTATTCATTTATCGTAAATATAATAACACAAAAGACGAACCCGCTATAACAATTATTTTATTACAAAAAAGGTTTGTACATTGCACATTCAATAGGCACCTCACTTAATTAATTAATATTCTTGTTACATTTTATTTGCAAAACCGATCATAGTTGAACAATAAAACGCCACTAAATAACAACGAACTAAATGTTAAGATATCTAAAAATAAATCTAACCACTTGGTAAGATCTTGAATTAACTAAAATATTTAAATAGAACGAAACAATGAAAATATATTCAACATGTTTTGATCAGCAGGAGTAATAAATGCTTCTTCGTCGTGGAGGATACGGATGAGAGTGAAAACACGACACTTGGGCCTACGAATGCCGGTAAAACAATATTTAGGTTTCTAAAAGCCTCAGCAGAATACTAATAGCAATAACAACAATACTCACGATAACACAGAATCATCGAGTAGAGTTGAAATGGTCTTTCCACGACTGTCAAAATGCAGCGATCTCGTACTGTACGTCACCGTGTCCGACTCAATTCGACGTTTTACCGTACACTAAAACACTAGTAGACCTGACCGCGCAGCATGGCAACACTAGCTATGTCTGTGTTCAGATAAGACCCAAGCGGGTTCACCAATGAGCAGCGAAGCTGTTTTCAACGTTAGCCAATGAGCACAGGCAATCTGCACCCCCCCACTTCGCCCGTCTGCTCAGCATCATGTTACGATGTAAAGTGATCCCCTGTGTGATAGAGTCAACTTTATCTTTCTCAGAATTGCAGAAAAAACTGCAACATTGGAACACAGCACGGTTTCGTTACTAGAATATTATTTGAAATTAGCCCCTTACACTATACCATTGAGACAGATTCTTGACAGATATTTCGAACAGAATATATTACATATATACTATTATTAATTTCCTATACATTGAAATGATACTTTTGCTTTGTCTTTGTCCATGTAGAGACATTGGGAAGAACACATAAACACACAATAAATACAAGCTTCTTTCTTCTCCTACAGAGTTTTCAAGGATAAACTGAAGAAACAAAACGAAAACACTTTATCAAATGTATTACATGTTTACATATTGGGTGGCTGTCATATTGGACTAAACATAAAGGAACTAAGCGACCAATTTCGATGAATTTCTCAGCATACGTAAAACGGTACTCTGCTAAATACATTTTTCAAATTTTCGTTGCGGACTCGAACGAGAAAAAGTTCTGAACAGCAACTTTTACTATTTTTCCCGGTAATTACAACTATACGCAATTTTGAACACGCAAAAATCAAACAAGACATATAGTTCTCTACGTTTCTGTACGTATCAAAGGTGTTAAATGAATCGAGCATATTTCTCGAATTATATTGAATGCAATAGAAATTGTATTTTTATTAGAAAATAAGAAAAATAATATTTTATGAAGCTTTCGTTCGTTTTGAAGCTTAAAGTTAAGAGAGGTTACAACATGGTCCTGTGGCGCAACGGATAACGCGTCTGACTACGGATCAGAAGATTCCAGGTTCGAATCCTGGCAGGATCGATACTATTTTTTTTTTGCTAAAAAATTATTTTTTTCAGGAATATGAAAGTCTTTTTAACTTTATGATATTAATCCAATATTTCATTTATAGTTACTTGGAATAATTAACACCTATATTGTGTAAATAATACAAGCTGTAGAACTAAAATTATGAATTAGTCATCAAGGATATGAATGGAAAGCAGTGTTAATGAATATGAAATTTAATCAATGCAAAATTCAATGGCATTGGGATAAGTATTATTCTGTAGACAATTGTTCTGCATTGGTTATCATACGACTGCGGATTTTTATGCAAAATAAAAATCCTCTGTCTCCGTTGCAAGAAACAGGAGCTACTTGAAATTGCTTTTTTCCTTTGGTAATTTTAAAAGGTCAACAGTAACATAGCTTCACTCTTCAATTCTTCTAATCTTTGCATCGTTTAAAACTACAGCGAGTCAATTTTGTTATAAATGCATAAAACCGAAGTCTAGTTATCATATTACGATGTGTATATCGTATTACGAAGATAACTATATCCGTCCTCTCTGAATAGAACTAATGGCACCAATTGTAACTTTAACAGCTTAATTTCGAGCATTTCTTGTTCTACAGTACTGAACAAAAATATTTATGCATATCATATGTTATTTAGAAACTACTAATATAATAAATTTCTACACATGTATATTTGTTATTACTAATGTTTGCTCATATGTAGTAGGGTGGACACCTAAGTGGAGAAAAAATTTCATCGAAATACATGCAATGGTCGACCTCAAAAATTGTACCTTTAGTTGAAAAACAAAGTGCAAAGTTCGAGATTTGAGATTGATCGAATAAATTTTTCCGGCCGAGGAAAACATTACACGGTGCCTCGCTGGAGCGCCGCGGCAAACAACGAGTTATCGCATTGCTTGCCTCGCCCGGTCGATTCAGCTTCAGTTCCACTAAATCGTGAATCAAACAGTCATGGAAAATCCGAACTGTATCGTGTTTGGTATCGTTTTCATCGGAAAAATGTAGCGAATGCGTATCAAAAAATGGAACCTGAAAATTTTTAAAGTTGAAAGAAGTACATATATGGAATATCCTGCGTAATAATTAAAAAAAAAAAACAATTAAAAAGAAATAAGCTCCGCAAGTTAAAAAAGAAACACATATTTCGCTAATAAAGTAAATGAGAATAATTTCTTAATGAATTTTAATGGAAATTTCATCCCGATCGATCTGAAACTTCGCACTTTAAAAACAAAAAATCCATTGGTTACAAGTTAAGGTCCACCCTATGGTAAATTTATTACATATATAAATCCATACTATACATACCGTTAATTCTCGATGTTGTTTCTACAGGAATACATCACACCTGCGAATGTACTTCTCAATATGGATGTTTGTGCTTGCGCAATTCAAAAATATTCGTAAGTGTTTATTTATACGCTATATTTTTCTACGTTCATTACGTACAACATTGTATTGTTTTGTTAATTATACGATCGTTTGTCAGATCGTTTGTTTCCATATCAATCTTCTTGTTATTTTTAAATGATTGCGAAAAAACTTTTTGTCTAAAATAACATGACGGGAACTCAATCTAAAATAACAAGTAGACTGTGCGTTAATCAATCATTTTTAACAATGTTAATATACAGTGTACAGTAAATGATCGGGCTGGTCCTCTTGGCCTCCTCACAACTCCTAATCCCAATCAACTCAAAATCGGGGAGGTCGTAGCTTTTCGACCAGTTCTTCAAAGATCAGATTAAGGATGTGATTAGATTTTTGGTAAACTTTTCGAAAAGCTGCGACCTCAACAATTTGGAGTTGTTGGCAAAGTAGGGCATAAATCTACTAATAGTTGGGAATGTCTGATTGTTTGTTAGTTATAGCAGGCCAGTCACTGGTTAAAACTGTTTGCTTATTAGTTTATTAGAACTAATGATTAGTTAGATATAAAAGTGTGATCATTTGTATAACCCGGAATTCAACGAGACATTGACACTAAAAACTGAAATAAATCATCACATTATAAAAGAACTTGTACTTAAATTCTCTGCACTTTAATGTAATTATCTTTGGGAAGCATACTAATCGTCAATGTTGTACACGCGGTTTGCCTATACTAAGCGTTATTCATTGTGGTTACAATGCCAACGATTTCACGGTAGCGTGACAGCCGTCCAGGTATAATAAAAGTCACTGAAGAGTCAGCAAGTTGGCCATATGGTCAACACGTAGTATGTAATACTTGCATTTATTGCGGGTAAGCAATTATAGTATTTTATAGCATGACCGTTACCGGAAGGGATGCAATGATCATTAGGAATTCCGTCGCAGGTAGAGCCGGCGCAATAACTGTATTTCGTTGAAGGCAGATGCTCGTCAGTGTTTTGGGAATAACGGTTTTAATCCCTTCTATTGGGCTGGCAAAAAAAATAATTTTGGTTTTTCAAGCGATGAACTTTAATCAGCAAAATATCTATTTATATTATCCCTAGTAGCACAAAAATATTAGATAAATATTTTTTTCAAATATTGGAAAAATATTTTTTAAGCCACAGTTTTTCATATGAGAAAAATATTGGATCTGAATATTGTATACGTGTACAAGAAATATAAATTGAATGTTTAAAAAATATAAGCTAAATATTCAGAGAATATAAACTAGATATTTAAAAAATATAAAGTAAATGTGAAACCAATATTTGAAAAATATAAATTCAATATTTAAATAACATTCAATAAAATTTTCAAATTTAAGAAAAAGTTATAACAAAAATTAGAAACTATGAATATCTATCACGTTCTGTGCACTGCTTGAAGGAATATTCCATTTTATCTTCGAAAGGACCTTATTACCAATTAAGAAATCTTTATATTATATTATATAATTTTATATAATTTCTGATATTACATAAAGATGAAATAAATATTATCTGTACATTAAGAAAAAATATTCTATTTCTAATATTAAGTAAAGTTTCATTTTGTATTTAGAAAAAAGTAGTTTTCTCGTAACATGAAATAGATATTTCCTGCATATTTAAAAAGAAATATTTGTTACTTAATATAAAATAAATATTGTATGTATATTTAAATATTAAGAAGAGATTGAATCTCTTTTTAAATTTATATGAATGTGTATACAATATTTTGTGCTACTAGGGATTACACCTTAAAATACCGAGATTACTTTCTTGCTAGCCCAGTTATACATATTCTAAGATATTTCCGTGGCTTTAAAATCGTACACCAAACTCAAAATAAGAAAAACTCTTGGAAAGAAATAGAATTTGTAGGTATTTCTATTTAAAGAAATCAGAATGACCTTAAAATCACCGAAACCTCTTCGTACACATAAAATGTGTTTAAATCATAATATTTCCCCCTTTATTAAATAATGGATTTACTAAGGTGAACAAAGTAATCGCTCCACTTTGTGTTTTGCCGGTCAACGCATAGAACGTGAGAATGACTACATTCGCTTTGTTTGATCGGAATGACTCAAGCAGAAACTGATTGGGTTGTGTAACAATAGAACATTTCTTCCTAACGATGTCACCGGGTAGTGTCACTTCACTGGCATCTTTCTCGCAATCTATATAATGTATGCACAAGTATATAGATCACCCAAACACCGAACAATCTTTCGACTATGCATACAATCCATTTTTTTTTAAATTTATCTTACGTCACTTTCAACTCTTGGTTAAAGTTATTCCGCGACAGGACCTACGGTTTACTAAGGTAGATTCAGAAACACCTTATGGAATCCATTTTTCGTTATAAACCGGACATCACGATTATTTGTTGACCAGTTTTTTTATTGAAAAAATGTAGAATCATGTTAGCAATAGTTTAATATTGTCATTTAAACTACATTGTTGTTCACATTTCTGTTGCAGACTTTACCATTGCGGAGGAAATGGCGTTGGACACACCGCGAGGACCATGCGAAGGTCAGAATCGCACCGAAGACGATCTTCAGACATTCGACTTCATCAGCAAGCTAAGATTGGATCCCTTCGAAACTCATTACATCGGTTTAACACGAGTCAGAGGTAGCAATCGCATGCAAACTGCCTACAGATTGGGAAAGGATACCGACGTTACTTTACCAACAAAGTACAATTCAATCTGTTATTTTATTACGGTGCTTGTTTATTGAATGTGAATCTCAAATAAGGGTCTATGATACATTTCAGTCGAAATTCAGTTAATGGCATAACACGATTCTGTAGATTATTTTAGTGTACAGGGCCGCCGAAGTAAATCCGGAAAAGTCATTGCATAGAGAAAAAGGTGGTAAAAACGATTCAAATTCGAGGAAAATATCAATATATTCTAATCTTGTTTGGCACAAGAATAGACAATGATATTTACAATGGAATTGCTTGATGTAGTCTCCATCAGCTGCTACGATCTTCTCGAGTCTGGAGGTGAATCGATTGCAGGTTCGCTTCACCTCCTTCAACCTCCTCCTTGTCCATGTTCGTCATCACTTCCATGATGGAGGCTCTTAGAAAATCTTTGGTGATACATATCGACTAAATATTCGATAGTATGTAGCAATTAAATAGTAATTAGTCGATGGTGACCATCACTATTTCGCATTTACCTTTGCCTCGATGAGGGATGCCACACACGTAATAGTCAAGGGGATTGCAATTAGGGCTAGAAGGGGACCAGTGACGATCACATAGGTTTCCATAAAGCTTTAGAGGATTTATAGGGATTTTTAATTGTATCCTCTAATATATAATATAATATAATAAGGCTGAAGTATTTTTAATTAATTAATAATTTAATAACTTTGTAAATATAATAATATTAATAACAATTTTTGAGCTAAATTATTTGATCTTAGTCTGATGAAATCAACTTATTGATTAAACATTTGTAAAATAAAACAAAATCGTTTCACCGACAATGATTTCACTGGCAAAAGTAATTCACCAACAATGTTTAAAATAACCTTCGATTGTGTCATTTAAAGAAAGAAAAAAACGATTTTAATTTAAAGAAAAATATAAACTATACTTTACAATAACGATATGAACTTTCAACTACAACAACCCATTACTACAAATGTATGTACATTTACGATGGACTACCGGGTGAGGTATTGAACTATTGCTACTTTCGGGAATAAGAACGTTTCAATCAATTTAACTGTGTTGATTTTTGGTAAACAAGGTAATTTTGTAATAAAAAGGCAGGTATCTTACGAACGATATTTAAAGGATGCTCTCTCTACCAAAGCTAGATTTCGACTGACGAATTCGGTAATATACATTTGAAATCGATGCATTTGAACTTGAGTCATGTCGGTCCGCGGCTCTGACTTTGATTTCGAACCTAAATATAAAGATATCGCAAAGTATAATGTAATCGGATCCGCAGACACGGGACCTCCAACGTACATACATTAGTTCTTGGAACAGTATTCATTTCTGCATCATACATTATACATACATATATCGATAAACTGCAAAGAAAATGATACGGTAAAGGGTTAAACCGCGTTATCTCAGAACGTCGGAAATGTAACATAGAACCTTAGTCGAGATTCGCATTCAACTGCCGAAATGAATCGATTCTGAAATGATTCCAAACCTCGAGCTGTTACATTGAACGTTTTTTTCCACGATTCGCGCCAGGGACATACTTCCAAACGATTTGCCAGAGGAGTTCAGTATAGTCTGCACGTTCAGAGCCAGGAAACTGCCGAAATATACTTGGCATATTATCAGAATCATCGACATGGAAAACGAGCCCCAGTTTTTAATCGCAGCGAACTCGAAAACCCTGACCCTGGACGTTTCTATAAAAGACCTGGAAGGAGGACTGCAGACAGTGTCATTTCCAGCGGAACGCGTAAGTGAAATTCTATGTTTGTAGTCCCCTAAAATTTTATATAAATTTAATATTTTATTATAGAATTTATAATAAATATTATAATAAAAAAAATGATGCTCCATTTATATGAATTAGTCGAATTCATCCTCCACAATGAGGGGATCTCCGTCGTTTCTTGTTTATTTTGTGAAAGTTTAAGAAAATATTCTAAGCACCTCTGCTTCTACGCAAAATTTGAATATCAGAACGAATACACATATTCGTCAAAGATTTTCAGCTCCTCTGACTTTATTTTTGTTAATATTCGTGGTATAATATTGGAACACCTAACGAAGAATGATTTCTCGGGAAAGACAAATAAATAAAAGAAATAAAGCGTTTGAATTTTGTCTTCCTCGCAAGCTATGCTTATCAACAAAATATGACTAAACATCCGGAAGTGGAGAGCGTATCTCTCTTAACGTCCTGTGCACTGTCAACGGAGACCCAGTTTAAAGCGAACAGCACTTAAAAGTGTCACCGACTATGGCGTGATGATTAAAACGGCCCGAGAGAAATCACAGCCTCTAATGCTTCGGATCGAAGTTCTGTCTGACATGTCAAGCAGACTCTTTGTCAAACATTACTCGCGAACACCGCGTGGGTGTATAAACTGCATCGCGGTTAGGATACCGGGAAATCGTGTCGCAGGCTGTTGCGCAAATGTCGCAGGAAATGGGTTAGAGGTTTTTGCAGGTCATAACTCTGAGATAGAGACGAAGTCTGCGTACGAGATTGGCAAATCTGATGAAAATATCAGTGTGTCTCGCATAAGGGTCGCTCTTATTTTCGTAGAAAATTTTTTTGAGAATCGAAACTTCTGGCTGCCTCGAACGCTTGTCTGCGACTGAAAATGCTGTCTCCATTCTTGTTGTTCTTTGTGGTTTATCATTTGTGGTTTGAATTCTAGAAGTTTTACCTCGAATTCGTTATGATGAATTAATATATATGTATATGTTGAAAAAAAATTTTGTCTTTATTTTTATTATATATATTTATTTTAAGATTAAAAGAAGTAATTATTTATTTATATATAAGTTAATAGAAACATTTATATCTTTACAATATTTTCAAAATATTTGCTTTTAAGCTTATTATCCATCATTTGTTGTTCTTTGGAGATAAGAGGAGCGTTCGGATTTGATGCGTAGTCTGGTTTTTTCTGTTTGTGAAAGACCTGGTTTTTGTACAGATAGGTTAATGTAAACCAAATCACATTTCTTAGCTGTAAGGCTGAAATAAAGCAAATTCTATTCTATTCTAAAGATTTTTATTCTAAAGATATTTGACAAGGACTGGCACAAAGTTAGTATCGGAGCATTCAAGGGTCGACTGGTGGCCCACATCGACTGCGAGAACGCTGGCGAGCAACCGTTGAGACCACGAGGACCAATTAAAGTCGATGGGAAAATCTCCATATCGCAGATCTCCAACAGCGTAGTCACAGTACCGGTAAGTTCTTATATCATTATATGTAGTAGGGAGTGCGATAAGATCTGGTAGTCTTGTTAACAAGGAATGGGTATTGGTTACTCAATTTCAATCGACGCGACGCGCGACGGCGCAATTACCGAGTGCCTTTGTGTCTTAAAGTCGTTGCACATGTATCGTCTGTGATATACAGAATAGCTTACCTAAGGCCCTCTGCCCTCGATGCGACGCGTCAGAATCGCGTACGGGTAGCACGATTTCATTCTGTCTACGTTGCGTGCACGTACTTCTTTTATTCACGAAACATACAGCAAACGCATTATTACGAGAATGTTGAGTGACGACGAGGACGTGCTAATTCTATATAATTATTTTGTTTTTTGGTTTTCGATCGTTACATTATACAAATATTTTTATTTTTATTTTTATTCGCGGCGCGAATAATAAATAAAAATAAAAATATTTCTATATAATTATATTCGAATCAGAAAGGAATTCTATGTGGACTCCTTATACAAAGGAATATTGATTGCAGAACGTTTATAGCTGTAGAATAATGATCAGAATATAATGTTAAACGAGATATTTCGTTTCCACGAATTCTACGCTTTCCGAAATCGTGACAGCGAACGGCACCAGTGATGCCAGAATCGTGAGTCTTTGAGTTTTTCTTCTCCTCTGCTGCTGCCGGCTAGGTTCCCCCACTTTTACTTCTACTGCGCACGCGCTACACACGCACGTACCCCTCTACTCTACCCGTGTGAATCTTAAAGTGAGTAGAGATGCGTTCGTGTGTAGCGCGTGCGCAGTAGAAGTAAGAGGGGGGGAACCGAGCTGGCAGCAGCAGAGGAGGAGAAAAACCCAAAGACCCACGATTCTGGCATCACTGCGAGGAGGGAGACTAATCTCCGCATTTATAATCTGACTTATAGGTATATTATAATATATTATAATCTGGCATTTTACTATAACTTTACTATAAATTTCCACTATAATTTATTAAAAACTATTCCTACCTTAGTAGGATAATTATCATAATAAATATATTTTTTCTAATCATTCTATCACGCTTATATTAGCTTGCCGAGTTGTCTTTGTCGCTGTTGTATGCGTCAAATCTTGAAATCAAATTTTAAACCACTTCCCGATGAGCTAGAGACCTGACATTTTCAACATAGCTCAGAACTGGATGAAAATGCAATATTAAAAACAAAAATTTTTAAACTGTGCGATTAGAATTTAAACAATATTTTTAAATATTCCCCTTCGCCCTTCGTCGCGCGACGTTCGGTAGTACGTCATCGCATGCAGCGATCCCCACTCTGCGGGCTCCCTACTCCACTACGCGTCCCCACTTTGACTCCGACCCCGCTCCACTGGCCCATTTCGCAGCGAAGGAGTTCAGTTCACTTACTGGGTTGATTTGGATTACGTCACCTTGACTTAGAATAATTTAGTCGTTACTTACATTTAGTACTTTTTCAGATAATTTAAAATACCGACGTCTTTGATTGTATATTTGATTTTTCAAGAAACGCCGCTACAGAAAGGGCACGGAATTAAATAGAATTTATATGATCTGGTATGAATATAATTATAGAAAATCACGTCCTCCTCGTCACACGATTAGTGTAAGTTATGTTCTACCTGAGGCTATTATTTTCAAGAATTTTGCTTTATCTCTTCTTGTCAGAAGTTATAATGTGAAAATGTTCTTTGACACCGTCTCACGGTGCACATTTTAAACGGAACTGATGAAAAAGTTGCGCAATTCTTTTGATGTTTGCGCATTACTGTTATGTAACTTATAGAACCGACAACGAGTTTCACAGAAAAATATAACGAAACTCCTTCAGGGTACGGAGAATCTAATTTTGTGAGATCAAACCGCGAATAAATAGGAACACGCGATTGCCGTAGATGGTTGTGACATGTGACAAAGGGGGATGCTCGCGGTTTGCCGCGATACAAACGTGTCTGAAGAATGCCGCAATTAAGAAGCACTTAATTAATAAACACTTTATGTAATGAACAAGGCTAACAGTAAGACGTAACTGGAACAAGCTAGATTTAGCGCGACACTCAAATACTGGAATCATAACGAATGTACACGAACCTAGTGATGGTAGGTATTATTAGCCCATTTCCTCCAGTAAGAGATAAGAAACGAAATGGAGTCGTTCCACACTGGGGTTACTCTGGGATCGTCGACAACTCATTTCACTGACCCTGTTTTTATCAACATGATTTGAGCCCTGACCATACACACGGTCTCCTGCTGAAGTGAGATCATCAGGATAACTCGGAAGACGTGGTTACCAAAAAATTATTCCTACAAAAGTTATTTGGTGTGACGAGCTACATTACGTAGTAGTAATTGTTTTCTTGTGGGTGGAAGTATGGAGGACATTTCAAGATCACCTAGATATTTTAGAAATTTTTTTAATGATTTTTCATGAAAGTATTTGAACGCACTTTAAAACAGTATAGCTTTGTTATGATCGGACCAAACGACCTGATCTTTTTTAGCAATTAGAAGAAATGATTTGTCAAATGACGTACAAAAAAGTTTTCGAGAATCAGCTTTTTAGATTGGGACTTTGTTGTAATGTAAAAGCAATTATAAAATTGAAATAAGTTCCGTTATGTGTCGCCAAAATAAAATTAACCATGTAAACGTGTAGAGTGTAGAGTTTTAATATTCATTCTAATGTTTCTTGAAATGTTCGTGCAGATCGATATACAGTGGATGGTCTTGAATTGCGACCCTGCAAGATCGGCGCGAGAAACCTGCGAAGAACTGACGGTATGTCTATAGAGTTCACATCAACTAGGCAATCCATCAAGACCCCACGGTTGTAATTAACGTAATTGCAGAAGAGTCGCAGCAGTCCTACATTACCTCAGCCCTGTGAAATTATCTGTCCACAAGGGCCACCAGGAATTAATGGCACAAATGTGAGTCACGATTTTCCTTTGTGGGTAAACACTTTTCTCGAATTAAGAGGCAAGGGATAGCACGTGATATAACTAGAAACTAACTAGAATCTTACTAGATTTTGTATCGAATAGATTTAATTATTTGTAACGATTCTGTCACAAATAGACATTTTTGATTCATGTGATGGAGCACAGAGTGGCGCAGTTAACCTTCCTCTATCAAATGAACTCTTGTGCAGCTCAAACTATGCTCGTATAAGGTAAGAAAACGACAACCCACAAACCCATGTTTCGATACAAAATCTAGTAAGTTTCTAGTTACTTTCTATTATTTCTCTATTCCTCTGCTTATAGACTATTATTAGGATTATTGTCACCTTTTCAATCAAGGACTACAAGAGGTAGTATAAAAACCTCTATTTTCAGGGTCCTGCCGGTTCGACGGGGCTACCTGGACCCTCCGGCCCACCTGGGCAAACAGGTCCACCCGGTCCAATCGGTCAACCGGGTCTACCTGGACTTCCAGGGGAGAAAGGAAAAATCGTCCGTATTCATAAATACTTTCAATTCTATTGTGACTTATTTTTTACGATTATTATATTATTGCCCTGTTATATTACTTCGATGATTACAGGGCCCACAAGGATTGACTGGTGCACGAGGTTTTATGGGGCCACCCGGTCCTAAAGGATCTGTTGGATTAATTGGACCCCCAGGCCCAAAGGGAGAACACGGTGAACGAGTGCGTTCATTAACTTAATGTGTATTACAGTTTTCCTTCGATATAAGACAACCCTTTTTTATAGATCAGAGAGAAAAATATATTACGCACTTCCCCTCCCCTTCTTCATTTCCGTAAATAGTGGTTGAGGGGAAGGGTGTGGGACTCGGTATGAATGTTGTTGTCTCAACTGCATAAAAAGGCGGCATTTCTAACAGTTATCCAATGAATATGCCAACGAAAGCTAAACAAACATCCAACCATAAATACTACTAGGGTCTTTTTATATCTATAAGTTAAGCACGAACATTTAAGAACATCTGGCGTGCAAATGGTCGAAAAAGTTTATGGGACCCGTTGTCACGCAGCTGCTTTTGAGAAAGGCGTACTCGTCTTAGCGAGAGTTTTAAGGTTTTTGTTAGTGCACTTTTTGGCAATTAGTTTTTCTTACCTTCGGCCTCAACAGCACGTACGGGTACCATAAACCTCGAGTTTCCGAAGGGACCGCAGAGCTAGGCAGGTAAAAAGTGAGTCAGGCCTTGATGCACCGTGGGCCCAAATTTCCGGGACCACCCCCCACGTTCGAAAGAACAAGGGAGGCACGGAAAGGGTCCCGAGAAATTACCTGATTGAGCAAGGAAAAGCTAGCCCACGAGTACTTGGGGCTAGCGAGAGGATAGGTCTAGAAAAAAGTCAGACCAGTCCAGAGCACTTGTGAAACCTCTAGCCTAGAGACTAAATAAAGTAACACACCGTAAAAAAGATAGAGCATCCAGTATAGTTACATCGCTATCCGGTGAAAGCAAAGAACAGGCTACAGCCGCCCTCTCAGTATGCGGAGAGCGGGTCAGGAGGGTCGGCGTAGCGTCAGAGTGGGGCAGAGAGGACCCCGAGGATTCGGGTGTCCTGGGTGTGGAGGTTTACGGTTCCCCCGGTTCTCCATATGGTGGTGCCTGCAGGACGGGGTACCATCGGGGTACCATCCACCTATCCTTTATATCGGAGTGCATGTTTCCCTCTGATCTATAAAAAAGGGTCGTCTTATATCGAAAGAAAATAGTATTCTGAAAGTAATCGATGCTAGTACTTACGTTCGTTTTATTCCCAATAGGGGGATATGGGATTTCCTGGGCTGAAAGGAGACCAGGGCTTTCCAGGACCACAGGGACACCCTGGTTTACCCGGTCCACCCGGGAATGTTACTGATTACAGTGATATTTTATCGCAATACTTGGCTCAAAGCTATCCAGGCGAAAAAGGCTCGAAGGGCGAACAAGGCGAGCGTGGTAGTAGAGGAGAACAAGGTCAGAAAGATACCAATTGACATTCATTCTTAGGGCGTCATCGGTCACTCATTTATCTGGGTCGAAATATGTAATGGCGATACTAAATGATATCCGCCAAATGCGATTAGGTTAATTTATCCGATAAGTAATCCACACGAAGTGCCGCGTAAGCTAATTAAATCTCGTTAGAATCGCTCGGAATTGTACGTGTTCCACGTGCACCATGATGCACCGTTAAACCCATTATACATGTCTGTCTGTCGGTCGATAAACGTAAGGCGCTTTGTCCGATTCAGCAAAACTGTGCAAACTCGTTGATTCTGTGATTCCAGTGTCGATTCTGACATTGCTGTATAGTACGCACGTATTTGTATTATGAAATTGCGTATATTCTCTCTGGATCAAATGCCTTTATTGCTGGTTCCCTGGAAGTGAACGATAAATCATTCTCTTATGCTTCTAGACTGCTAATGCGCTAATTCCAATGTTTGAAAAGGTCGCTAACACATAAGAGGAAATAATTCCCTTTAATAAAGTGTGTCAACATTCATGTACAGAAAGGTCGAGCGCAATCGTTTGTACTGCTTTAACTGCTCGAGTATTTCCACTTGCCCTATCGCCCCTTCATCCTGATTTTTGTTTCGAGTATTAAATTCGTAGGTACATACACTATACAGCAACTTCAATTAATATTCGGACGCTCTAAAAAAAAAACGAAAACTTTTCATAATACTAGACTATACGATTCGAACTTTTTTTAGAAGTTTTAGAAATTAGTTTCGATTATTTAGAAATAGTCTAAATACTATTTTAGACTTGATCTAAACATTGATATATCTCTAACATTAATTGTCATGTTTGTAGACGAATTTTAAGAAACTCGAATTAAATGAAATCTTCTTTTTCGTGGTAGTAGCCTTTCTAGATCTGAAATAAATTAAAATCTTACTAACACTGTCGCATTTTATATCCTAGCATTTTTTGAAAATTTTCAGAAGCCATATTACATAAACATCAGTCTCTTTGTGAGTATCCACGTGACATTAGTGGCGTTTAGATTTGTTTCTACATTTTTCAATTCGAATCTTTGTCTCGACTTTTTTATTCGTTAAAAACAATTTACTTCTGTTCATAATATACATACCATTATAAAAAGTATGTCGTTATTATTAATTTTCGCTTGCCGTATGCTATTTCATACAAAATGGTAATTCTAGTGCACCGTTCGGACAGCAGAAAGACAATGCGCAGAGAGACGAATGCGCAGAGTTGTCGACCTAAATACAGCCATTGAAAGATGATTATAAATCAATTTGTTGCAATCTGTTGCAATGCCCGTAAACTCATTGCCTGTATTATTAATCACTGAATGTGTGCCGTTCACGTGACAGAACCGAATAACGTAAGCTCTTAACATGAATCTAATAGCACTCGAACATTCTGTCATTATTACACAGGCAGTGACACACCAAAGATTTAGTCTTGAGTATATATTATATATCCAAAACATAAAAGTTGTTCAAAGTGTTTAGTTTTACTGTATATGTAACATATCCAAAAATCATCGAAATCGGAGAGGAAGCTATTCTACGGTACACCTAATTTTCCAGTGTTTTGTTTCCTTTTCCTTGGGGGGGGGGGGGCTTGGCGTTGATTATTGAAAACCAAAAAAGTTTTAGCAACCAATTCGAGTACAATCTACATATATCGAATGGTGGTATAATATTCGGAAGTCGTTTTTTTAATGGGACGTGGTACTTTTTATTACATATTCAGACCGTGTAGGCAAAAAATAAAAGTTTTGTCTCCGACATTTTTCTCGAAAATACGTGTATATACCGATGATGGTCGAGAGGGTAGTGTGGGGCTCATCCATCCGAAATAAAAAATTAAGAATATGACATACCCATTAACACCCCGCTGTCCAACAAGCCGAAAGGACCCTGTGCTCTCATTTTCTCTAGCCGGTGATATTGTCCGGTGAACCGCTGTTCGCATTCTACGCGGACAATTCCTTGGGCTTCTAACCACATCTGTTCTTGACTTTAATCTACTTAGGTTTACCTGGCGCAGCAATTGGTACTGTAATACCAGGACCACCTGGACCAGAAGGTCCTGCTGGTATGCCAGGAGTTGACGGTTATCCAGGATTGAGGGGCGAACCAGGCCCTATTGGCCCACCGGGTTTCCCAGGACTGACCGGGCAAATTGGTCCTATAGGTTTTCCTGGAGCGCAGGTTAATCAACGCGAACATTATAATAAATTGAGCCTTTTATTTTGATAAGTGACCGAAGTCTATTTATATTTAAATTGACGAAATATACGTATAAAATATCAACGTGTCACACAGCTTAAGGGGGTAGACTCTGTGACAGCTAACTTCAAGTTGTACGCGTTACTACTGTCATCAAAGAATAATTAACTAATTGGACTTAGGCCACTTTGAAAATAAACGGCTCAATTATTGCTTTCAATATAGACGACCTATTTTTCGAAGAGTTTAACGGTCAGTGATTTTCCTGTTTCATTATGACCTTCAGGGACCACCGGGTCCTCCAGGACCTCCCGGACCACCCGGACCACCCGGACCTTCTGATTCAATGACAGACATATTAAATACGAATGATGTTCTGCAAATCGGGAGTCCAGGAATTAGTGGGCCTAGAGGACCGCCAGGTTCTCCTGGATTGGTAAGTGTTATGATGTCTGATTTTCATAGCTACGATTCTCGTCATTATTTGGAGAATAATTCTTACGATTCCGATAACGCTTTGCAATGGTGATTCTGTTAGCCAGGCGAAAGAGGACCACCAGGAGAGCGCGGTCCAGAAGGGCAAATCGGACCGGTTGGGATGCCAGGCAAAGATGGCGCGCCTGGTCTGCAAGGGCCATCAGGAATCAGAGGTCAAACAGGAATGCCAGGTCTCCAAGGACCACCAGGCCGTAGTATCACCGATTCGGAAATTCGGGATATATGCGCAACCGTACTACGAGGTGGATATTTATTTCTACGAATCGCTCCATATTGTCAGCTATTCAAACATTTGTGCTGTATGTACAAAACTGTAATAACGCATTCACAAATATTGCGTAAATTAGACGAAAACTGCTGTTTTGGTGTCAGTTCGGTGCCATAGAACATCGCTCTCGTAGTAGATGACTGTCGCGACGATGTCTCTGACATTCAGTCAGGAATACAAAGATAATTGGTGATTTTATTGGCACGTACAAATACAGAACAAATGACTGAGATTGCGGCGCTGATGCAAGGTCCACCTGGTCCAGCAGTACGAGGCCGTCCAGGTCGTCCTGGATCACCTGGTCCACAAGGTCGTCCAGGTACACCACCAATGAAATGAGGTTCATCGATCCCATACGTCTGCATTTGATCCTATAATTGTAGAAAACGATGGTACAGATATGGCGGTGCTACGGGTTTTCGGTATCTTTTTATTATAAATACAATAGAACTTCGATTATCCAAAGGGCAATAGTAAGGGTTATATTACCCAGTAAGCAAAATCTCGATATCTGTTCGAATTTGGACAGCAGAATTTCCGTCAGGACCCCATACATCGGGAAGTAGCCGCATAAGTATTGGTTCCTGCAAAGCAGGTCAAGAGCACACTCAGCTTCGAGTGTCGTTCTGACGCCATAATGCCAGCCTTCTGCTCGCATCATATCATTGCAGGCTCTAATCGATATCGGCTCGAAGCACATTTGGCTGACTTGGATGCTTTGTATAATAAAGAATGTTGCATATTTAAATATGAAACTTGTTGGGATCATGGAGACTTCACATGTTAGAGGTTCGAATAATCGAGATTCTACTTTAATGGGAAACTACATAGTCTCTTCTCCGGAAACCCATAGCAAATGGCTGCGATGGGCCGTCACATAAAAGCCAACCATAATATTGCCAATAGTCGTAGCGAACATCTAAATGGTCATCGTCGTCATCGTTCCGCCATGAGTAGCTTGAAATTCCATCTTCATTCTTAGTTAGAGCTGGCACTCATCAACGGCGCCATTCGCATACCCGCCGATAATCGCGTCTATTCGATTAACAATCGATCGGTCGATCGAGGTTTAACATGTCACGTTGTCGTACGCCGATAAAGACGATGGAATCCCGCATGTGTCACAGAGAGGCTGAAAGAACTAACAGAGGGACTTCGAGGGCCATCCGGGTTGCCGGGGCTGGTCCGACAGGGCCGTCCTGGTCGAGCCGGAACCCAAGGCATCCCAGGTACCTATTCGTGCAACCAACCAACATCTTTATCCTGCATACGTCTTACTTTGATTTCACCAAATTCAAAACTGTGCCTCCTACATTGATACACGACTCACCGTAAACACGGATCTCTGTATCATTATTCCTAACCAATATGTATAGATCGTGGATGTTTATGCAATTTTCAATTTTTCTAGAAAAATTTTAAGAAAGTGGAATTGAATAAAATCCTATTTTAAGTGGCAGCAGCCTTTGTAGATTTACAATAAGTAAAAATCGTATAAAAATCTATCGAATTTTACCTTCCAGGATTTACTCGAGATTTACTAAATATGATTGTTACTATTAAAGTACAAAATGTCTTTACAGTTGAAAATTTTGGTATTCTGCTCACAGAATTCTACTAGAAATGTTTATTTGATGTTATACATTCAATGGTTTGTAAAGTGTCATTAATAAACGATGAGGGCGCATTCGGTAAATAGGCGAATGCTCAAATAACGTGATAGAGATGTAAAGTTGCATAAATATTGCGTATCGATAATTAGTCGGTAAATAAGATAATAATAATTATTTAACACGCTTCGGATATTCGAACGCAGATTCAGACAGTAACGAAGAAAGCAATACAGTAGAATCTCGCTCGTTGCAGCCTCGTTAATCGCACGGAATACATTGTTGGGATTGTATTGTAGTAAGGGTTGTAATGACTACGTAGCAGTGATGTGCCAGAATCGTGGGTTTTGGGTTTTTCTCCTCCTTTGCTGCTGCCGACTCGGTTCCCCCACTCTTACTTCTACTGCGCACGCGCTACACACCAATGTATCGCTCTACTCACCGTGAGACTCACACGGTCAGAGTAGAGGTACGTTCGTGTGTAGCGCGTACGCAATAGAAGCAAGAGTAGGGGAACCGAGCCGGCAATAGTAGAGGAGGAGAAGAACCCAAAAACCCACGTTTCTGGCATCACTGACGGTGAGGACGGTTTTCCCAAATTGAGGCGAATGTGTCCACCTCTGATGTAGAGGAAATACGGAGTGAAAAAGTGATAAAACAGTTCACAGAGTCCCCCACATTTTCGGTCCCTTTTCGTGCAATGAACGAAGTGCTACTGTACTATGCAATACTCTTTATATTTATAAATTAATTACGCCATTGTGGTTTGTCTCTTTGGTAACAACCTAGGTGATCCCGGTCCTCCAGGTCTACCGGGAGAACGTGGCTTCGTGGGTCTACCCGGACCACAAGGTCCTACGGGTCCTCAAGGTCCTGTTGGTGAACGGGGAGAGAAAGGTGATAGAGGCGCGGAAGGCTTCGGCGTAGAAGGTCCTGTTGGGTCGAGAGGATTGCCTGGTAGTACCATTTTCCAATCGTAATCAGACATTGTATACATATATCTATAAATCTCTTCCAACAACAATTTTTGTTTACAGGACCACCCGGTAATGATGGTGTCGGATTGCCAGGAAGACAAGGAGAACGGGGCGCACCAGGTAGACCAGGTAAAAAATACAAAATTACAAACATGTTTTTAAGATGCGGTACTGGTATCTTTGGTTTCGTTCATCGATTGGTTCTCCAGGAATGATGGGCCCATCTGGACCTAAAGGTGTGGCTGGGTTTTGCGAATTGTGCAATTATCCGGGACCCGCTTACTTACAGTACATCCGCACCAATGAAAAGGGACCTTAAGCCAGCATTTCAACTCTATAAAGTTGTAAAGTACAATTAACGAGTTCATGAACAATGAACTTCGCAGTTCATATTTTTAGAAATCTATCGGGCACTGCCATTTCCAGAGAATACTCTATTGATAACGTGTATTTAAATACAATCATATTACATATTACAGTGGAGCGTCCATTATCCGAACCTCGATTATCCGAACCAGTGAATGAGATATCTCGAAAAGACCGTTTTTGTGGTTGTAAAACTGTTCGATTATCCGAACAATTCGATTTTCTGAACCACCTCGGTCCCAATTAGTTCGGATAATTGACGCCCTACTATATTCAAGAATAACCGATACATGTTATTATGTAATATGCTGGTCATTATATTACAATTGTACGAATATTTGTACAGATATTTAGTATTAGTTCCGAACAAATATTTTTTAAGAAACGAGTTGTCGAATATTTCAATGCAATGTAAAACATGCGTATTTAGAAATAAGTGTTCGGGGACTATACAGGATTGGAATGGAAATAGACTAGACGTGGGATTATTACGACGATGACGTTTCGTGGACACGCGTCATTTATTTTACATTGGTTGCAGCACTGAAACGTACAGCAATAGATATTTTGTCGCGTACTCTACGTGTACACGACGCTCTGTGGACAAACAGCCTTAGCTTCCCCACCCAACCGGCCAGCGCTAGGCCTGTCCGGACCTGCTCCAGGCGATTCTATGCGTCATCGACCCTCGGAGTACCAAGCGTCCGCGTCTGGTTAAATTGACGGTGTATTTCAGTAGGCAACCCGCTTCTCAATTTTCGGTTGCCCTTCGGAAGGCAGCCCGCTCGGCGTGACAGAAACAGAATAGGTCGTTTAGCGGCATCTGGATACGGACAGCGCTCGAGATGCAATGCCTGTTATAGTTAGTCATTCTCAAAAACGCTTGAAACCCGACCGTATAATAGTTGAAGAGAGGAGAAAAAAAGAATGCTCATATCAAATCGGAGTCACTCGTTTGGAAACACGTGTTCGGAGATTTTACGAGATCGGAATGAAAATAGACTATTCTTACGTGGAACTTGGCTGGAAATAAACTATAGTTAGTATTTCATCTCACTAGACCCGAACAGAAAAATAACGTAAATGTTGTCGGCATTAGAAACAGAAACAAAATACGAAGAAAAAGGAACGCTTTCGCGTTCCAACGCCACATGAGAAAAGAATAGAGAGAGGCAAGATGGCCGCCGCTAAGTGCAAGACATGCTTTCTCCTTCTCGAGGCATCAGCGCCCCGAAGCGCCAGGGCAGTACGTGGGAGAAACGGCGCGGCTTGTTGCTATGACGCATGACGCCACATACAGTTTTTGAAAAAACCCAAGACCCACGCGATTCTGGCATCACTGGTCCATGCAAAAGTCCAGTCGTTCAAAAGTAGTGATGTCGTTGGTGCGCTCATTGTGCGCCGCCCGCAAGGGCAACCCGCCCGGAGGGCCTGGTTACGAGGGCGTGCCGAAGACACGCCACGAGCAGCTGGTTGTACATAAAATTGCATAGTGTTGCAATAGAATTTGCTAATAAGTGAAATTGGTATTAGTTTGGGTTATTTTTTCGGGCGATCAACTCTGACAATTCTCACATTCAACAATATTAAATAATATAACAATTGCGAAAATTTCGAATTTATCGAAACAATCTGTTCCACACCAAAAGGACTCCAGGACGTGTCCTACGAGTTACAAAATATACGCAAATACACATGTTATACATTCATTTTCCAGAATCGAATCATAACAATTTTTTAAAATTCTGCGGGGTCCTGGAGGTACACCACTTTATCGAGAATCTTACTTTACTCAGTAATGTGTATTGAGTCTGAAATCGTCGCGCATGCGCGTGAAATCTTGCACCACTATCGCAGCTCCATTAGGCTCAATTCAAATTCAAACAGTCGGGTGCAGTCAGGTGCAGTGTGGCTAGATCGAGAAAACCGAGGAGAATACAGGTACCACCTCTCCATGTTACGCGACTGCGCGACCAGTCTACAGTTTTAGTGGGGGACGCTGGAATGTGTTCATGGTAGTCGAATAGGTTAGTGGAAGGAGAAAAGGAGGAGAGTACGGGATCTCCGAACGAGGATCATCTCGCCACGCTGGTCGGGCGGTCGCGTCGGATCGTGATTAATTATAATTTACAGACGAATCGGTATGTGTAAATGCGACTTATGTTTACTGTTACAAAGAAACGAATGAAACTTGTCCGTGGTACTTACACTATTTGTGGTGTTAATTCTGTATATTTGTACAGGGAATGAATGTTACCGGTTTCGTCACGAAATAGAACTTTTGTTGACAAGTTTGATCACAGTATCCACAACCTAACCTATTTCGACGCAGTGAGGGCGTGAACACTCCTCATTTTCTCTTTGGTAATTCGTTGTACAGTCATTTCTTCCCTTTATTTATCTTTTGTAACTAATCCTGACTATTTTTCTATTTTTTGGCGAGCGTAGGACCCCATAATTTTGCATCCTGCAATTATGGCACGCAGTGTACACAGTGTACGCAGTGTACGTAGCGTACGCAGTGTCAAAACAATACCATGGTATCAGAAGCCAATATTGACACATGCGTATATTCTCGACATTCAAAGAGGTGCTATGTTCACTGGAATATTTTCAATGGTACGCATTATGCTTCGTAATTATTTAACCCTTTTGCACTCGAAGGTGTTTCAACTAGAAAATTAAACATTTCTTCCGATCTAGAATATTTTCATTATTAATGATTCTATCAATTCGGTGAATTGCCTCAGACTCATTGCTCGAGTGCTAAAGGTTAACGCAGGGGTGACCAACCTTTTAGATAACATGCGTCAATTTTTGTTACATACAAGTTCGGATGAATCATATAAATCAAGCACTTTTTCTATCTTCTTACATTCATTGTTGGAGTTGGAAAATAGGGGTAAGAATAGTATCTACTTTGCATGGGGGAAGAAAAGAAATAACTCAATCGCACAACTAAATTAATTAATTTATGCCTATAATAAGATTATAATTAGGCACGTTTATTGGAGCACCAGTCTACATAAATTGAACCGAGAGCACTTGGGTGTTGAAAATATAAAAATGGATTCAGTTATACTTCAAAAGAATAAGTAGGCGTAAGGATGTAATGTGCCAGAGGTTGGCCACCCTTGGTTTAATGCAAACAAATGCTCAAATAAATTTGCAGTAATCAATAATTTTCTTTAGTGTTTAGCTGTTTTCACAATTTGTACAGCGATATTTGATCTTTACTGTCTATCTCAAGCTGCGCCAGGTTCAACACATTATGGATACTACATAATATCGTATGAATTCGTATACGTAGGCAATCCGCATGGTAAGAATAATATATAGTTCTAACATTTCATAGAATAAGCCAGGCTTGGGCAATGCTTGCTTACAGAAAAAATGTGGCTGCTTCTCTGCTTCACCTACTTGGCAAGTCACACACCACCCCATCCACTCTGACGCATTGTGTTGCCTAATCCTGGAATAAGCAATAAAGTAAAAGTGAACAAAAGATTTGTCTGTTTTGTTCCAGTTCGCAATGCCCTTGTAGTATTCGCATTATTCTCCATGCTTGGTGGAATTGCTATTTTTGCGACGTCCGTAATACTGATACGTGCTTTGCGGAAGGAACACGAGAAGAAAATGGTGCCCTGGTTGTATAGCTTCGCAGGTTTCGCTACTTTTAGATTATTTGCGTTTTTGTTCTTCAGTACGGTAAACGATATGATATTCGCTTACAATGCCATAATGTGTTTCCTGTGGTCCGTATTTACTGGTATTTCCATTTACGGATGGTTAATCGTGTACTCTCTATACTTAGAATTAAGCGATCTCACAAGACTGGAAGACCTCGCACATTTGAGAGTAAGTTTTGCTATCGAACAAGAGCATCTTTTCTTTAAACTTCGATGTAGACTAAATAACGAATTCTAATTTTCAGATTGGCACCCTGCAATCATTGAATGCGTCCACCACACATTCCATTGCTAGTTCTCGACCAACGACTCCTCACAGCGCGGTATCGACAATGCCAGCTAACTAACCAATGAAGTGTCTAGTCCATACCTAAAAAATGTAATAAATGGCATTCGTATATTTTCTATGCCATTTTTGACATTTTTAAAATCGTTTAAGAGTGCCTGGGAGCCACAGCATAAATTTTGAGTGACTACAGCAACAGATGCTGCAAAATTAAAAAGCTCCTGGACCAGGATTGAGAGATCCTTGTCTCTTCTGCAGAGCTGTGACAGAGAGGGAGATGTTTTTATTTTAAAAAAGTAAAAAAATAGCGTACGAAATGTATGAATGCCATTTATAGCATTTATGGTCACAGTGTAGCGTGATTTCTTTATGAAAACCTGCCGTGCCATGCCATGCGAAGCTTCGTCCGTGCACGTCACGTACGCACCATGAATTATGGCCTCGCGGCACATTCACTGCAATTCTGACATTGCCTTAGCGCGATAAGCAGACAAACCAATCCGTCCATTTTTATTGAAATCGGTCCGAAGCAAGTAGAGATGTGGTCATGTAAAACACAATTTTTGTATGACGAAAGTATTGCGAAAGAGTGTATGTATCTCTGTTGTAAAGTTTAAGATATTGTGGAGAAACAGATATTATTAGGTTTTTATTATTATACAGGGTGTCCCGTGTTTTTTCCGGCCAAACTACGGGAGCATATTCTACAAGTAGAAATAAGAAAAGAATGTTATTTGAAGTTGAATTGACTTTGGTAACGGCGGTTTTTACATCGAAGAGTATTGAAAGTTGAACGTGTTTATCTTATCATTTCAAAATGTCGTCCTTAGATATTAATGTAAGCTTGACATCGAAGTTTTATGGAACTTATTACAGTGCGAATTTCCTGATAATTTTGTTTCATTTCAGTAACTGAGTTATTAATTTGTTGTACTAATTCTTCGCGTGAGGTTACTTCTGTACGATAAACTTTATCTTTTAAAACTCCCTATAGATAAAAATCAAGAAGTGATAAATCTGGTGTTCTCGGATGCCATAGGATCGGTCTCCCTTGACTAATCCACCTGCAATCATAATTTTCATCCAACCAATTTCTAACTGGTGTAGCATAGTGTGATGGACAACCGTTTAACTGTATCCAACTATTTTGTCAAAGCAGTAGTGGTACGTTTTTCATCAAAATTAATAAATCGTTTGATCAGTATGCGGAGAGCGGGTCGGGAGGGTTGGGGTAGCCCGAAAATGGGGCCGAAAGGACCCCTAGAATTCGGGTGTCCTAGGTGTGGAGTTTTACGACTTCGGTCATTTGATAGGAATCTTTAAAAAAGCAGTCCATTCAATCTCTCAGGCAAGTAGAAAAAGTATCTTTGCAGGGCGCGTAGCGGCTCAGTGGTTAGAGCGCGCAACTACGGACTCCGTGGTCGTGGGTTCGAATTCCGCTTCCGGCACCCCTGGAAATATTCCTTATGACATCTAATACTGTCGTGTCCAAGGTGGTTCGGTAGGTCCCGTCGCAAAATAATTCTTTATCGGGTGGAATATAGATTACTGTGGGCTCATACATGATTATTGTGAAAATTAGTGCTCGGTCGCAAGGCAAGCGACCCTCGCACTAAAATTTTGCACACTATCGCAGTTCTGGCCGTGACATTGCTCGTTAATGGCCGGTTGTGTTGGAACTGGCGCCACTTCGCCAATCCTGTCCCTTAGAACACCCATTTTGTCCAATTCGATGCCATCCTGTGTAGCCAGCACCGACTACATACATGCCCAGATAGCAAAAATTCTCGAAACTGACTCAGGCACGATATGACCGTTTGGGCTCGTAAAATTCCTTCGGCCCAAACCGAGAACAAGCTGTCTTCGGCCCAAACGGTCATATTGTGTCTCTGTCAGTTTTCAGTAAACTTGCTCCTTAAGCACGTTCAAGCGACCTTCGTCTCGTATAATTCCCGATACCTGCCTTTGGCACGACGGTCTCGATTTCAGCTCGATAGTCGCTTGGCTATCTGGGTGGCTACCGGCAACCTGCTCGCCCATAACGTTCCGACGAAATCTTTCTGCACATCGGTTCCTGCCAGGCTCCTCATGTGCCGCAAGAATTACGTCGACGCAGCGCTCGATCTCCTTTCTCATGCTCGAGGAGTTGCTTGATTTTTCGCTGCATTGACGTAAACGCGAACGATCAGTTCTTCTTTTAATTTAGTGTACTTATTCTCTGCTGGCGTGTCCAGCAGAATGTCCTCCACTTCCTGAGCTGATTTGTCGTCGAACCGCGTCACAACTTGTTTTATTATCCAGCGTAAATTGAACTCCATCTGATGATCACCAATTGTAGGTATGTGCCTACTCGTAGAGACAGGTGAATAACTTGTTTGCGGTTATGCGTGCATTACGGTCATACAACTTGGATTGACCCGTCTGTCAAGGACGCCGAGAGTGCCTCGGGTATAATCCCCTAGTGTATCTTGGTGTGTGTGCTTGCCAGTTGGCAACTGCGCCATGCGAGAGTAACTAAGGAGTTACACTTTCCTTACTGAACATTCCCTACTGTTGACTACATTTTTACTCGGATGGACTTTTATTACCACGTTTCTATTAGCTCGCTTTCTTGTTTGTTTGTTTGTCTGCCTGTTCGGTGACAAATTTTTCAAAAACTAACTTCCTGCAGAGCTAGAGACTTGAAATTGGATACATGGCTCAGAACTGGATGACAATGCATTATTCAAAAAAAAGTTTTTTTAAAGTCTTACCGTTTCGGAGAAAATAACAATTAAATATTTACCTTTTCATACCCCCGTGAAACTATGTCATTACGTTCAACGATCCCCACTTCGCTCGCCAACGCTGCTACTTTACTATGCGTGTGCACTCTGACACATCCCCACTCCACGGACCCACTTCGCTCCGACGAACAGTGATGGTATTCGGGGCGCTTTTCGCGCGCATGCGCGACAATTTTGACGTCAGAAGGCCTCACTGAAGTACGAAAATCGGGTATCTTGATCGCCCCGCTAATTTCGCAAAAGGGTATAGCCAGGTAGTCTCCCACTACTTTCGCCTCAAAAGCTCCCCACACATTTCGGACGTAGACACGTCCCTGACAAAACTCGCGCATGCGCGCGAAAAGCGCCCCGAATACCATCACTGCCGACGAAGCTCAGTATACGATAGTACGTCGTCGCGCGACTATCGGTAGTACATCATCGCTTTGTTTATCAAGTGAAATTTACAATTTTACAATTTTACAAATTTACAAAAAATGATACAAGTATTAACACAAGACTAATAAAGCAGAAAATAATTATTTAAATAAAAATAAATTTTTTAAAATACCACGTTTTTAAAAACGGACTAAAAAGTATAAAATAATTTTCCCTGGTCCCATACAGATTTCTAATCTCGTACTGATAGTCCTGAAAATTTGTGATTGTGAATTTTTAATAGCTATGAAAATACCTGTAAAATTTAAAACGGAAAGTGTGAGGCGCGTGGAATAGATGATTGATACATTTTGCGCTCCACGTTTTCCGTTTTAAATCTTACAAGTGTTCTCATAGCTATTAAAAATTCACAATCACAAATTTTCAGAACTATCTGTACGAGGTTAGAAATCTGTATAGGATTAGGAAAAATTATTTAATACTTTTTAGTCCGTTTTTAAAAAATTTATTTTTATTTTCTTGGTTAACTTTCGAATGGTTCAACAGCCATTGAAAAACCACTAAGGGCAGTTTCAATTATTCGTAGCGATCTTAGGGGTCGCCGTAAAAGAAATGAAAAAGTCGAAAACAAGAGCCACCCTGGCGTTGTAAATCTTTGTGTGTAACCGCTGTGCGGGTTACATTTGAAATGTGTTAACCGCAAATCGGGCAACTATCGCGCGCGCAATGGTCCGATTCCTCGTTCGCCCGTTTAAAGAAACGATGGCGCCACCAACAGTCTAGTGCCAGTCGGAATCAGTGATGGCCGCGAGACTCGCGATGCACGTTACGTTCAGATTGTGCTTAGTTTGTTTATCGTAATATTCTCGCAGTGGAAAGTGTTCGCTGGTTTCTGTTCAGAGAAGACTGAACGTGGACACGTTCTCGCGTAAGAAATTCGCTAGTATATAATCGCATCCGTCTGAACGGACCGTAGAAACGACGCGGTCGGTCCTCTCGACAGTTCTGTCCCGTGTTTAAAGCAGCAGTAGCCAGTCTATAGTGCCGTGAGAAGTGTCGTTACTGTCGCCACTTGGCTGACTTTCGCGGTGGTCCTGATGACGTTGTGTATGTGATAGAACGATACAAAAGGATCCTTCATCACGGGAACGGCAACCTCACACCCGTCGGCACTTTTTCTCTTCCTATTGCGCGCTCTCTCTTTTTCTCTCTCCCTCTCTGTCTTTCTTTCCTCCTCTCTCTTTCACGTACTCTCTCTCTTTCTCTCTCATCCTTTTCGAAGACACGCGCATCAAAATCAACTGAGGTATGTATACCGGCAGACCAGGTTAGGTACATCGCCGTGTTTCGTGACGGCGCGGCGTTACGAACGAATTCGATCCGAATTGCATGCGTACTTTCTAATATTTTTTTTCGTAACACACCACGTCGTAATTAGGCAGATTAGCCATACGGTAATGTAGCCTTCTGGCAGCAGTGGGTCTGAACACTCGTCTAGACATAACTCTGACAATGATTTATAAAGTCTGCGCAGTCGTCGGTGATTATATTTCATTTTTAGACACGACTGAAGCTCTGACTCATGCGAATGATTAAATGATTTGTTTGTTCATCGATAAACACGAATTCCGCGCGATTCTAGAGACACGAAGATTACAGAAGTACGAGCGCATTTGAGTTTTTCGTCTCGTGCATCGGTAATGTATGTAGAATATCTATTTGACGAGTTCTAGCGATTGGATTTTTTCGTTCTTTGTGAGTCGTCTCCTGGTTTATTTACCGTTACAGTGTAAATATTATAACGGCAACGATAAGCCCTGCCAAATAAGATTAATCTCGTGTGTGTCGTTTATGTATAATATAACGGACACCGTCTCGGCGCGGCTCGTGCGGCTTGTGTAAATACGTCCCACCTGGCAAACGAAGTGTGTTTGTTTCCCCCCTGTTAAACGGTGTTCCACTGATACGCGTTACTTCCTCTACTCGGCACCGGTCCAAAACATTATTCCCGATTGATTCGCGGCAGTCTAATATCGGAAAAAGCTTCTGGAGCGTGAACGGCTTTGCGGCGACATGCCCAAAATCAATCTGTAACCCGATTAAATACAATATTCTAGTGAAATGTTCAGCTGCTGCAGATTGACCTTTATCCGTGACGTCAAGCCACCTGAAAGTAGAAATTTTATAGTGGTTCGATATCGGTACGATAATTTTAACTGTCAACGTTTATCTGTCTCGTCGTTCATAGGCACAATGTTTTTGTCGTGTCGGATCGATTCGAAGATCGACGTGTATCTCGATTGCATACGACGGTTCCGAAATTGACCGCGCCTTTTCGCCGCTCCTTTTCGCATGTTCCCCTGTATCTACGCACCGAAACTGTCCCACATTCCCGGCCGTTCCTCTGTCTCCTCGGCCGATCTTATACACCCCCCACCTGGCCCACTTATTGTATTGATTCAAACTTAGGCATCCGCGCGTTCCTTATTCTCTTGCAACATGCGTCTTGCGACTTGCTTACGCTAGGATTGTCTTTATTTCTTGTCTTTTCGCGAACGATCCTCTTCGCAATTCGTAGGTTAACCGGGTGATGGCTATTTCGGCAGGGACATGTAGCAACGAAGAAAATGGCTGGTCGACGAATTCGCAAACTCGATATCCGGGAGGTTCCTAAACCCGGAGTCACAGACCTCGCGTCCGTTCCCTCGTGTCATCTATAGGGTGTTCAGGCTATTACTAGCCAGCATTTTTTTGTAAATAAGAAATATTAGAAAAAAATTGTAGAGAAAAAAGTAATACTGTTTTTTATGCGCAATACGATGACATATGCATTTTTGTTTTATTTACATTATTTTGATAGAAATGAAGGTCAAGACGAATTCGTCCATCTACTACACAATGACCTTCAACAAAACAATTTGATTATCGTTACATTGAATCAAAGTTTCTTCATTGTAATAAAGAGTGGTTAGGAAGAGATTTCATATACCCGCCTGGAATATTATCATACAATGGTTTTGATAAGGAAAACAACTGATTCAACATCTACATAAAAATTTATAAAAATAACTAACAAATTAAACAAAAAATATATTCTAACTTGTATTATTCAGATTATTTCAGAAAGAGATTATTTTATAATATTTCTTAGTTCAAACCTCATGTCAATATCTCAAAGGGTACAAAAGTCATACACAAATGTCCCTAAATTTTTCGATCCGGACCACTGTGCGGCGGCGTGCTCGTTGTACGGCCTGCCACGCTAAATTTTAAAAAAATTGTTTAGTAATCGTTGAGGTAATTGCAAATACTATTTCAAAGTTACAAAACTCATGCAGTTTTAATTGTCAAATGTGAAAATGCAGTTATCCGATGAATAGAACTTGTACCTTTCACTGTCATAGCCCCTCAAACAAGTAGAGACCCACTACCATCTTTTACTTTAACGTATACTTTGTTGGATGACAAACTAATTTACTCTATGATAAATAGTGACTAAGATGTTTTTGACAGTGAACCTCGACCGGTCACTACACTTACTCACACAGAAATCAGCACTATGCACATCATTGCAGTCACCTACCTCTTCCTTTAAGGGACTACTATTTCAGTTCGCGCAAAAGACTGAACTGGCCCTTTTAAGTAAAAACCTCAGCGTAGGTAAGATCTCGCTCTTTCGAATTCCTGTATATTCTCGAGTTGTCAGACATGTGACGAATTAACAACAAAACTAGTGTTTTGTTTAACATAAAGTTATACAACGTTTATAAATTCCTCATCCGGAATACAACAACTTTACCATCGTATCCAAATCGATTAAATTTCGATGCAGCTGTAAAAATTACTCTGGAGTGTCCAGTTTACGTGTCTTAAGTTGCACTGTGTGGAATTTTTGGTTCTTTTTCTTTCTTGGTTATGACTTAATGAGAGTTTTCTTAAAACTTTTTTTTTGGGGGGGGGGCGAAATTTTTTTCCCCTTTGGACCCCCACTTGTCTGGATCCGCCCCTGAGGGTAAGGAATTTGGAAAGTCGGCTCTCGTAACTCTTTACAGAATTGTCGATAAACATCAAGCGGTAAAAGTTTATCCAAGTGGGAGAATTGTTAGTTACTGGTGTTTTAATGAATGTGGAAATAGGATTAAGGATTCTCAGATGTCTAGTGTCAAAGTATAATATTATTCGAAATGGGGTACGCTTGTTATTGTATAGTATAATTCTGGAATACTGAGCTCTCGGTTTTAAAATCACGGTTTGCAGCTTTTTACAGAATTTGATCGAATTCTAAGGGAATCAGAACCCTATCTCACGATATGCGTATAAGCTCCGCTTTCAGACTAGTGCTCGACGAGTAATAGATCACAGTTTCACCGTTCTGTTGTGAGCTCGCCGACCGTGTCGAACGTAGAAAAGGACAGCGCTTGTAAACACGGACCGCGCGGCCGAAGGCGCAACAAAAATAGCGTGCCGGTGAGATAATGCTAATGCAATGATAAAATTTCCTTATTTTTACTTATTTTTAATGAAATTTTATTAATATATTTGTGACATTTTCTGATTAAAATGACAAGAAACAAGATATAATTTCCTCCGTAATTACTGTAGATGTGAAGCATGGTGTATCGCTTGAGAAATCTGTTGCGAATGGTTTCGTACCGAGAAATGAAAAATCAAAACGTTTGCATTAGTATTGTTCTGTCAACAATTCCTAGGCAGGCTTTATCGTTCCAGCATGCATCGAACGCGAACGCGTAGTCTTCTGTTTACATTGCACAGATCGTGCCCTATACTTTGTCCAACGAGACGAGGCATAAGCACTAAAGGACGCTCGCCGGCACTTCACTGCCTCCTCTCATTGGATAGAGTATAGATATTATTTTAAGGGGAGCTCCTCGTGTAACGTTTAAATAAACAAAAATTTGTAAATGTTACGTTTAGGGAAGACAACTCGGATGACCTTTTACTCAAAAACTGATAAACAGTTTGACATTTTGCACATATGTTCTTAAAAAGTGATACTAGATTAAGGCAGGGTTAATTTTCCAAATTAACGGAACCATACAGCCGACTGGGGCATGGCGGAACATGAAGATAGGCCACATAACGAACATTTTTATATGAGTTTGGTCTGTTTGCACACGAAACCTCCCTTAAAACAAGGCAACGGCCGATTTTGCTTTTGACTTAAATGCGCAAAGAAGAGCATTCTGTTACAGACGATTAGAAAAATTTAAGACGTACGTGCCGGCAATGTTATTTTTTAGAAAGCTGTTTCCTGTCCATTTCATTAATTTAAGATTGCTCGGTGCAGTTATCCTTCGAACACTTCGTCGACGGTCAATAGCATTCGCAAACGTCACGAACCTTGGCTTTCTACAACGGCTTTAAGTTGCGAGGTCCGAAGATCGGAAGGCCTGCAAACGATCACGGCAAGACAACGACACAACGGAGATGCTATGTCTTCGAGCTCCAGCGCCGATAGGGTGGCGACGAGGGATTACCAATTGAGGCGAGGCCACTTTCCCTGGGAAAACTGAGGAAAATATCAGCGATCCTGCAGAGGTGGGGATTAATAAGAAGGATCTACCCTACGAGGACAATAGTCGAACAATACTCTTATCCTAATCATTTAACTATTCAGACGCTGTAGCCCATCTTTTCATATCCACCAACCTTGATTTCTTACATTTGTGTGCTATTTTTTCGATTTCTTAAATTTTCTATTTGGTTATTACTTAGTACTAGTTCTGTTAAAATCTTGTATCAGTTTTTTAAACTTTTTGTGCTGGTTTAAGTGATGGAAATGGAAAGTGGCGAAAGCGTTGTGCTGTCTATACAACAGCGTATGGACATTCTGAAGGACTGGGAGACATCCTCTATTGCAAATGTCGCTAAGAAGTATAAGATAGATCACGCGACCATTTGGCGAATTCAACAAAACGCTACGACAATCGCCGGATTCGTAAACAAAGGAAAACCAGAGGAACATCGAAAAAATTTAAAGGAACCGATCTACGAAGAGTTGGAGAAACATTTGCTTGTGTGGTGTATAGAAAGGAGAGCCATGGGAGATGTTATATCGGATGAGCAACTTCTAGAAAAAGCAGCTGAGTTGAAAAAAGGGTTTGGAGACTGTCCGAATTTAAAAATCAGTAAAGGCTGGCTCGGAAGATTTAAAAGACGCCATAAAGGTCCACTGGCTCGCACATATGATGGAAAGCCCACTGCCGAGGACCAGGACAAAGACAGGGATGAGATAATAAATGAAAACAGGAATGAACAAATCGATGAAGGTAGGAATGGACGAAGTGAGGAAGAAATAGCTGTTGACGTAGGAGACTATGGGATCAAAATGAGTCAAGAAGAAAGACAGGAATTAGAGGCTGCTTTTATGCGTTTAGAGCGTTATAGAGATCGCATTCCGCTGTCGGCACGTTTTCACTTAAACGGAGTAAAGTTAACAATGTTAGGTAAGACAATTGTAACAATAGTCAAGTATTAAATACGTCACACTGTTCTAAGCGTAACACGACATTCTTTTTTTAGGCAACGCAAAGTCAAAATCCTGTGTAGAGACCAAAAAATAGATCCAATCCCGTGTCAAAATGTTACAGGATTTTCTTAAACGACTCATTTTAATTAGACGTCTGAGACAAATATCTTGAGAAAGGTTGTACAAGAAAAAACTGAAAATAAAAAAAATTAGCATCGCATTGGAATTTTAAACAATACAATAAGTTTTCTCGTTTTCTTTCACTCGCTATCCTCTTCTACGTCCTAAACTTACTACATACCGTCAATTAACCCTTTACACTCGGAGCTATTTGAAGTAAAAATTCAAACATTTCCTAGAATAATTCCATCTTTTAATACCTCTTACAATACTTAAATCATTAGTTATTGATTGTATACCAACATATTTAATGATGTAAACAATATTTTGAATAATGCTTTCTGAGGCTAAGGGTTAAACCATTAGATACAGTTTAGATTATATCGTGTTTAGTGTCACTTTAATCAAAGAAATGCCACAAATAAGTTTGCGAAAATTCCGTAAAAAAATAATGAAGAATAAAGAAGTTTTGTGATTGACTTAGGAATAGTTCACACCGATGTACCGGACCCCGTATCGGATTAAACACGGCGAGTTTACACTTTACACTGCTTGGCGACCGAGGCAGCACAAGCTTCTCAATGTCTCGCGGGCAATATCCAATTGTACTGTATTTTTTCATGCATGCGCATTTAAAAGCAGTAACGTATCTATATTGTAGAGAAAGCAGTGGGAAATTATTATTGGTGGGAATATTATATATAGAAATTTTAATATACATTAATTTTTCAAAATCAAATCATAACAAATTTCGTGAAATCATGCCAATCCCAATGTAGTCAAACTCTTTTCTTTACCGACGCTGAAATTATCGTGCATGCGCGAAATAACCATATGATATCATTGCTCAGTGGTGGGAATAGGCACTATGCGAAGATCTCGTTTTATCCGATTCTCGTTTGCTTAGATCGAATCTCCACTGTATTTGCCTTGTATTCCAGCGTCTACAGACAATGGTGAAACGTTGTAGCATTATGGTAACCAATGGTTCATTTGCGTAGTGAGGAAATTACGACTCGAGCTATAACTTCTTTTTTCCACGTTTTTATTAGCTCGCTTTCTTGTTTGTTTGTTTGCCTGTCTGTTCGGTGACAAATTTTGCAATTGATTTTGCACTGATGAGGTAGAGACTTGAAATTGGATACATGGCTCAGAACTGGATGACAATGCATTATTAAAAAAAAAAATTTTTTTTTAAAGTCTTACCGTTTCGGAGAAAATAACAATTAAATATTTACCTTTTCATACCCCCGCGAAACTATGTCATTACGTTCAACGATCCCCACTTCGCTCGCCAACGTTATCTACTTTACTATGCGTGCGCACTCTGACACATCCCCACTCCACGGACCCACTTCGCTCCGACGAAGCTCAGTATACGATAGTACGTCGTCGCGCGACTATCGGTAGTACATCATCGCTTTGTTTATCAAGTGAAATTTACAGTGAGCTTAGTGAGAATACAAAGTATTAATAAAAAATGATACAAGTATTAACACAAGACTAATAAAGCAGAAAATAATTATTTACATAAAAATAAATTTTTAAAAATGCCACGTTTTTAAAAACGGACTAAAAAGTATAAAATAATTTTTCCTAGTCTCATACAGAATCCTAACCTCGTACTGATAGTCTTGAAAATTTGTGATTGTGAATTTTTAATAGCTATGAAAATACTTGTAAAATTTAAAACGGAAAGTGTGGGGCGCATGCAATAGATAATGATACATTTTGCGCTCCACGTTTTCCGTTTTAAATCTTACAAGTGTTCTCATAGCTATTAAAAATTCACAATCACAAATTTTCAGAACAACCTGCACGAGGTTAGAAATCTGTATGGGATTAGGAAAAATTATTTAAATAATTTTTAAACCGAAACACTTATACTTGTGAAACGTCAACGATTTCGACCATCGCTGTATTTGCTATTTTGGATAAGTGAGATTGTTGTCACAGTGTATCGTTTCAAAAATATTGTATTTTGCAATTTCCTTGCTTCGTTCCACAAAAATGTTCAGATTCACGCTAGGTTGGTTTCTGTAATATTATAAGTGTCTCGTTAAGTGATCGATAACCTCGATATCGTTCGACGCGAAAAGAACAATGGGAAATTGCTTATCTGGAACTATGAACAAATTCTGAGCACAACCTCTTGAGATACTCGTTTTCGTTTTACGTGCTCGGCTGTAAAAGATGCTTCTGCAAACACTTCTTTATCGTCACATCTCCTACGAAGGATCTTCCATTTTCTTAGGTGTTGGGGTAGTGGTCGGCAAACTGCTAAACGCGGCTCTTCCACGAATGACGTGTTCAAAATAAATTGTTTTTATTTTAATGTAATAGTATTTTAATAAAATTTGTGATCTGTCAGTGTGTTATATGTATATTCAAATGAAAAGCAATTTCCACTCTTTTTTAATGGTTCTTAATCTTCTAATCAAAGTTCTAATAACCTTGGATCTCATTTGGGGCTCCAGCCAGCTGAAAATGTTTTAAGGATACGCAAAAATTGACCGAATCTGCCTACTCATTAAAATTCACAAAAGTAATTCTAATATCCGTCCTACGGAGTTATCGAGTAGAAAGGGGTCAATGCCCTTTCGCTTTACGACCAAGCTCACGTAAGAATTTGCTCATGATCACTATTAATGTATGTCCATAAATATTTAAGTCCTGAACATAATCAAGAATCCAGAAAATTTCGAGCACCTGACCCATTTCAATTTTCGGGTTTCCGCACACCCCTATAAAGTAGGCGCGTTGCGTATTGGATCGAATTGCCCTCGATCCTATCGCACGACCGTCCGCAGCGCAATTCGAGAGATCATTTACGCGTGTCGAGTATGGCAAGGTTACAGGAACGTGCCATCGGCACCACCAACCCTTACGACATTTTAAAGGGCGTTCCGGTTCGTGGGACCGACAAACAATCGGCCAACGAAGAAAACATTCCGTGCGCACGAGTAATTGGAAATAAGACCAACGCACAAGGATCCGAACAACCCGGAGGTGCCGACGTTGTACAAGAACCCCTTTCGAACTTCATATCCTTTCACAGTCCTGTCGTCGCCTCGTCCCGCCTAAAGTAAGATTCTGGCGAGGGTGGTGTACGTGCGTAGATGGAAAAGATCACATAAAAACATATTTTTTATATTCTTCTAACGTTTTCACTGTTTCAAATACACCCACCGATTTTGATTTTAATATGCATAAAGTCCGCTGACTAATTATCGATGACCTCGAAAACATCTGATTATCAACTTTTAGAAAGTTTCAATCACATTTTGACTTTTGGCCAGCAAAATCGCGTTTGTCCCAGCGGCGAATCGAACCCGCACGGTCTCAGACCCGAAAATCCCAGAGTTGTCCATTTTTTCATTCGTAGAAACGGCGAAAAGGATCAACGCGACAATAAATTTTCTTATCTGCCTAAGAAAGATCGCATAAAAGTTCTTCTCTTTAAAAGGATGTCGTTCTAAAGAATACAGAACTACAAGAACTTTTATAATAGGCAATGTTCGGCAACGATCAGTTCGATTCCGATTGATCAAGTCTGTGCGGTGCAACAAAGAAACCGTAGAAACGAAAGCATCGACAAGGGGACAATTACATTTATTGGCGTGCGCCGACGAAACGACAGGGATTCGCTTCGTTAAGTTAATGGAACGTGAAACCCACTTGACGAAGAAGTAGCTCTTCATAATTCATAGGATAGAACGCTTGAGGAAAATCTAGTCACGGAGGCAGTTGGGAGTGGCTCGTGAACCGAAGCAATTAATGTTTCGATGGCTTCGTGGATGAATTGCAATTACGCGACAGGCAGAAAGTTAGATTTGTTTGAAGGGAGGACAAACAGGATGAAACGCAAATGGTTCGTTGACCCTTTGGCCAGAAGCGTCGCGTATACAGGCTGTTTCATAAGGTATAGAATAATTTTGGACGATCGATACCAGAGTTTAAAAGTGGAAACGATTACGAACGTAGCTGCTAATAATTGTTATACGAAGCAGAGAGGAAATGAGAGTGCTCGCGCCCGGGGTTTCGGTGTCCCCACTTTTTCCTGCATCATCTTTTAGCCTGGAACAGAACATACATAATTTTCGTTTTTATTTAGCCTGTGTCATGAATCAGAATTACAAGGCAGGTAATGAAGAGCACTAGATTTACCTGCTTTGTAATTCTGATTCACGACACAGACTAAATAAAAATGTAACGGATTCTGATTCCTGCGGAAAATTAAGTACGTTCTATTCCAAGTTAAAAGATGGTGCAGGAAAAAGTGGGTCCACCAAAAAGCAGAGCGTAAGCATTCTTACTTCCTTCCTGGTATAGTCTAAGGTCTAAGATTACAAGAACTGTTCTGTCAGTAAGGGGCATCCCAGTTTAAATGTACTTATGTGCATTTATACGGATCCCATAATCCCATATCGAAGTAGCATTCATTGTCAATTGTGCGTTTGAGCGAAGAAACGTCGTAAACTAAGCGAGTTATTCAAATACTGTGTAGATAAAACGAAGTAATTACTGGACTGCGGATTTTATTAATTTATAACAAAACTGAGAACTTAGGTGCACTTTAAAGAAATCAAAAGAATCGTTAACGAGGAAAGTGAATTTGTATTTGTATTTATACATAATTATATTTCCTGACTGTACGAAGGTGTCAATTCAGAGGTGGGCACGGTAGGGACCCCTCAAACTTCTGCTTCTCCCAACCCCCTTCCTTGAATGCAACGCACCCATTCGTCGCGATCAAACAAATTTTTTCATCCTGTTATTTTGGTGTAATGTTGATGTAATTTTATTTCGTTATATCTCCTGTTCCCCAAAGTTAATTTTTGTATTCTTACGTTTTATTACACGAATTAACTCATCCCACGTGGCCCACAAACGTTCCATTAGACTGAAATTAGGATTCGTTGGTTTTTCAAGCAAATGCATATTTCAAATTTTAACTTTCCAACTTTCTTTCGCGCATTTACTTCGTTTTGGATCAATTTACTGTTACCACGAGATTTTCATTTTTTAACCGACTTCGAAAAAGATGGAGGTTACTCAATTCGACCTGTATGTGCCTTTTTTCTATGTATGTTCACCGATTACGCCGAGATGGATGGACCAATCGGTACGATACCTTTTGAATCTTGTAGAGTATGTCCCCGGGGTGGTCCCGTTATAAAATTTTTTCATTTTCTTCATTCAAAACGACTTTTTTATTTTGTCGAATTATGTACAAAAAATTCTTGTTTCTCGTAAAATTGATACCACTGCGTTTAGCCAAAGACTTATTACCAGGGGTAGTATGTTCTTGCGTGTCTTGTAATGTCAAGTCGCATACTTCGGGAGAAACAAGTTTTTGTGTGTTGAATACTAGTAGTCTTAACGATCATCGATGACTAATCAACACACGACCTTCGTTTCGCGCGTTACTCGTCACTAGCTCGCAAACTACGCGAACTGCGCGATGCGGATGCAACTCGAGAAACTATAATATAATAGCACACGACTGAACCAAGGTACATTCTCATGCTCGTTGCGTATAGCCATTCGCGTGGATTGTGAATCGTTCTGTTGGAGAATATTATATGTACATAGCGCGTACCCGTTGTTACACGATTGGACGAATTCCGTAGTCGTCGCGTTGCGTCGGTGGGAAGCGACAGTGAAGTGAACACGCTGTTTCGTTATGTTGACCAGATAAAATGGCGGAAGATGGTGCCGGGGGATCAGGAAACGGGAGCACGGGAGAGGCAACCCGGTTGCAGCTCTTGCAAGAAATGCGACAGCAAAATTTTGACAGCATTCGATTCGCGTCGTATCGCACTGCTTGCAAATTGAGGTTCATCCAGAAGAAAGTTCACTGTAAGTATGAATAGTTTGCTGCTTATAGGATCATGTAGATCAAAGTGTTCAACTTGTGGACAATTCTGCTTGAAATCTAGTTAGTTTCGAATTTCGGTTGAAATTCATTGGCAAATTTATACATACAGCGTAATTTTTATAAATAGTAACATAATAGTGGAAGCTGTTAGCCCGTGTGACCTAGCATGACCTTTGAAGAATAGAACAACAAATGCAGGGTTTCATTTAAATATAAAAATTTCCTTGTATTACTAAATACAACGGAGATATTTTTGGTGTAACTCATAGGTACTTCGCACTATACGTATACTATACATTAATATACAAAGAATTAATGTCATAATCGAGTTCTACAAAGAAAAAGAATCTTAAAAATCGTTCCTGTATTTGTATAAAAATATACTTGTAGCATACAAATACAGAGCTCTTGCTGTTTACTGTAATCTCTTTTTTTATTATTATTTAAAATGATAATTGTGCGACAATTTTTTGCGCAGTACATAATGTCGACATCTGGAACGTAATTGAGGCGTTCCGAGAAAACGGTTTGAACACATTGGAGCCATCAAGCACGCTGGGTGTATCGAGACTCGAAACGTTATTATCATCGTTGTTTCACGCCCTGAATAAACGAGTGCCTGTTTCGCAGCAAGCCAAAGTCGATGCCACTACGGCCTTGTTGATGAATTGGCTACTTGCTGCTTACACTAGTGGGTGAGAACAACCACCAAATCATAGGAACTCATTAAAGTGGCCAATAATTTGCCGAAAAAATTCGCACACAAAAAAAAGTAAATACCACATACAGTAAAGCTTTGGTCTAAGAAAACGAAAACCGTAGGATCTACGAAAAACAAATGTATCCCCTTCGGTCTGGGGTATACAGTGTTCCCGCGGATGATGTGTGGCTTTTTTATTCCCACTACTAGGGGGTTCTCCCTTGGGCGGTCGATCGCGCTACAAAGAAACACGATTTGAGCTCGCAGAGTCACAACGTTCGACATAGATCAAAGGCCTACGTATCGATCGCAATGGTAATGCAAATAAAAAAACTTTTATTTCTCATTCTTTTTTCACAGAATTTTTAGCGGCGTATTTGTGAGATTTTTCTGATTAAAATGAGCCTAAACACGATAGCATTGCGATTATATTTTGCCAACCGTTATCCTTTCAAAACAAAATTCAACATTTAACTAATTATATTAAAATGGAATACTTAGAATTGTTTTTGTATAAAGCTGCACCGGCTAAAGAATTGGTGTCGTTTAAAAGAAGAAGGTCAAGCATTCTTTCGCGTATAATACTATTTTCCTTGAGGCTTTCTTGAACCGACTTCTTGTGCTTAATACCGTTTGAGGCTTCCGGGTGCAAGCTGTATCCCTTTAGTGCAGATAGCTGACGCTCGCCAGCGTTGCAGTTACCATTGTAAGTTGTCAGTGGACGCATCGATGCACTAATTTCTGACTATTTATCGTGCCGCAGATAATTCACTAGAAATCGATAGTTACGGTTTGTGATCTGTATTTGTTTCAGCGAAAGTCCGTGCAAGCGTAGCAAACTGATACGAAATAAACAAGTGTGTGACATGGTTTGAAGCTAAATCAACTAATTAACAAACTCGTTTAACTAACAAGACCTTAATTAACAAAACGTTCTAATCGTGATAACTAGACCGCGGGTGTTTATGCAATTTGCAATTTTTCTAGATGAACTTTAAGAAAGTAGAATATCAAATAAAATCTTATTTTTAGTCATCGAACTCCGTCGAATTTTACATTCTACCATTTTCTGAAAATTTTTAGCAGCCACAAATGCATACAGATCCCAGAATAATAACTTCGTACCCGTAACATAAGAAGGTGCATATAAAAATATACATTGCAACGTGATAAAATAATGAAGATTATTCTCCTCGTTTGCAAATTATATTATCATTCTCCTCGAAAATTGACTGCAGTTTACGTTGAGATGTGTCTGCTTCATGAGAATGTTCACGAAAGCTTTGTAATTGTTCGGTAACTTATTGGCCACGAGAAACCTGCTGCTCGTTCCTCGGAAATAAACAATTACTACTGTTTTCCACAGGGAAAACAATAAAATATCCGTGTTCTCGGTAAAAGTTGCTCTAGCTACATTATGCGCTGGAAAACTGATGGACAAGTTTCGATGTAAGTTATGTAACATCGTGTTTAGTAAATTTTCCGCGATCTCAGAACTATATTATAAATTTAGACCATCTGTCGCGCAGATATATATTCACAAATATCGGACAGTAACGGTCACATGATCCACTGGAGGTTTGTCGAATATTTGAAGGAAGTGTTAGCGTTAACGGCAGCGGTTTACGAGACACCGTCGTTCGGATACACCGAGGGACTTTCAAATGCAATATTTCCTCAAGTAAGTATTTTATCGTAGATAACGTTTACACCCCATATGCGCGACAACGAATCTACGAATAACATTCGTTACATTGTCTTTCTATAATTAGCCACATTATCAGCCTCTAGTTATCCTCAAATTACACATCGGAAACGATAAAAATGGAATTGTGGAAGAAAAGTTTTTTCTTTTCTTAAAATCTGTTTTTAATGTTTTTTGTGTACAGATTCCGAGTATTCATTTTCGTAGTACTTTACAAGTAATACAGAGCGTCCCAAAAATGTAGTAATAAGGGCTAAGAATTATAATAAATTATAATTAAAATAAATATTAAGATATTAATATTTTTTAAAATATTATAATTTATTAATTTATGTAGTGCTAAGGGCTAATTATTACACTAAAATAAATCGACCACTTCACATTCCCCCACTTGTATGCTCGCCACTATACATAGTACGCTATTTTTTATGTTAAAATACGCACGCGAATCGACGCTGCCACGACCAGATTCATAATCTTGATTACACGTTCCGTCCGAGATCGTGCGAACAAACGTTGTACGTTATTAACGTTATTACTCTGTGTTTTAGAATTTGAAAGTCACGGTCAACGATTTTTTGGACACGCTTATGTCCGATCCTGGACCAAACTTATTAATCTGGCTTCCACTGTACCATAGAATGGCTGCTGTCGAAAATGGTGAGTTCCTACGACTTCTAATTTCTTTCTTGGTAGTCTTTCGAATTGCTCCCTCAAGCTCCCTCAAGTTGTTTCGTATAAAAGGAAGTAGTGCGAGAACTTGGCTGGTGCACTACCGTGTACCTAGATTCGCTGTATCAACATCGAAATTGGACAGATTTAAAATCGCAAAAGCTTCGCTAAATTACTGACTTGTTTCAACTCTTTTGATTTAAGAACAGATGTATAACGTGGCCATTTGAAAAGTTCGAAAAGTACATCGCTAAAAATTGAATCGGTAACCTTACGACTTTCAGTGGCTCATCCCGTCATGTGCGACGTGTGTCACAAAGAGAACTTCACCGGCTTCCGATACAGGTGTCAGAAATGTCACTCGTATCAGCTTTGTCAAGACTGTTTTTGGCGAGGCAAAGTTTCCGGAACACATAATAATGATCACGAGACGAGAGAATACAGCAGTTTTGTACGTTCACGAAAGTTCGAGTAGTAAATCTTTTTTTCACCGACAGTGCACTTTTCGCGCGATTACATTGACTTTATATTTTCATACAGAAATCGCCGAGCAAGCAAATTGGACATTCCCTGCGGAAAAGCTTCAGATGCGTACCTGAGAAAGGAAAAAACAGTTTACCACGATTTCCTGAACAACCCGAAAAGACATTAGACTTATCTCATATCGTGTAAGTGTTGGAACTATAATAAATAAATGAGTAGCAACATTTATTCGAAGACCATGATTAACCATTGAAATAAATTTTCTGCGTTACAGCCCACCATCACCTCTACCATCTCACAACGGTTTTCCAGATCCTGGTTTTATGGCTCCTTTTGATTCTGGATCAATGGATAGCCGTTCTACCTTAAGGAGGTGAGAACTTACGCCTACCTGATCTGCATATTAATTTTTGCTAAACGTCCACATAAGAAGTCATATTTTATTTATTTTTTTTTTACTTGGGTACTATACAGTATGGATAGTTCGAGACTGGATGATGAACATAAATTAATAGCACGATACGCACAAAGGTTGGCTCAGGAAGCTAGAACCATGGTAAGATATCAACTTGCCTTTTTTTCAACGTGATATGACAAATCTTTATCTTGCATTTCGTATGTACACCCCTTGCCGTATTTTAACGAGTCAGACTCGTCATGAAGATTTTAACAAAGTCTAACAAATATGAATGTTACGCGTTTCTTTTTAGATGAAGTAAAAGATTAGTTTGTACTTAATTGAAAAATATAAATTTTCGTTTTCGCTTTAACTGTGATGGTACGGCAAGGGGTTAATATTTCAAACTAGCGAATTGACTCGTTTTTATATTGAAGTAATAATAATTCTACCGAAAAAATTACATTGGGTTGAACTACGATAATTTTGATGAATTCTGTCGCTCAAGATTTAGCATACAAAATGAAAGTAAAGCAAAACTGTATATCACGAATAACTTAATACAGTGAAATTAACACTGATAAGTTGCCACATTGTTTCATTACTTGTAATATCTCAACCATATTGACAGCCACGAGCCTCATCCAGAATGTCGCAAGCTGAGCAAGCAGTAAGTATACAAATTTCGAATGTAATTTAAGCCTTGTTAACATGTACAGATTCTCACCTTAATAATTATTACGTTCCAGGGTAGGGCGCCGTCTGACGCTAATTTGGTGTCTTTAGATGCCTCGAGAGCACAACGCGAACTTATATCGCAATTAGAAGCAAAGAACAAGGAAATAATGCGCGAGATTGCAAGGTTAAGGTATACCTGTGTCGTTTATTTCCTTTATATCAAGCCTGAACCTCAGATCATCCTGTCGAACCATCCTAGGATCATGCATGTTATAAACGTTCTGTTTTGCTTTATTACCTTGGTTGCATAGCGCGCATATTACTGCTGAAGACATCACAAGAAAACTTACAATTACAACTTTCACCCTGTGTGAGATATCACGTATATACAGGATGTTCACGTTCACGGCATTACTAAACGACGTTTTTCTTGTAAATAATACATATTAGGTAAAAATGAAAGAGGAATAAGTAACGCCGTTCTTATATAGTATATACTAAGTATCTTTTTACATCATATGAAAGTCATTCAAAGTTACACAAGGTTGGAAATGGAGGAAACATTCTTAACCACTTCGCTACCACGGACGTGTTAACACGCGATTTCGAAACTGTTCTACAAGGTCGGATACGTGTAAACACGCGACGCATTGTCGGTTCCGAGGTGCCACATACGTATAAACACGCGTCTTCGAAACTGTTTGTACAAAGTCGGATACGCGTAAACACGCGACGCAATGTCGCCTCCGAGGTACCACATACGTGTCCGCGGTAGCGAAGTCGTTAATATCTGGTAAAATTAAAATGTTTCTTTCATTTCTGACGTTGTACGACCTTGAAAGTCACTGTGTCGTGTACGAATGAATTTATCTCGACACGCTTCTCTGCGATGTAAAAAAATATATAGTATTCCATTTACAAAATTGAAGATCACCTTCACTTCGAGAACAATGCTTTATTGAAGAACAATAAAATTGATGTCTCCGCTTAATAATTCTCCATCTACATTATATGACTAATCTGTAATAAGATTAAATGAAACACCCAAAATGCAGTTTTATAAATACACAGGACTGAATCTAATGTTATTAGAAATTTGGCTATTTCTACTACTGAATACGTAATACATATCCCGAACTAATTATCAACTAATTAATTGTTAAATCGATTCGAAAACGTAAATTTGTTTCCACTAATATATTCATTAGATTCACACACGAACACCACATCTATAATACATTCACGCTTCAGCTTAAAGTTAATGAAATAGAATGTTCTGGCAGTGTTTCTCACACGAATATGAAATACAACTGTAGGAGACAGCAAGAGATAGAAGCTGCTGGCTTAGAAAATCCTGCGCTAATGTCAGAATTGAGGGCGTTGAGACAAAAAAAAGATGAGTTGGAAACTCACTTGGCCACCTTACAAGATTCTAGAAGACAATTAATGGTACAACTAGAAGGTTTAATGAAAATGCTAAAGGTATTATCCTCAATACAATATAAGGCTGCTCTTTTCGTTGCATAACCAGGAATGTTTGCATTCTTCCTATATTATCCAGTAGATTTGAACGGAAAGATATGAGAAATCCAATTCTCGATCCTGGAGGATCAATGGTTCAAAAGATATAAAGATTCAAAGTTGAGTGATTTTCAGTATTTCTGACAGCGCTAACCTGTCTCAAAATCACTGTAATTCGCTCAACTTTAAACACTTATATCTTTTGAACCATTGATCCTCCAGGATCGAAACTTGAATTTCTGACATCTTCTCGTTCAAATCTCCTTGGTAACATAAGCAAAAGACAAACATTTCTGGTTACACAAAGAAAAGTGTACCCCTATATAACATATCTTTCTACATGCCAATGTCCTGTAATTTCGATGCAACATTTGAAGTTATAAATGATTATAGAATCATCAGGCATCTCCAAGATCGACACCAAATAGTTCACCGCGCAGTACAAAATCACCTCCTTTACCACCAGGTGCTGTTCCAAGTAGTAGATCAGCACCGCCAACACCAGGTGGTCCATTATCCACGACTCCTCAGCAGCAGCAACAACAATCGCAGTGCCAACAACAGATGTCTCAAAGCTATCAAAACCCTGTTCCAACGACATCAGTGGCTAATGTACCCAGTAACGCTATGCTTGGAACAATACAAAATCCTATTCCAGATAACTTATCATGTGTTGGAGGTGATGTAAGGTAGGCAGGCATGTAGACAATCTATGCTACGAATAAATTAAAAAATAGTTCGGAACAGACAAATATAAAAGAAATCGTATTGCAAATAACAATCTTTGTATAAAATATTGTTTTATTGTTATCAAATGAATCGTTCTGGTAAAATATCACTGGTAATATTTCGACATTGATACTTTATTATATATTTACGATTAGAAAAAATATCCAAACATGTCTCGAATATGTTTGATCAATCATTTTGATGAACAGTCTTTGTCGATGAATATATTAGTCATTTAATATACAAATAATTTGTACAAAGATTTGTAATGTACTTAATTGAGTAAGTGATAATGTCATCAATATTAACATTATCGGCTTTTACATTATCTAAAATAGAGGATATCATCCTCCTGTATATTTTACATTCGCTATGCACTGTATGCCATATTCGAAATAGTCACTGTTACTTAATTCTTAAGTAATTCAATTACTGAATCATTTCAGTTGTACGAATTTGTACGTCGAAATTTCAAGAAGAAATCAAATGCAAAATAAATACTTTTGTCTGAGCGTATTTATTAAATGGCAAAAGATGCATCTACTTGCTTACAATACAAAAGATACATGTTATTTGTATATTCCCATACAGACATTAAAAAATTGATTTCTTCTATTATAAGCAGTGCTAGTTACAATGAATCCGTAGGCTGTACACTGTTGAATTATTAGCACCGTAATCACATATTTGATTGTTGCATGTAAATGTTAAAGCGTATGTATTTTTGTTTAACTAGTAACAGAAATAATTTTGGTACTGTGTAAATATAAGACAATTTTCATGTTTTGAAACATTCCTATATTGATGACGCTGTGAATTTTACATTTAACTTTCGTTACAAAGATGCAGTTTATTTAAACAATGTTGCTTTATGCTATTTTATGACGCTTTTGTTCTATTATATTTTTATAGTTTTATGTTACTGACATACATATTAGTTACAGGCATGTATTTATATTGTATAAAACGAAGCAGACGGAATCAATGTACTTTATATAGTATGTTATACAAATTTTATTGTACACTTTTAAAACGTTGTTATATTTTTATATATACACATAGAATCGTATATAATTATTGCATACACACATTCTCTTAGTTTCGTTAAATTAAGTTTGTGTGTATTAGTTACGATATACTTTTAATGTCTTATATAATTTAATATCTCTACACTTTTAGAACATTTATATCAAATATTAAAGAACTATTCGATTAGCATCATTTGTATATAATGCACTGATATAATAAAGACTGCTATTTTTTTGGTGAATGTGACAGGTACAAGTTATATGCGATTTATTTACATTCAAGCGTAATAAACATGTACATCAAATCCAGAAGTATCATTTATAGCTAATATCAGTGACAAAAATCAGTACATTTTTATAGAAATTTATGCGATACATTTATTACACTCAAAACACCAAGATAATGTTAGTACTATCTCGTATAGTGCTTCTAAGTTTGCAAAGAATATAATTCGAATTTCTATAAAATTTTTACAAATATACGCTTCTGGTTCTACTTTCATGAGCAAGAAACAAAGTACTACAATATGTATATGTATATTGTAGCTGTATACATAGATAATTGTAATAATACAGAAATAAGACAAGAAAATATCACCATTTGAAATTATTATACTATTTTCACATCATTCTGCATGCGTGTGACAGTATATTGCTAGTTTGAAATTTTCATTTACATACATTTTATTATTTAATTACAACGCAATTTTCTACGAGAAGGACGAAATGTTTGACGATAGATGCTTGCACAATAAGTGTGGAATGATACAATCCTATTTTAGTTCTTTTTATTTCAAACTCGCTTTGTGCAAAGAAAACAGAGATTTTCGATATCAGGTCTGCGTTCAGGACAAACAGCTTACCAGGAAGTGGTTCCAGCAGTGCGAATAATAGCTTGGGCCGATCTTTGCGCAATGACTTGTTGGTAGCTGCTGACAGTGTTACTAATGCCATGTCAACGCTTGTGAGGGAATTAAATTCAGGTATGTTAAACGATCAATTCTACTACAATTTGCGTCAGAAATGAATGCAAAAGTATTTATGTAGTTTTAAATGGCACCAGAATTTGTACTTAGTTATTTTGTTTAACACAGGCCACCAATAATTACATATTCGGATTAGATATAAGAGATACAAGTTTTTCTTCTTATAATTCAAAATGTTACAATCAACTTTAAGAGGTAACAATCGTCATTTCATAAATTTTTATATTTAATACAATAGATAACACTATAACATAAATTGCTTAATAACAAAATACATTTATAAGTATATATGTAGTTCAAAATGTATAAAAAGAATATTAACAAATTACTAAATATCTTGTAAATATATTTATTCATATTTCATTAGTAACATTCGAAAAGTAATTTATTCAAAAAAAGTCGAAGTAAAACCAACATAACAGTAGTCTGTATAGGAAATATTTATCTTTTCACGTCTACTTTCTCTAATAATATAGCCATATTAGTGTAAACAGGCATGTATCAAAGTAATTTTATTCTATCATGTCATTAGATTTTTATGGCATGTAACAGTATTAGCATTACCCTTCCTATTCATAATAAAGAAGATTTTATATAAATTTATTATGGAACTAAGACATTGGTAAATTTCAAGGTAAATTTCATTATATGTTTCTACTTCTACAACTTATAAACAAAATTAAAATTGTTTTTTTACTATATAATATACACATATAAATATGTAATATATTATTTATAATATGTTATTACATTATTATATCAAATATATATATATATATATATATATATATTATATTGTGTATATAACATATATGTATATAAATATGCACATTAAATTTATGTGCATACACAACTCTACAAAACGTTAAACTTTGATTATTAAATAGTTGTATATTTGCAAATAGTCTAATATTGTCGATGTATTTTCAGGATTTATAATCAATAAAAATTGAGATTACAATATTAACATTATTTAGTCTACATAAATTAATAATATATTACAAAATTATGGTAATGGAAAGACTCTCTAAAATAATTAAACTGTGGACTGTAGGGTATTAATGAAAAGCAATAAAAATTGTAAGGAAATAATTCTACGCAAAGAAAAATCGAAAATATATATATAGGAAAACTTTTATTATATAGTGTGCTTCGTTCGTGACTAAATCAATGTTGCAAATATCTATACAGTGAATCTTCTTTAATTTATATGGACATTTATTACAAGATCAAAAAAATACAAGTTAAGCAAAATACTGCATTAATAGTAAATACGTTGTATTTATAATTTTTTGTGGAGAACCACAATCTTTCAGATCATATATTACCAAATAAATTAAAATAATGAAAAATAAATGGTGTAAAAAATAACAAATGTAGAATATTTTTATTATAAATTGAGATAGTAAGTATAACTAATAGACAAGATGGAATTAGTAAAGCATATGTGATCCTAAAGCACGTGATTCGATAAACTTGTATACCTGATTTTTTCAACAACAAAGCTCCATACAAGAAAATGTTATTCTATATTTTCGATTAATTTTTGCATGTAAGATTATCTCCTGTTCTACTATAGCCAATTTTGTCGCTATAATTTGTATTACATTTTATCTACTTATCTCATTGTACATATATCAAGTTTACACCCTTATTTACACATTTGCCTGTTGTAATTCTTGTTTTCTCTCATTTAGAATAGAGTTAGCAAAGTTTAGTCTAGCAATAGCACAGACTACACTACACGCAAAACAAACAAAATCTCTTTTTTTTAGGGCATTTTACTGTTAAATTGGCAAATAAAAATTTATATTTCTAGTTCACGTAAAAACAGTGAAAAAAAATAGAAAAAAAGTTTATCAATTGAAATTATAAATGGTATGTAAAATCTAGTAAAAGTGAAAAGTATGACTGCACTTATTATATTTTTAATTAATATTCTAAAAGTTAATTCATGAGATTTGTTGAACACTTTGAGCAATATTAATTAGAAATAACATATCAGATACGTGATTTGATAGCAATCAGGAATTTCTCCAAAGTTCTTATGACATTTTTTCTGTACTGGATAACAAATAGATGTTTCTATACAAATAACACTTTAGACGTGTTGTGGAATGTGTGTGATATGCACCCCCTGTGAATGTGTCCTGGTGGCTTGCAGACTCAGACCAGGAGGATCATTCTCACAACTCTGGCCGACTTAACATCAGAAAGCCGTTAGGTAAGAGTTTGTTAAAATTCTGAACATTATTGTACCTTTTACATTCTCACAAGCATTTGCAAAATATGACATCACTTGCTTCTTTTGCATTAGTATAATTATTACCATGAATGAGCATTATGAAAAGTGGTCTGCTATTTCAGAATGTAGAATATTAATGTTACTACCGATTACATCTCTGTAATAACTTAAATCACATAGTAAACACTTTTATTGTGTTATTCTCAGAACTAGTTGATTATACTTAGAGACTTAGAATTTAATTTTTATACAATTACATAGAATATTATTATTATTATTTACATTTACTCTAAAGAATTTTTAGACCAATTCATGTGTTGGTCGAAGCTGTAAATAAACATTTCAGATAAAATAGTTCGACATGAATTTCGTATAGATATACAGGATGGCAAATTTAAATTGGAATACTTAAATGTCGTTGCTAATTATAATATGATTGTATGAAAAACTTCAAACAAGTCTAAAAGTTTTCTGAATTGAATTTCTCAAACACACAGACCGATTAAGAAAAACAGTATGCAAATTTGTAAGTAGCATATAGAATTTCATGAGATTCGTTGAGTGGATATAAAGACAGAAAAACTTCAATTTTATCGACCAGTGTAATTAAATTTATTACCAATATCAATTATCTTTTTTTAAACCTATATTACTGGTTCAAACACACAAAGATTACATTTTTGTTAGACGCTCATTAATCATCTTGAAATCCCGTTAAAAAAGTGTCTTGGAGAACAAGAAACTATGTTTCTACAGATTAGTATAGTATTTGGGTCGCAGAACTTTGTTCTGAACAGTTTCTTCATACAAGTATAAATGTAAGATATTTAAATGAACCTTTTTAAATGTCGCACCCATTGTATATGCTATATGCTAAACTTCTGTAAAATTGAAAAAGTATTACAATGAAACATATTAATATGTAATAAATAATATTGTATGTTAGAAGATTTAATTTCGAAACTATTTTGATCTGTTAGACTTCGAGGCTGGTGAAGATGGGGACGATAGTAGTGGTGGTGGGAATTCTTGGAGAGAAGAACTTCAACGTCGTTATCAGCAAGAAAATGACTTCTTGGCTGAGTTGCGGGCACGTAATGTTAATATGACACAAACACCATCGGCAACTCCATCCAGTGAACAAGAACAAGAAAGAGGGGAGAGAGAGGAAGCAGATGGAGAAAAAGAGGAAGATAACGAAGCCAACTGGACAGAACCAGTGAAGAGATGGGTCAATCGATAAGTTTATTAAAAGGCATTTATATGTACTTTAAAATGGCTTAGAAACTGCTATCAACTGAAATGCAAATTAATTATTATAGCACCATGAGTTATTTATGATGGGCATATATCTGGGTGTTAGTGTGAAAAAATATATATATATACATATATATATAAACATCATATTAGACTTCGGACAGTATTTAAAACTTACATTTTCAAAGCAATACTTTTAATCAAAAAATTGTCAGTTCAGTGAATAAAATACATGTAGTATCGCCACATAAATTTCAAAAAAAATATGAAATTAATTACATTATTTGTAGATAAACGAAACTTTTTATCTGACATTTACAGTATTTATAAAAATGCAAAGGTTGTTTTCGCTTCTAAAATCATTGTAATATTGATAAGCACCTACACAATTTAATTATTCTCACATCAGTTATATTCTTGTTTAATGCAGGAATGTCATTATTCCTATTTTCCTCAATTAAATGTAATACTGCAAATGGTTAACATCATTACATAGAACATCTATGGGCCTAAAGAGACGAGAACAAATATCGTAGTTAGATTAGATATAAAAATAAACAAACTTTGTTTACTTATTTCTTAATAATTTATGTAACTTTCACACAAATTATATGAAGGAACATTAGTTTAAAACTAGGTGCTCAATAATGAACTTTTAGTCTACAATGTGTAGGTATATGATAAAATAGAAACAAATTTTGCACAAGTCAAATATTTGACCAAACTTTGTATAAGGTGGTAAGTTAATGTAATTAATGGACTTTTTAAAATATTAAATAAAAGGACTGTTAACAAAAGCTTATTTAGTTACAGAAGCTCATGTTCTTTTATACATTCATACTGCTTAGATACCAACATTCAGTAATATGAGATATATATATATATAATACAAATACATTATTGAAATTTATGTTCGATAGGTGAGACTGTTTTTTAATAATAAAGATTTCAAAGCTACCGATTCGTATGTGAAGCTTCCATTTTTTTCTATTACTTATAATATTATTTGTATGTCATATGCCACAATGATAATCAATAGATTGCGAATGTTTATATAATTTTCAGTTTTCGTAGATAAATTTTAAGAAAGTGGTACCAAATAAAATTCTATTTTCATTGGTGATAACATGTAATACTCCAGCATTTTTTGATAATTTTTATAAACGATAAATGCATAAATATCCGCAGTCTAATAATCAATTTTTAATACTATTGATAGTACCCATCACTAATGTATTATTTGAATTATTTGTAAATTATCGGTGTATCCTATTACTTGAATATTCACGACTCGATAGCTTTGAGGTATAACATTATATGTTACTGTTACATCATTACAGGGATAATGTATATATAAATATTACTGTTGATTATGTACCAAACATAAGATACTAATATACAATATGTATGAGACTGTATTTCTTAGGCATTTCGATCACTATCTAAGTTTTTCCCGTTTGTTTGTCATATTTATAGAAATTGCTATATTCGAATGCCTAAGTTGTACACCATAGCCACAATTGCATCGCATCGCATTTACAGCCGTACGTTGCATAATAATAGTCTGTACTATATTTCAATTTTAGTTCCTAGATTATGTAATTAAATATTATTCAATAAATGACCATTGAATTGTAATTAATAAAACGCGACGCATTTTGTAATATTTATGAAGCGCATAACATTCGAAAATATTCTGTGTATATATTATTCATATGATCACTTCTGTCTATATAAACATTTACAAGGATTGTGTAATAACAACATGATACAATTATTGAATAAAAAATAAATTAATAACTTGCAACAATTTATAAATCGGATTTACCGAATCACTGTCAATCATATTTTTTCCTTTCGTTAGAATGTTGTACCTGTGTATATAATATATGTATATACATATAGAATATTCGACGTTCTATTGAGAAAAATATCGAAACTGCATTTATATAAGACTTAAAACAATTGCCATTGTAGAAGTTAACCGCAAATTCGATAATGGATAATTTCTTAAGTAACAGAGGTAATAGTAAAATAGATTTCTTAAATTTCCGTTATTTTCATTAAAAAACTTTTTTACAGGTAGAAAAAATAATAGTAAACGTGAATTGTACTTATTCAATTCTGCGATCACTTCTGTTCAAAACATAATATCTTCAAGACGAAATGTTCGAACGTTAGTTATAATTTGTCAACGTGACATTCAATCATTTTATGCTATTTCAGAATTAACTCACATACAGGAATTATGGATTGTCGACTGTGGACTCAAGGTACATATTATGTATGCAAAGTTCGCAGATAGACACTATTTTTTTGAGCTCCAAAGATGCGGGCTTTTGAACTGTGTCGGCGACTGCGACTCATTTTTTTGCATTCATCGTGTACGACCTTTTTGCGACTACATAGAGGATTTACTGTAGTAGATTTCATGTAATCTTTAAGTTTCTATAATATAATGTTATATTATATATATTTCATTTGATTCAGGATATACCACCATTCAAGAAAAATTGCCCATTGAAAAAACTGTATTTGTACTCCAACGAAATATCTTGCATATCGAATCTGGATGCTTGTACGTGTTTGACAGTTTTATATCTGTCAGGAAATAATATAGACAATCTCCAAGTATTAGTTTTTATTAATTTTGAATAAAAAATATAGCAAACATGCATAATCATTTCTGTAATAAGATTACCTTTCGTTTTGTGTAGGGTTTAAGCAAATTACCCTGGTTGGAAGACGTTAACTTAGCCAACAATAAATTAAAAAGAATTGATAAATGTTTTTCAAAAAGGTCACAGTTACTTTGTTTGAATTTGGCAGGAAATCAGTTGTGCTTTATAGAGGTATGTATATACATATAGTATATTATTGAATTGGATTTACATTTCAATCAAAATTAACGACTTTTTTTAATTAAAAGGATGTAAGAAATTTGTCACAACTACGGAAATTAAAATCCTTAGTATTCACTGACCCATTGTATGGAGAGTGTCCCATAGTAGCGCTTTGCAATTATCGGGCATACGTTATAAATTACCTTCCGAATATTAAAAAGCTTGACCATTACATTATATATGAGAAGGAAAAACTATGGATTAATCAATTTTTGAAGTCTTTATCTTATTACTATTGTTATACATGATACATGTATAATAATGTTTGCATTTTTACAAAATTTTCATTTTTTTACTTTTAGAAAACAAATAAGATATCATAATGTATTGTTTCATAAGCAATTAAGTGAATACGTGAAATTGTTGAAAGATGATTATAAAGAATACAAGAAAGCAATGCTTTGTTTTAAGAATCAACTGTATGCAACTAATGTATTAGAGGTATACCATACAAGTATCAAGGGTATATTAAATAATTTTTATCTCCACAATAAGAACTCTTTTTGTTAATTACGGTATACTTTTTACATAGCATAAACAGAATTGTGTAGAGGGAAAAACCCATAACGAGTCACTAAACATAATATTAAAAATGAAGTTACTGAATGAACGGTTTATAGAAAAGAAAAAAATGACAATGACACAATCTAAAGTAAAATAAATGCTTACTAATTTATATGTACAAAGACTTACAATATTTTACGTAAAATATTACATATTTACAACCATAATCATTTACTTATCAGATTCTGCAACAACAATTAGTGTATACTATAAACCATTTTGGAAATATAAATTTTATCGAGTACCATGCTACTCCTAAAAATGCGATTATTCAATTATGTAAACAATTCTTAGAGGAATCACTATGCACAGTCATAAAGAAGTATGTATAAATATTGTTATATTATTAGAAACACATTATGCGATAGATATCAGTTTGTAGTCTTTTTTTTATTTACAGTGACATAGGTATTACTAATTTGATGTTATACAAAGTAACCGAAGTGAGTAACAGGGAATTTGACGAATTCAATCATTGGAATACCGATAGTATGCAAACAAATGAGTCTAACGTAATTTTGAAAATTTTAACTTCTCCTGGAGTAACAAATATTCAAGCATGGCCTTTTAAGTTCTTTAAAAGTGGTTTACTTAACAATGTACTAATTAATTGTGCATATATATATATATATACTATATATATGACTTGAACTCATTTAAGATCCTTTTCATTTGTAGAAAGAATTAACAGTAACAAATTGTTTAGCAGTAGCAGATTGTGCATGGTTAAATAAAATGTTAATATCTAGGAAAAATGGCGATGTACTGAATTTACTTAATAGCGTTGAAAGCCGGCGTGTTTGCATACTTATACAAACACCTATTTTCAACTGTCATGAAAAGTAATAACTAATGATATTGATTCTATCGGTTCTCATTTTACATGGTATACGTTTTTATATAGAACATATAGTGCTAATGATTGCTTGCATACAAAACACGGGAATTACTGGAATAATGCAAACGAAACTTGCCAACAATTTGCTTTAACAAATACAAATGTTAGAAATCCTATATTTGTAATAGAGTATGAATATACATTATGCGAGTTGACAAATGTAATCATTTTTTTAAGAATAAAACTTTCTATTCTACCGATAGCATTACATATACCTATATTACACAAAGTTTTTTACATTTGTAGGAGAACAAATATAACAAATGTGTTGTTCCATGTATATCAGACAGCACCGAGTGTATATGTTTGTCCAACTCCAACATCGCAAAGTGTATTAACTCGAATGAAAATTTGAAAACGCATGAACTTGTAGAAATATGTCTTTCAGGACAATATATAAGTTCAATAAGTATGAATCTGGATTTACCTAACATAAGAATGTGTGATATGTCTTTCAATTGTCTTCAAGAGTTTCCCAATTCAAACTTCATGAAGAATGTGATAATATTGAATATTAGTTTTAATAATATACAATCGATACATATTACAGAAATTTTACCTCGACTGGAAGAACTAAACGTATCTTGGAACTGTATATCAAGTTGTCTTGAAAATATTGACATTTTTACAACTCGTACACCTAACATGCTAAAGTTAACAATATGTAATAATCCCTTTGAAGATATTGATCCAGAATTTGTGGAAAAAGTTCTATACACAAACATACCAAATCTACAATTTATTAATGATAGCGCACGTACCGATCTGCCTTTACCAAAAAATTATTATCCATGTGCAATTAATATGTGCAGGTTGTGGCAAAATAATAAATTGGTTTATTTTGAAGAGAATTTAATGAAAAATAAAGAAGGAAGTGATTTATCGCTAACAAAAACAAATATAAAATATACAAAATATATGCATGTATCGCAAGATTCGTCTGCAGCATCAGATATTTTGGACAAGGCTTTGAAAATTCAGGAATTGTGTGCTACGTGTTGTTTATTGACTGTACTTTCTATTAAGATGCCTTTGAAACATCTTACCAAATTAAATCTTGGAAATAATTTCATTTCAGTGTTGAATGGGTTTAATCAAGAAAACTTTCCATCATTAAAATATTTTGATTTGACAGATAATTTAATAACAAGTTTAGAACCGATGGGTTCATTCTGCAGTTTGCAAGAATTTTATTGTAGCAATAATAAAATAGAAAATCTACTGCAAATAGATAATGTTAAAACATGGCAGATGTTGCATGTTATAGAACTTACAGATAATCCGATACATAAAAAAGCATTACTATATAAAAAGTTTATTATATGTCATTTAAATAATATTGAAGTAGGTAAAATCATTCAATATTCTTTCAAAAACATGTTTAATTGTATATACATATATATACATATATATACTGTTGAATAATATAATTTTATTAGTAGTATATATCCGGAGAATCTATCCAACGTTCTGACATAACTGAAGTAAGATATATTTCCGACAGAAAATTAGATAACTATGTCTTACGTACACTATACAGAACAGATCAATTAACAACAATTACACAATTGAGTATAACTAATTGTTCTTTATCAAAGGTACATGTAATTTGTCATATCATAAAGTTAACTTTTATTATATTAAATGTTACTTAATTCTAGGTTGATCTCTCTACTGATCTATTACCGCAATTAGAGAGTTTGGACTTAAGTAAAAATCAATTAACTTTCTTGCGGGGTCTTGACTCCTTTCAGTATTTACATACGCTATGCCTAAGTTACAATTGCCTCGAAACATTTGATAATAGCAACTATGGAAAAAGTCAAAGCACATATCCAAAATTGTGTACATTATTGTTAGATCACAATCGTATCAAATCGTTCATGAACATTAACGAAAAATTGCCAGTCATTAAACACCTGTTTCTAAATAACAATCACCTACAAAATATTGATGGTAATAGTTTATTTACAAAAATAACATATCGCGAACTTTTTCATTTATTATCCATTTACATTTCATAGGTATAAATCATTGTTCAAGTTTAGTGTCTTTAATTTTGGATCATAACCAACTTGATACGTTAACCCACGAAGATTTTATCGAGAACAATGATAATCTAAGATTTCTGTCTTTCGAGAACAACAAAATAAAATCATTAAAATTCACAAAGCAATTCGAGAAATTGGAAAAACTCTATGCTGCGAATAACTGTTTAACGGTAAACATTTGTAAACAAATAAGCATAAAATAACGCTGTAATATATTCATTGTATTTAAAAATGTTGTTTTTTAGAACGATGACGAAATGCAGCATTTGTGCTTATTGGAGAATTTAGTGGAATTTACCTTTGAAGGAAATCATATTTTCACAGAAACGAACAAGGATAGAATGATTGCTCAGAACTTTGAATCGATGAATTCCGAAATTGTAAGAAGTTGGAATTAATTTTTAATTAATCTACTTTATAGTTATATGTTTCATAATGTAACTTTAAAAGGACGGAATATTTATCTTGTACTTAACAATAATGTTGACTTCTGTTCACGTATATCTCCATGTGTATAAAAGTGAACCGGTTCTCAAATTATTACGTATGAGTGAATTTTATGTAAACTCTCTGCACGTAATATATTATACACATTGTTTTACAGTTTATACAGTAAAAATCAGATGTGTATAGAACGTGTATTTAAAGGTAGCGCTCGCGCGCTACACTGCTAGCGTACCTCTACCATGTCCGTGTGCGCTCAGTGATGGTATTGTTGGCGCTTTTCGCGCGCATGCGCGAGTTTTGTCAGGGACGTGACTACGTCCGAAATTTGTGGGGAGTTATTGAGGCGAAAGTAGTGGGAGACTATCCAGCTATACCAGGCTATACCCTTTTGCGAAATTAGCGGGGAGTCCAAGTTATCCAGGGTAGTGTCACTCAATGTATTTTTCTGTTAGCACGAAATCGAACGCTATCTGAATTGTGTGTTGCACACTAACGGGTCAAATCGCGGGGATTTGAAATCCATGCTACCCATTCCTTGCTAATTTATAATTTTTATTTAAAAATAAAAAAATTAAAACATTTTATTACATTTTAAATACGTTCTATTCAATATTGAATTTTTTTACATTTATAATTACATATTACTACTATTACATTACTACTATTTACAATGTTTCCTATATTTACTATTTCTAATCGCGATGCACTGTTTAATAAGTGAACATGAAGTTGGTGAAAGTCTTTCGCGCTTGCCACACATTAAATCATTAAGATATTTACAAAAATTGCGAATTGCATACAAAACTAAATAATCTAAAAGGAAATCAATAACCAAATTTTTATGGTCGCACGTAAAACTGAAAACTACATATTTTCTTATAAAATGTTTAATTGTACTTTTTACATTACTTTGTACATTACACCTATATAAAACCAAGCGCGCTATATTGTAACTTCTACATAAACACCGTAAAAAGTAATCATTAAAAATAATATTTCTATTTCTACTTATCCCTGGTTTTAATATATGTAATGTACAATTTGTACAATCAAACTTTGGTATTATTTTTTGCAATACAAATCGAGACATCAATTTCATTAGAAAATTCTTCTTGTTATAGGTCCTGTCAGTGGTTTTAATGGTCCATGTTTCCTTCCTTCTCCATTAAGACTGTCGAAAATCTCGTCGAATTCTTTGATAATCATTGCAGTCCCACTGCTTTTGCTGTCCATGCAGAATTCTCCTGTAACATCAGTTTCATCTGAAAAGAGAAATACATTCTTTACTTCAAATTAATTATAATAAACAGTGGACTGTAATCGTAATGCTAATACTTACTGTGGCGTGTTATAATATTTATAGTTGCAGCCATCGAGTGGCTAAGGACTTGGGCGGCGTACGATACTTTGAGAATTACTCTTGCACAGTAGTGACATCTTTATTTTGTGTTCCTGTACTAAATTCGTGTTAATAGTTCTCCTATTAGAGTGAAACTACCCTGAAGTTACCCGATCTTCGTACTTCACTGAGGCCATCTGAGGCTGAAATCGTCGCGCATGTTTTGTATTAGAAAAATACATGGGAAGCTGATTTTGGTTGTCTCGATTTTTCCCCCTACTTCAGACGCTAATATTGTTAATTATAAACATAATCTCGTTAAATCATGATGGAAACAAGCTACAATCAACCTTCCTCTTTACAATTCGCCTTCACAAAGCTCCTATTATGCTCGTATAAGGACAAACAACTCGATCCCGCAAATACTGTCTTACTGGTCTTTCTAGTAATATTTCTAGTAATATTCTGTCAGTAGAAGTACTTCTAGTAGAAGTAAGTAGGCAACAGTAAGTCGCAGTGGGGAGGTCTAGTACCACGGCTTCGTACCACAGTGCCACGATTTCGGCATCACTGGGTATATGTGGTCTAAGGTAGTAATTATATCTAACCTTAGTTACGGATCATTGAAAACAAAAACAAATGGAGCTAGAAACAATACTTCGAAAATGTGTTGTAATAAATAAACGTAAGTGACGCAATGATTATAATAAATTAACATATGCTTAATATAATTTTTCCATGTTATTATTCTACGATAAATATGATTTTTCTACAGCAGACAAAAAATTAACAGAAAATGAGCTGGAAGAGGATGAGTACTTTCAAAAAATATATGAACAATGGAAGGGTGCCAAAGCTAAAGATAAAGATTTGACTTATAAAGTGATCCCGAAATTTTATTTCAAGGTAATATACGTGAATAAAGAAATCGTAGATATTTTCAAAACTGGCACCATTTAATACATTAATGTTTATATATTAGTTACCAAAGGAAGATGAGATTCTTCCACAAAAATTACGAGAAGAGACAAGAGCGTTATTTTTGCAAAGACGTTCTCGACAATTGCTAGATAATAATGAATTAAAGGCATTATGGGTATTATTAGATAAACATCATAGTCCCCCGTTGTCGGGTGACGAACAACTAATAAATTATGAAGATTTTAAGAAAGTTGGTAAATTAGCTGGTGCAAAGTGTAGTCCTTATTTCACCGCAGTTGTATTTGCTAAATTACAACAAGGTGATCCTCATGGTAGAATTAGTATAATGGCGTTATTTAATTATGTTATGAGAAAAGTATGGTTACACCAAACAAGAATCGGTCTCTCTTTATACGATGTTACCGGTCAAGGTTATCTTAGGGAATCTGTAAGTTTCCATGTTTTATTACACAGGATGTCCTACTTTAATCTCTTCATTAAATTGTCTTTCGAAAATGTAAAAATCACGTCAAACGTAATTTACTTTGTTTTAAGAGACTGTATCTAGGTCTTTGTATTACCAGGGGCAGAGAGTTCTTCTTTTCAACTATTTCATTGTCATAGTATCTCATTTTAATTTATTTAATTTCAGAATGGACATCTTACGATGGATACAAAATTTGTTTAGGTAGAGTTGCCATTGAAATCTCAAGGTAATCTTCGTTTCTTTAAATTATATTATCATTTCCACTCAACCAGACACGCGTAGCCTGTTTCTACATAAATTCATGGATCTGTAATATGTAGAACTTTGAAAGTCACTTAAAGATATTCATTGTTATTCGAAACTTTCCTTTGTTATTTCTTTTATTTCTGCCTTTATATGACCCTGAAGACCATAGTATGCTACCTGGTAGAATTAGTTCTTTCGTATAAACAACGTTGACATAAACCATCATAAGAAAAGTACAATTTTTACATTTACAATTAATAAAATCAATGTATAACTTGGAATCTTACAGATAGCTTTATCGTAATACATTTACCTAATATCGAAGTAAGTTCAATTTGATAAATGTTCTTGGATAATGAATAATTTGAAAAATAATTATGCGAAGAGTTTAAATTGGGACCCCTTGTATTTTTCATTCGAAATTCATATAATTATTAATAACTGTTTTAGGATTTGGAAAACTATATATTAGAATTAATACCAACTCTACCTCAGCTTGAAGGTTTAGAGAAATCTTTTCATTCATTTTATGTGTGCACAGCAGTGAGAAAATTTTTATTTTTCCTCGATCCCCTCAGAACTGGTAGAGTTAGAATACAAGACATTTTGGCATGTAGTTTCCTGGATGATCTCCTTGAATTAAGAGATGAGGATTTGCCTAAAGACTTGCAAGAAGCAAATTGGTTCTCTGCTCCGTCAGCACTCAAAGTATATGGAAAGTATTTAAATCTTGATAGAGACCATAATGGAATGCTCAATAAAGAAGAACTTGCAGGGTAATTTCTATAGAACAATATAATTTATAACATCTTATATCTTACAGTATATTGATGCAATAACTATAAAATTATTGTTTAACAGGTATGGCACAGGAACGTTAACGGGTGTATTTCTTGAGAGAGTATTCCAAGAATGTTTAACGTACGAGGGAGAAATGGATTACAAGACCTATTTAGATTTTGTTTTAGCATTAGAAAATCGTCACGAACCACAAAGTTTACATTATTTATTTCGAATACTGGATATTAATAATCGTGGTTACCTTGACACATTTTGTCTTAATTACTTTTTCCGTGTATGTACATAAATAAGAAATTTACGAATTCGTTTAGAACAACTTTTGATTCAAATGATTTTATTCTGTTCATTTTTGTAGGCTATACAAGAACAAATGACAATGCATGGTCAAGAACCAGTGAGTTTTGAGGATGTTAAAGATGAAATTTTTGACATGGTAAAACCAGCAGATCTTTGTAAAATTACATTACAAGACTTATTATCTTGGTGAGCACGTTTATAATTCTACATAGATTCGAAAATAATTGTTTTGTAGGAATAAAAATGAACTGAATGATTCGTATTTTACAGTGGTCAGGGCGACACAATGGTCAGTATTTTAATAGAATTTCATGGTTTTTGGGCTTATGAAAATCGTGAAGCTATGGCTGCCGATACCGGTGACGAATCATCCCATGTTTGAATAACAAACAATCCGGAAATGTAACGCATTTCTGTAACCACTCTGACCACACTTTCATGACTGAAACTACTAGAATATTTCGACAATTCTAAACATACCGACACAACAATCTATAATATTGATTTTATAATAAAACTATTTTTTTAACAAATGAAAGTATTGTGTAACTATTTACTTTGGTCCATTTTCAGAATATGTAAAAATTAAAAATACATATGTATATTTTACAAACGAAGAATTACAAATGCAGTATGTTATTATTAAATGTTACATGACTCCGCGTGAAGTCTACCTATATAGTGGAGTTCGGTTGGAATGCGGTTATGCGGTTTTTCGACACTGCGCGTAGATAAGAGGCCACGCACACTCCACATCCCCTCCACCCGGTGCTCCGAGCGGCATAAAACGGGGGTCTGGAACGATAGAACAGTCCACGTGAACTCCACCTCTCCGCTCTCTGCGCACTCTGAGCCGAACTTGGCTATCAGGGTTTGTGTAAACATAAAAATTAGAAGTTTCGAGAAAGATCGCACCTAGATCGATCTTTTGTCTAGCGTTATTGACTAGCGAAAAATCAAATTATTGTATTATCAAGGAGGCAGCACTAACGTCGCGATTGCTGTAGTTATACAGAATACAGGGCAGAATGCCGCACATATATGTTGCCGAATAATACAAATTACCCTTATACACGAACGAACATATGAGTTTTCAGGGCGCTTGTGGCCTAGATTGATCTTTTATCTAGCGTTTTTGACTATTGAAACAACCTGTGATTGTGTTATTATCAAATAACACCGCTGCAGGGCCTGGACTCGGTTATTTTGCAAGTGATCTGCGCGCACAGGCTTGATCAGTGTTCCTGCAGAAACAGAGCAGGCGTACTGACTGGGTTATTTCACATTAGGTATCGAATAATCGAATATCGTAATTGAGAAAATATATATTACTTTTTAGTTATTTATATTAAAAAGGATCTGTTTCAAATGCGTGTAACTTTATATACGTATTTATAAATATATCACACAACAACGAATTCGTCAAATGATACAAAGAAAATTCGAAGCATTTATAAATGCTTATAAATGCAAGTATACTTGCAATAAATGATAATAGATAATAGGCAATTTATTCCTCCGTTACGTACCGGTATATGCGTATCGATTGTAAACAGTTCTCGTGTTGAGGTCCCGCTTCAAGAAGAAAATTTTCTCCTTTAATAATTCTTGAGTGGTTTTGCCTATGGTATGAAATACGCTTTCGCGTTAACGATATAAAATGATCATTACATTATTTTATTATATCCTTTCCAATGAATAGTACAGCAGTTTCTAAAAAGCACCGTTGTCTCGTTGTCTGCTTGATTTGTCACGTGACAATACAGCTATGCATCCTTTACTCAACATGGCGACCGGCAAAGGACTTGCAATCGTTTTTCGACCAAAGACTATTAGTTTAATCAATAGTAGTACACTAAATAAATTGTCATGTAATAGCATACAAAGATGTAGCACGTGTCACCGGTCCATCGCAACAGTTACATTGAGTGTCGGTAATTGGAACACGAAGAAACCAGTAAAAAGTAATGTATACTTCTACTACGAAGAGTAGAGATTACATCACGCATTTTTACGATAATCTGCTCATTATTTTTAATTTATTAACGTACTAAATAAGTTCTGACATCGTAGATCCATCTCCTATTCCCAATTACGTAAATTTTCACGAATGTCTTACAGTTTCTCCCTTCTACGAAGTATCTTTTGAAGCGGGACTTAACCTTACTTCTCACATGTTTCCTCGTTTTAACGTTAGTCACATTTGTTTACAATTATGTGACGAGAAACTAATATCTGTTAGTTAAATTGATACACATTAATAGAATTAACCGTTGCAGTTAAAATAGTAATTCATAACTATTAATGACCGTTTTGAAGAGTTTGCAAGAAAATAAATATTAAAAAAATATGTGGTTTTTTTACATCGTTAGCTATTTAGCCTTGACTTAAATTCCATAGTTCACTGTCTCCTTATATAAGTAATGTGTCAACAATGTAGACAAATATATCTACAAGAAAATTATTTACCAATCAACATATATTTATATTGAATAATTTGTTAGTATCGTAAATTGTTTCTGGGAAAAACTTTTAAAGGATCGATCAAAGGTCATTATTTAAAAAAATTACAATACTTCTATAATAAATATCATGACACCGATATTTTTAAATATAATTGCAGATGACCTACAGACTTTTGTTCAGACACAAAGAAGTATACATACCACGAGTTGTCTTTCAAAGCGTAATTACTATGAGATATTGGGGGTGTCTAAGAATGCAGCATCGAAAGACATTAAGAAAGCTTACTACCAGTTAGCTAAAAAATATCACCCTGACACGAATAAAGGGGATCCAGATGCTAGTAAAAAGTTCCAAGAGGTTTCCGAAGCATACGAAGTATTAAGCGACGACACTAAAAGGAAAGAATATGATACATGGGGTGCAACATCGGAACAAATGGGAATGGGGCAGGGCAGAGCTGATCATGCCAAAAACTTTGGTCAGAACTGGCATTTTAGGTCAACTATTAATCCAGAAGAATTATTTCGAAAAATATTTGGAGATGCTAATTTCCAAAGCAGTGCATTTGGCGACTTCGAAGATTATGCTGAATCTAAATATGGTTTCGGCGCAGCACAAGAAGTACATGTTCATTTGCGAATGTAGTAGGAAATGCTAGAACAAACATTATTCTATAATTATCTAGAATTAGTGTTCTTAATTTCTCAACATTTTTCATATCTCGAGAAATGAGAAATAACCAATTATAAAATTTTTCGAGTAATTCTCGAGAAGGAACACTATTTAGAATATTCTAGAATAATTGGCTAGTAGATAATATATTAAGAATTACTATTCTTTTCATTTTTTGTTCAGGTTATTATGAACGTAACATTTTCTCAAGCAGCCAGAGGAGTAAATAAAGACATTCAACTGAACGTAGTGGATACGTGCCCAAAATGTTCAGGCTCCCGATGCGAACCAGGAACAAAATCAGTAAAATGTCAATATTGTAATGGCACTGGAATGGAAACAATTAGCACTGGTCCATTTGTAATGCGTTCTACTTGTCGTTATTGTCATGGAACTAGAATGTTTAATAGGTACCCGTGTACCGAATGTAGCGGAAAGGGACAATCGGTAAGAATGTTTTCGTCTACATGGACTAAAGAAATTATTAAGTGAATTGTATCATAACTACAATGATTTTTTATACGCGTATTTTACTTGAAACAGGTGCAACGTAGAAAAGTTACAGTTCCAGTTCCCGCTGGTATCGAGGACGGTCAAACGATTCGAATGTCCGTGGGTAACAAGGAAGTATTTGTAACATTCCGTGTGGAAAAATCGAAATACTTTCGAAGAGATGGTCCAGACTTACATACAGATGCGGAGATTTCATTAGCGCAAGCTGTACTCGGTGGCACAATAAAAATAGAAGGTGTTTACGAGGATCACACCATACAAATTCGGCCTGGTACTTCATCTCACACGAAAATTAGACTGACTGGCAAAGGCTTGAAAAAAGTGAATGGAGTAGGATACGGCGATCACTATGTACAAATTAAAATATCAGTACCCACGAAACTGAATGATAAACAAACGGCATTACTCCAAGCCTATGCAGAACTTGAAGAAGATACTCCTGGCAGTATATACGGCATTACATACAAAACAGATGGTAAGAAACAATAAATTTTTACTCTAAAAATTATATAATTAAAGTTAACAAGGCACACAAACCTATGAAAAGACTTTATTTCTATTAAAACTTCTTTGTGTATTTCCAACTTCTTAAGCAATATTTTGTAAATAATCTTAGTATTTGGTAAAATTATATAAAATTAGACTTGTGTCGCTTGAGTTTCTTTGCGTGTACCTGCCCTTTTTAATTAAATAAAGATATAAAAATGTATATATGCGTTTCATTGGCGTTTGGTAGAACTAAACAGATTGTCTGTCAAAAAAATATGGAATTTTAACGAACTGTCTAATTGTCCAGTTTGGCATGAAATATTAAATTACATACTCTTCCACCAAACATTTTTATCAATGAGCCATATGTTCTTTTAGGCACGGCAGGTCCGAAGGTAAAAACTCAAGCGAGACAAAGTACCGAAAACGAATCGTACCATGAAAATGACGGTCTATTTAGTAAAATTAAAAAAGCTATATTCGGATAATTGAGATATGAAATGGTGAGTAGAGGACAAACACTGTACTAGCCACTGTAGCGTATGTTCGTTTTTTAAATCTTTTCTTAAAGATCATTTAGAAAAAATGTTGGATACAAAGTTTTGATTGCGTATGGTGGACACTGAAGCGGAAAGTACTAAGTTTTATTCACATAGAAAAATAATTATACTCATCTTTTTGTTTACTCTGTGTATGAAATAAATTTTTTAAATTATAGGTACGAAAACGAGTTGTGCTGGCCCTCTGAATTTAGTTGAATCTATACGAATAGCGTTAGGTCATGAAGATAATTCTGACAAAGAGTCTCCAACTCTTGTACCTAAGGGTCCAGAAGACCAGCCTCTTGATAATAGAAGGAAAAGCAGTGCCCAAAACGAAGATATCAATGAAAAACGAAGACGAGAAGTGTCTTAATCGATTAGATTTTTCAATTGTTAGACAAATATTCGCTTTTACAAGTCATGAAATAAATAAAGTCAGAAGTTAATAAATGTAATTGTGCTAAAATTATCAATGAACTTAAAGAAACTGACTCTAATTTGATGGTATTAGGAAATACAGTTCACTGTTAGTATTACTGTTAATATCGTTTACAAGTAAATCTGTTAGTGATGCAACCTACCAAATAAATCTATCGATAGGAAGATTGAACAAAGAATATTGCCATGAAAACACGTATGCCATTTATATAACGAATAAAAATTATGTTGAACCGTTAGGTTCTTTACTTCGTAGTCGAACCAAAACAACTACATAAATATAACAATTTTTAGTATCCTATGTATGTTGTTATTTGTAAATAGATTTAATATATAAATTGATAAACCGTATAAATTCTATACAAATACAAACATTTGATTAATGTATTGACGTTTCTCGTATACGTTTGGATGTCATACATGTAATTCCACTTTCAAATGTACAAATTATTGCTAAAGTTAGGTTTGCAGTTTACATTTCAAAAATTTAGTTAAAAAGTTTTACTGTAAAAATGAAATTATAAGAATACTTACGTGTTTTATATATTATTATACCGTTCTACGTATATTGCGTTGTGGTATCTATTTTATTTTCAGAGAAATGCAAAGTTTAGTAATGCAAAACAGTAAATTTGAAACCTATTAGTGTTTACTAATGAGGGTAATTTATTAGTCGTAACAATAGATCTTTTTATTAAATAGTTTCATTTTATTTTTCTATAACAAAAGATATACTTTAAAAATGTGAACATTTCTAACTACATATTACTTAAACAAATATGGTAACTTCTCCTTGAAACAAAATTTTGAGTTTACTATAATATCTAGTCTCTCGTTGCTTTAATTAATCGCTTATTTTGTTACTTAAGTATTACAACATTTTTATACAAAAACGATTAAAACAATGAAAAATATTACTGTTTTGTATAGAGAATGAAATAATAAAAAGATAGTCTGTACAGTGTTTTCCTTTTGAGTGCGATTATTCTTTTGATTTTTCGTATTACAAAACGATCGCTCAAAGCTGAAAGTTGTGGTGTAACACCACAAAATTACGAAATTATTCTATAAAACTGTATGAAGATTGACTCAAGTTCAATTCCTTTAGTTAATGACTTTTAAATAAATTATAATGAAAGTTTATTTAAGCTTCGATCAGTAGACCGTACTTCAAACCGATATGAGTCAAATTCTGCGTGGCTGATACACGCAACACAGCCAGTGCAACAGCAATAATAGTAACTGCACCTTCTAGATAAAGTCCGTACAATACTCGTACGTAGCCGAGTATCGTTGATAAACCTCCGGCTGCGGTAAAATCTAGGGGAAACAGAATACTTGCTGCAAACGGCCTGGATCTGGCCACTCCGAAGCAGATAATTCCCATCAGGTAATAAGTGGCTAGAACGCAGAACAGATGAATATAATGAAATCTCATTTCCATGAGAAAGGGTATAGCCGGATAAGATAGTCAAAAATGCCCTTGAACCGAATTGTATCGACGATGCGTCATTCGATAGAGCATCAAGAAAAAACATACCGTGCAAAGTTCCAACCCTGTATCTCGATCGAGAGGGTAGTTATGGGGTAAAATCGAAAAATCAATTATTTGTCTATTTTCCCTAGTTAAAGATGTTTAGAAATTCTGAGAAAAATCTGACACGTGCCAAGAACCCAAATATATACTTTGCAATTGGTTTCAGATTTTTAAATTGAAAATCCTCATTGTAAAAAATCGAAAAAATGCAGATTTCACATGGAAGTTCTAGAGTGTCCACATTTACATTTTTCCAGTAGTAGTATATCGTTATAGGTATTGTTCATGAATTTTTTCAGATTTTTTGGTTTGGTGCGCCGTTGTTAAAAAAAATAGAAACCGATTTTTTCGACGTTTTTCCTAAGTTACACCCATCTTTTCTGAATCTTAAAAATATAAGTGTTTTTTTCAATAAACTCTTTAACATAGAAAATATAATTCACTTTTCTTACAGACGCAATTTATATTTTCTGGAAAATGGTCCGAAGAAGGACCGAAACGTCGAAAATTAATATAAATTTGTAAAACAGCTTAGTTAGTAACATAGGATCGAACCTGTGCGCCGTAATCTAATGAAAACTTACTTAAAAATATATTACGTAATATTAAACGTTACTACGTTCAGAGAAACTTCTTCCAGTCTTTAAAACTTGCGTAATACAAAAAACGAAAATTTTTGACTATCTTATCCGGCTATACCCTTTCATCGGTTGAATTATATGTATGTAGCGTCTATTTAACAGATAGAAAACATGTAGTTTATTTCTACCATCTACATACTGCGACATATAATACGTGACACGTGTGTGTCATAAAAATCTGTGCGGCGCTAGTGATGCAAGGTGCGTATCAATCATCTCACACACTGACATCAACTTATTAAAATGTGTAGAATGATTCTCTCGCTGAAGGACTCTAAAGAACCTTCAAGCAACATTATTCGGACATCCACTTGCATGTTGTTTTTTTTTTAAATAACCTTCTAAAATTAGTTCAGTTAAACTGATCATGAAAATGATAGAACACGAACACTAACAGGCTAGACTATTTAAAAATGAAGATTTGAATGATACATAAATTTATTGTTTTTTATTTATCTAACAATATCAATAATTGAAATATGTAACTGCACTGTCCATGTTACTTGCACTGTCCACAAGAGACAACGATGCACGTGACAGGGCAGATAATTTCACGTGACAGCATGGACAGTGACGAGCAACAAGAAACCATAAAGACGAGCACGTCGGCGAGACGCAAAAGCAACTAATCTCGTCTAGCCATCATCGATAACCGTTTGAAGATTATCGAAAATTTGAGCAGGGACGTACCAGAGGGGTTGCGATTTAAATGGGAGGTTTAGATATTCGGTGATCCTGGGTGTCGTAATAATGTTTAGGGACGGCTATTTGGGTTTAGTCCGTGCGAGTCGGACATTGGCCATCCTTATCTTCGGCGATAGGGATAAAAATTTATATTATCTAATAATATAAATTAACCCTTTGCACTCGAGGGCTCCGCTACGGAGACATTGTAAATAATTTGCAGTTCTTGACATAAAAACAAAAACAAATTACAAATTGTAATAATTTTATAATTTTTTGTTTTTCTTTATATATCATAACATTTGTGTTCATAAAGAATTAGAAATATAATAACATACAACGATGACTTTTCTTTTAATACGTATATCAAACTCACACCTGAATATGATCTTTTTACTAAAATCGCTTCGAGTTGCTGGTAATACGAATGAAATGAAACTTCGAGTGCAAAGGGTTAAAATAAAAATAATAATAATATTCTAATAATATTTATATTATTTATATTATTTTTTTATGTTATCCACAAGGTATATCCCCTAATTAAAAAAAAAGAAAGGACGTATCAGCGGAGTCTCTTTCAGTTATCTAGACAGTGAATCCGGCAGAACTTGGTGGAGATCTCTCGACATTCGAAGTGGGAAGGATCATCGAGCAAGAAGAGCGTGCGAAAGCTAATGAATCAGGAGTTGAAGGACCGTAATTTTCGATTTTGGGCCAAAGAGAACTGGACAAAAACATATGAACAATCGATTTCTCTACGGAGAAGCGTCCCAGCTAGTGCAACGAGTTCAGAAGTTCATCATTTCCCGCAGCTAGCAAGTGCTGTTTGTAAAAAATCGGCACGGAATTCGTCGATTGATCAATTACGATAAAGCTGATAAATAGGCAACGGCTGAACTCATTTGTAACTTTTTTTTACTCGCGTATAAATAATATATACATATAAGAACACGTAGATTAACATTGAAATAAATTCTATTGAACATTAAATATCAAAGTAAAAACGGGAAATGGAACCTTGAAGATCAACTTTACACCTTAAAACGATAATGTGCGCCGAGCTAATATATTAATTTGTTATTAACGCGAAAAGAAAGGAATAGAGGACGGAGGGAAGAAAGTTACAGCAAGATCGAATGCGAAGACCGGCTACCCGTTATTTACAAGTCTCACTTGGCGAAATACTTGAATAGATAGATCAGCGTTCGCGCACTAGCGTGAACATGATTTTAAAGTATTGGCTCCAGAGGCATCAGTCGATGACTGGACCAGGAGGTGATGTTCTCCTGTTCGTCGATGACTGCAGGGCACACGAGTTACCATCCGAGCTTTTAGGGGATAACACATTTTGCGTTTTGATTTTACCGTCAACCGTGACGCGGCTTTTGTTAAAAATTCATTCACGACTGCACTAGCGGAAACAATCTTTCCATTGCAAATTAAGAGGGTAGATTCGTTTCCAGCATTTCAAGGGTGCTGGGTGTGCCTTCTCATTTCTCGATAATGCAACGATGGGATTTTTCATTAGTCGAATGCGCCAGATGAAAGATCAATTTGAGCCGCAATCGCCCTCAAAAGTCTTATTTTTACGTTCACGAGGGGTAATTCGTATTATTCGGTCGCACAAAATACATAATGCAAATTACGCCTCGCAATGGTGAAAATTTATTATAATATGATAATTTATCTAGCGCTCTTGGCTACTGAAACCTAAATCTTCTAATGTGGGGAACGTTGACTTTTCCTAATGAGCCTAATCGATTATAATATTAATCCTTAAAAGGTTCCAAGTTCACTCAAACTATACGAACTATCACAATGCGGTTTCTCTAAAATTCTGTAAAAATTCATTGAGATAGTTTCAAGTGTGTGTAATTTAAGACTGAAATTTTTTCGGAGTCGTGGCAGACTCCAGGACACCGGTACAATTAATTGATTCAAAAGTGTCCAGAGATTATACCCTGCAGGGGCAGCTTGAGAAGGGCGTTCAAGAATAAGAGCGAGAGATTGGAAGATAGCTCTGAATACTTTATTCTAAATAATTCAATCTTGGAGGCGAATAAAATGAAGTTAGAAACCCTAACCCAGGGTTAGCCAGAATTGGGCAAAAATTTAAACAACGATTGAATAAATTTCTACTTCAACCGTTAATCGCAATTAACAATTAATCTCCTAGTTTAGTCGTGAATTGTGGTTGACGATTGAATACTTATTAATAGTTAATCGCGGTTAATGATTAAATACTTATTAATCGTTAATTGGGAATAACGGTTAAATTTCTATTTTAGTCGTTAATTGCCATTAACGATTACATTCCTTATTAAAAAATAAAAAAATTAAATACATTAAATATTTTTTTTATTACTATTTATAAAATTTTTTTTTGTAATCGTTAATCGAATAATTGCTTACTTAATTAACTGCTAAAACTTCGAAATGGAATACAGTATCAAAACTGTAGGTGTTTAGTCATTTTGATTACTGAGTT
>CM052335.1:14462573-14502911 GCA_028455595.1 Lasioglossum vierecki
AAAAAAAGTGTATTGTCATTCGATCTGTAATGCAAACTTCGATTCTTCAATGATTCCTGCTTTTAATCAAAGATCGACAATTTTTCGATGATTTCTTCTTTTAATCATACACATTAATCAATGTATCTTGATTAACCCTTTGCACTCGAGGGCTCCGGAGCGGAGCCATTTAAAATTGGTCTTCAAACTCGAGGGCTCCGCTACGAAGACATTTGCAGTTCTTGACATAAAAACAAAAACAAATCGTAAAAACTCGGGTGTTTCGCTGTTGGTGACAAATGACTCATAAAGAATTAGAAAAATAATAACATGACTTTTCTTTTAATGCGTATATCAAACTCACACCTGAATATGATCTTTTCACTAAAATCGCTTCGAGTTGCTGGTAATACGAATGAAAAAAAAACTTGGAGTGCAAAGGGTTAAAATTGTAATCGATTAATATCCAACTCTGGGGTTAGGGACGAGTGCAGTTAGAATTATCACAAAGCAGTGAATTCATTGATTTTTCCTTCTTCTCGGCCTATACCTTCAAGTTCTCGCGAGCTGAACGTAGAAGTTTTTTATTTACATTTCATAAATCGGTACTTTCGACTCGTAGCGATCGTATAAATTTAACATTCATGATATACATACTTCAAGTCCATTCCCGAAGGTGATCCTATCGATTCGGACTGTTAAGAATAGTGTACCTTTCAACTTGTTATGATCGGGCTTGTTCGCGGATACGTAGAACGCGCGACAGAAATGAAAGAATTTCGAGCAATCGTTGTGTACGTTTCCAAGCCTAACTTTAAGATATCGATCGTTTTCCATGAGCGTGGTAGTAAAGAGTATATCGTACGAAATCATCATGGAGTGCATGCAGCTAAAGCTAAAGAATCCATCAACCTTCAATCCATACAGCATTTCTAGGTCGACTATGTTGCGCAACGGCCACAGCAACCAAGGTTGTCATATTTGACGACTTCCTACATATTTGTGCTTGTCAGGCAGTTTGAATGCAAAAGCTTGTTACGAGATAATGCTAAATAGTAACGGAGTTGTTGTTCAGTCCAATTTTATTAGGGTCGTTTAGCGTAATGGTCAAATGTCGCGGAAATTTTCTGAAAGTGTCAACAACGAGTGGACGATAATATTTACAACGACTTTTACTGCTGTTTTAGTTATTAATAAAATATAGAGAGATGAATGGCTCGGTAGCTGTTCACGAGTTCATAAATGAAAGTCCTCATATCGATTTTCAACCAACGCAAAATGATTTTTAAATGTCCATTACATTCGATACAAATGATAATATTAATTAAAGTTATTAAAAACTCTCGGTACAATAATCGTTCAAAGATCAAACTTTTTCAGATACGATTTATCACCGAAAAAATTACATTTCTACATAACGATGTCTTGGAAAATCTACTGAAGATGTTGAGAACGCCCCAGGACATGAACGTTAATGTTCATAATTTATTATTTTAAAAAATGGTTAGTCAACTAAGGAAAATTGTCAAAGTTTTTCACCTTCGTCAAGGGATAAATTAAATTGGTCGAATTGGGCAGGCTCTAACAAAGTGGAACATTTTCAGCAACGTCTCCTCTAAAGGATCCTGCAAATTTTTCGTCCCGAATCGTGCCGGTTCGGAAATTATGTTGGTTTAAAGCGTCGCGTGACACGCAATTCCACGGCGAGTCGCATGACGACCACTCAACGGCTCTTAAAAGTGTAAAGACCTAACCGAAACCTATCTTATGAATTTTTTATATTATTCGACCATTAATAAACAATCGAATTTCTTACTAGCTCGGTTGAATCACTTGTATTTGAGAGATCATAGCAACAACAACGCAGTATAGCATCACAGCAGATTTTCCATATTGAAAACTTGTATTTTACCTTTGTTAAGAGGAATTATAGAATAGATTTTTGTTTATTAATAGATAAACACAATTATAAGCCGAAAATACGTACGATAAATTGATTATAGTCAGTAACTTTATAAAATGCAATACGTAATCTCGTTTGAATATTTGTAATTCTTTAAGTAAAACAGTAAAAACACATTTTTGTTATTTTATTAAACTTAATTTATTGAAAAATTATGGATTAGTTGTGTCCGATAGCCAACTTCAATTATTATTCATTAATCACACGATTTTTCAGACACTTCCGGTGGTGTAACAAAAAAATGTTTTAGAAAAACAAAAAATTTAAAGAATTATTTTTTTTTTAATAAAAAATTGTGGTCACCTTGATTGTTTATTTATAACTATATGTTTTTTATTGAATAACGTTATAACTGACGCCAAGACGAATCCAACGACCTATTTAATGTGGTCTTTAAGTTTTGAAATGATGGTGAAATACACGTGAACAGCTAACGAGCTATTCTGGCCCACTGTGCGCCGCCATTAAATACGAACTCTTAGGATCAACATGCGTTTTAAACGTTAACGCGATCCAACTTTTTATTACATTTTTTTATGTATATATTCAAGTCGGTAAATTGAGAAAGGAAGAAGTTTCGAGCAAGAATATTGTTTAGATTAAGTTTCTTTCAACTCTGTTCGGTGTCAATCAGCGTTTCTCTGAACGATTGATAACCACGACTTTTGTAACTCTCGCAAATGCGACTTACACACAGATTTACGACAAACGTGACCTTATGGTATACATAACGGGTCGCGTGAAATTTATTTCAGTCGTTTATTCGTTTTATCAAATGTCACACGAACATGTGATATACTTTCGTCTCACGTGATTTCCAGTTGACAAATACAATGTTTTTTTCTAGACAAGAGTTCATTCTGCAACACTACAGTCACTCATAGTTTCGTCATTTCTTTCGGTGAGCTAACTAAACTCTTGTACGATATGTTTTTATAACCGACTCCGAAAAAGGAGGAGTTTATTTTTATTATTTTTTTTCTATGTATGTTCAAAATCTTGAACTCCATGTATGAATACAAAAATTTTATAAAAATAAAATTAAACCCACTTCGACACGCACTGAATAGCATAAAATAATTTTCCATTTTGTAAAATAGTAAATACCGTATTAAATGCAATTGTAAATTAAAAATTTCGTTAAAGGACAGATGTTGCTGATTACGATTTCATTGGAATATATTGGACTTGTAAATCAATAGGTGGGTTGGGAAGATACATATTAATATGCGAAAACATGTAGAAGAATTGAATGATTTTTGTAATTTCCAGTGTCGAAAATTTTCAATTTTGCTCCGCCTCTGAAAAGATTCCATTGTATTTAATATTTTCTAAAATGGAAATTATTTTCATACCTTTTAGAGCACTTATTTTCATGCGTTTCAAAGTCGGTTTAATTTTTGTTTTATAAAGGTTTTTTTCGTTGTCACTGGAAGATTACGATTACACTGGAAGAGTGGTTAGCGAGCATGACAATTATGTGCTGGAGATCCGAATGAAATACTTTCTACAGTGTAATAATTACCTATACAAACGAAGGGTAATATTTTCACCCATCTTGGTACTGGTAGCAAATATTTCAGCTCTTCTTCGTCGTACTTGGCCTTCTCTCTGGATATGGCGTATCTTTGTAATCGCAGTGCTAGTATCAGACCAATATTCATGATTAGAAGAAAATGTGCAGGTGTTCCGATTGCCGCGAAAATAACAGTTATTGTCCGACCAGATGTTGTTCGGGGAACTGGGGCACCGAAACCTGCAAATTAAACAAACGAAATCAATTAACTATATGGTCAAGCTGAACGAATTTCTGTGACTCGAAATGCCTTGAATAGTCAGAGCTGAGGAAAATAGTATTTTAAATAGTAAATAATAAATAATCATACTTATTTTAAAGTACGTCTACAATTTTGAAAATAAAATATTTTATTTGACGCAGTAATTTTTGAAAATAAAATAATTTTCTAAAATAGTATTTTATTTAAAGAATATTGAAAATATTTGTATTTTGTGTTTCCCTAGTTTTAATTTCAATTTTAAATATTGTTGGTGAAAATAATCATTTCTTAACGATAAGATAGACTGTATGTTTACGCGGTTTCTCAGAGTATCAATGACAATACAAAAAGTAAAATATTTTATTTCGTGTTTCAGATTGTTCGAACAGAAACATTGTATTTTCCGGATGAAATTGTTGAAACAGAAATATTTTATATTGAGGATCAGATTGTTCAAATAGAAATATTTCATTTTTGAGAATGTATATCTTAGTTAAAACACTATTTTCTTTGTGCGAAATAAAATCTAAAATATTATTTAATATTTTAGACTTTATTTTGCTTAACGAAAATAGTATTTTAAATAAGATACAGAATTTCAAAAATAAAATATTTCTATTTCAACAATCGGAACTACAAAATAAAATATTTCTATTTGAGCAATCGGAACCACAAAATAAAATATTTCTATTCGAACAACGGGAACCACAAAATAAAATATTTCTATTTTAATAACACTGTCCAACACCTTTCTTTTAGCAGTTCTATTAATCGGAAACTTTTTTCCGTATAACATTTTGTTTATTTTCTCGTTTCTTTGTTACAATAAATAGATGCTTATGCTATTTTGTTGTTTTTCATTCTTCGATAAGCCCCGTTTCATTTCCCATCAATGGCTCCGATCAGAAACATTGTGCCAGGGGTTGTATATAATCGATAGAAAGGAAAATTTTATTGTTTCGTATTTCACCCATTGAATTTCTTCATAAATGCGTAAAACTCCGCAGTCTACTGATCACGTTTCGACAGATTTATTTTCTCCAGACAAATGCAGGTATCCAGCTACAAGACACTATCAATTTCACGATAGAGGGAGGAATGTTAATGAATACCTAAAGTAGTGAGGAGTGAGATAGAAAAGAGTATGCATCCAGGAAATGTCCAAAGTTGTCCGCTGTTTCCATTTTCGCCGTATCCTGCGTTTACAGCCAGCAGCAGAACCTCTTCGTGTTTCAGTACATACTGATTGATCTTATCGGCCCAAAGGGGTTCTAAATCTTCTTCGTTCTCGGTACGCACCTGCCGCAGCTCTGTGGCTAAACTAATCGCTATGTGTCTTTGCATTGTTTTTAATTTGATAACTTGTTCACGCTCCCGTGGTCCTTCGATCGCACAAAACGCAACTGCGCCCACAACTGCCCAAATCGTGAGCAGCCAGGTCAACCCTGCAACCCGCGAGTCGTATTTAGAAAAAGATACCACAATTCTCGATCCTGACAGTGATGCCAGAATCGTGGGTCTTTGGGTTTTTCTCCTCCTCTGCTGCTGCCGGCTCGGTTCCCCCACTCTTACTTCTACTGCGCACGCGCTACACACGACGTACCTCTACTCTGCCCGTGTGAGTCTCACGGTGAGTAGAGGGGTACGTTCGTGTGTAGCGCGTGCGCAGTAGAAGCAAGAGTGGGGGAACCGAGCCGGCAACAGCAGAGGAGGAGAAGAACCCAAAGACCCACGATTCTGGCATCATTGGATCCTGTAGACTGTTCAGTAGGGTCGACCACTCCCTTAAAAAAGGGTAGACCTTAGTTATACTTGGCGAAAACTATTACGCAGATTTTTTGTGGGACAACACGTAAAATTGATCCACTGGACGAAAGAGTAATCTGTGCGTTTGAAATTGATCGAATAACGGGAAATGCTGCCACAACGACTTTGAAAGTTTTTTAATTTTGTAACTCGCTTGTTTCCAAACAACTTGTTTAGAAACGAAATGTAATATTGATTTGATAATGGAAGTGGACAAGAAAACGAAATTACGAATAATTCGACCAACTTCAAATTTTTCACAGATTACTTTTTGATATAGTGGCACAATTCCAGGGGTTGTTCCGCACAAAATTCGTACGTCGAAAAATAAAGTCCATCCTACTGTCCAGTACAGATCTACAACCTACAAAGTGATGTCCGTTTAATATTAACTTTATTATTAATTATTTTATTAATGTAATAATTAGTGAAACAGTAAAATATAATTCAAATTAAAAACAACGTTTACCAAAAGCATACTACCACGACTTGTGCTGCTATCTCATCGGAAGCAATAGAAAGAGCATCGCGATCCATGATTGATCGTGTCAGAAAATGTATTGCTGTCGACGGGCATCACTTTGAGCACTTATAATGTTATAACAGAAACAATAAGTTCAAATGTAATCGTAATATTATCCTACAATTTTATCACATTTTTTTTAACTCGGGGTCACCCGAAGGTAATGACAACCCGATGAAATCTGTGTCAAAATCAAAGAACATTTTAAAAAAACGAGATAGAGTGATGAAATTTTTTTAAAGTTAAAAAACGTTCGTACCATAATCTCCCTATTTTTCCCATACTCTGTCAAGTTTCAGTTGTAATTATAAAAATTCAGCGCTCTATCTCATTTCTGTCGGAAGTTCTTTGATTTTCTCTCCGATGATCACAATTTTATACGTTCGGAAGAATAATATTTCCGTGACCAATATCTTGCTTGCAAGTAAACTTAATAAAATTTGTCATTTACCGAATAATGAAAGCGACAGTCTTCCTAAAAATCGAATTTGCTTCCATATTTTTAATGTTCTTTTCGCTGGGTCTCCAGGATCATCCTCAACGATATCCTTGACAGATGGGAAAGTTCGCAATCGTAGTGGTAGACCAATTATAGTTTGAACAGCTATCGATTGCACTGACTTTTTAAATTCCACCGATGATCTATGCTGCGACGAGAGCTCTTCCGAAACCGTTGTGGGCGTATCTACGAACGATAAATTAAACGATCAGTCTACTGGACAAGGGAATTCTTCGTTCGCTTCGCGTAGCAATATTCTGTTTCATTTTTTATACATAATTCGAATTATAAACACAATTATAATCTTCCAACTTTTGTATATTTCAAGTAGAATACTGTTAGTATGCTCAACTGTTTCGTTCACGTTATTTATTTAATCAATATAGTTGCGTTATCGACTAAACTCTCGAGCGTGCTATAACGCGCTAACTAGTATACTTTTGCAGTTTACGAATGCGTAGGTACACCTCAAACACGTAAATATTAATTTCTATCGTGTTTATCAGTGTAATTACTTGTGGATGCAGAGTGTACAGTTGTTTACTTTCGTAATTACTACTACTATCGATATCTATCGTTTACCATTTACTTGTTTTTTCTATTTACTTGCTGCATCTAATTTCATGCTATCATCATGACGTTGTTGTGTATGAAAAATTAAGCGCATTACAAACAACTACGCGTGTGAAAAGTTCAAATGGACACGTTCGTTTCCTCGTGAAGTAACGGTAATTGTAAGATTTTCTTTTTATAGCTTCGTACGTAAAAGCGATGATCTTGAACGATAATAGAAGTAGTACGAGAATTTAGCGCAAAGCATCATCACCTTGTCGGAAAACATTATTCGTAAACAGCCAATATGTATTCCAACGTATGGATTTTTGGCCCGATCCTCCTCTGTTACGACAAAGTTTAAAGAATTTTGAAAATGCCTCTCCATTCCTCGTCCTTGAAAGAACATTTGTGCTGGATCGGTATCGAAATGCGCGCCTCCAGAAAGTAAATAATTAGTATGTTAATAGGTATTAACAGAGTTTGCCGGGTACACCATTGCAACAAGTGGTTTAACAATAAAATGAAGATCACGTGAAAATGTAGTTGAAGAGAAATAAAATTTTAGTTCTTTTTCTACAGCAACTTGACGCTTACAAGACGTACTTAATACAAGACGTATTATTAAAATAATTACTAAATAAATCCATTGGTTGACAAGAGTCGCCAAAAATGGCACCTGTCGAAAGTTCTACAAAACAAATAATATCGAAAAGTTCACAGTGAGCGTACAAAGTGTTCGTGCACCTTTTAAAATAGAATAACTTCTTTACAATTGTACGTAACGACCTGATTATTTTATAATCAGTTAGAAGCATTGATTTGTGAAATGACACGCAGAAAAGATTTTCCAAAATTTTATATTTTACAAGGTTGCGTGAAAAACAAAACAGACATTTTTTATAACTTTTTTATACGAGCCCTTAATGAAAATTCAAATATATATGTTAGTAATTTTGTATTAATCTTACAAGCATCGAAAGATGTATGATTCTGTGGATTGTAAGCAGAAACTGATCAAAGGTCATGGAAAACTACAATTTTCACCATTTCTAACCGCTTGTAGCTCGTGTGTATGTTAATCGATTTCGATGAAATTTTCAGCATGTGTATAACTAACATAGATCTACAAAACACATATATTTAAATTTTCATTAAGGGGCCAAACAAAAGAGTATAAAAAAATGCCTTTTTCATTTTTGCATGTAATCTTGTAAAATATAATCTTTTGAAAAATCGTTTCTACATATTATTTCATAAACCAATGCTTGTGATTGATTATCAAAAAAATCAGTTAAATATAAATAAATAAAAATATAAATAAATATAAATATAAATATATAAAAATATAAATATATAAAATATACATAAATATAAAAAAAGTTATTCTATTGCCATTTTAAGAAATGTAAGCACATTTTGTACTGCTGATCTTATGCGAGCCACAGTAAATTAATATTATTTTATTTTGCACGGTTCAAAAGTTGTATAGAACATCGTGGAACGCACGTTTGTAGTTATCCGAGGAAAAACAAGTCGCTTCGACTTAAGCGGTTTCAGTGTTAATTAAATATCTTGTTCTTGTTAAATAGAGTCGTTCAAGAGTGAATAGAAGTCGATGGATATTGTCCGTACCGATCGCGCAAACAACATCGTCATCGTCGTCATCGTTCCGGTCCCGTTCGGTCATCGTGATACGGAACTCGGTGACGCGGTGTCGAAATTGATTCTTCGGCTTGGGATGAACCAAGTTGTTGCGAGCAGAACGTTGTATCCTACGAATCCTGGTAGTCCTGCGTCCTTTTGACACATGTCGCCCACGGGGACACGCGAGCGTGGCAAGCGGAACACGTGTCAACTTCGCAACATCTACCACGTCACTACGGGGCGACGGTGCACCCTTCAGGGTTGGTGGCGCTGGGAAATGGGGTACGTCCATCGACGACGGTCAAGTTGACTGTCACTAGAAATTACAATGCGATCGCGTCCGGTTATTTTCCTACCTGCACCGTTCGCGGAGAATGTTTACGGAAGACCAACCCTCTATTTATAATGACCTTTCATACTAAGGTTTGTCGTTGTTTTGAAAGACCGGGTTTGAAAAGAAACTTATCCATTTCGTAAACCGTTTTTTTTTCAGTAGACAAAAAACTAATAAACTTATCGCTGGGTAGTTTCGGTAAGAAAAACTGATTTTAAGTTTTTACACGACATTTATACACTATCTCTTCCGGTAAAGTTTTCTCATTAACTACTACGAAAACTGACACTATTTAAATTATTCGGACAGATATTATCAAGATTGTATAAAGAATATTCTACAGAAGATGACTGCGATGTTAAAGAAAGTAACGAAGAAGAAAATCAAGGCACATATCTACGGAATAACAAATTAGTGAAAATAGATAAATATCTGCCAGAACCTGAAGAAGTGACTCCTCTGGTCCTCAAACATTAAAGGAGTTTTTGGTCTTAGAGGCTACAAATAGAAGAAAAAATTTAGATTTATTATTTAATGCTTTAAAGAGAATTTTGAAGTCATATTTTACTAAACAACGAAAGATGTAAAATAATAATTTACATAAATATAAAACAGATGTTAATTTCTGTCAGTTTTTAGAGTATTATTTTGTTGATTCTTTATTTCAATAATTTTATATATGTACGTATATGTACCTTGTGTTTTCCTTTTTTGTATTTGCCAATTACTATAAGTGAAAAAAATTGAAAACTTCTATTTCAAGTTGTAAATATTTCGTGTTTTTTTGTCTGTAAAAATTCGAAAATCTGTTTTTCAAAAAGTCGGTTTTCGTAGAAACCCTACTTTCAACGTGTCAACCCTCAATGGACAAGCTGAGACGTTTATGTTGAGAGTTTTCTTCGCCCCTCTTGGGTCCGGTGAACTTAGCTTTAAGTTTTGCCCAGTTTATCCACGGAAGTGGCAAAATTTTACAATCATTATGAATTCTTTTCAAAATGATGGCAAGCGTAACGTAAGCGTTACAATTTTTGTTTGTTTGTAATTATTAACTTGTAAGATCTCTAATAGTAAAAATAAAAATGTTAAATCTTGTACATACCTTCGAACTCATAAGAATCTGCAATCTAAGTATGATTTCTATGAAATGTTTCGAAAAGAAAACGTATCTTGCTATTCGTTCTTCATCATTGATGAACGTAGACGAGTGTGGTATTATTTATAGTAAACCGTTGATATCCAAAGAGCATTGCACAAGGATTGTATTCACAATTTCAGATCATGTTCACGGTACTGCCGGTTGTTAAAATTGCAGATGTTCGCTGTAGTTGTCTCTGCACTATTATTAACAGAGCGAGTCTTTACATTGTAAAATTTCATCTCAATTTTTCATAATCGGAAAGACTGTTTTTACAGTAAGAATGCGGAACTAATGAATCTATATCTTCTTCGATAAGAATTCTAAATGGATTTGTGCAATGTCACGAATTTATTACATGAATATTTAAGTATGGCTGATAATGTAACAAAAAAGAAGAAATACTGTTCACCGTGTCTTTCGCTGAGCCTGATTGAAACTAACACTCGAGGTGCGTCTCAATACAAATAAGAAACACGTTGCCAATCTATTCTGAATATCTTTAACCTGCCAACTGTGAGGCGTAGCATAATTAGTCAATCTCGGCGTTGCAGTGGCGCACTCACGATTTAATCTTGGGAGAGGGAGGAGGGACGTGTTGAACAAAATGACCTTTTTTTTAGCAAATATATCTGTCAACGGTAGCCAAACATATTTATATAATAAATATAAATAAATATATATTTATGTAATAATAAATATATATAGGGAAAAGTTGTTCAAAATGTTTAGTTTTACATATAACATATTCAAAACTCATAGGAATCGGAGAGGAAGCAGTTATTCTACGTTTAACTAATTTTCCAGTGTTTGCTTCATTTTTTTTTTTTGGCGAGGGCGACTTGACCTCCTGCGTGCACCACTGTGGCGTTGTATCGACAAGTGACTCTAAAGCGCAGTGGCGGATATAAAGGTAACCGAACAAGCGGCCGCGTTGGGCCCGGAGACACCATAGGGCCCCGAATTTTAAAGAAATACATTTTTAAATAAATTTATTTAACGAGTAACGGTATGTTTTCCATTACTTTGCTGTTTTGTTTACAATAAACTTAGGAGAGTTTTCTGCAAATTCTATGTATTACTTGAATGCGAGGACCCCAAAAATTTGGTAATTATTGCGAAAGGGTCACTGTACTCCGATTTTGATGAAATTTAAATGTCATGTATCAACGTATTTTTAACAACTTTTTGTTTTTGCAATATAGGGGCATCGCTTTTAATTTTTTCTAATCCCATACAGATTTCTAACCTCGTACAGATAGTCCTGAAAATTTGTGATTGTGAATTTCGAATAGCTATGAAAATACTTGTAAAATTTCATAGCTATTAAATTATATTGTGTTTCAATTATATTGTATTTCAATTACAAATCTGATTGAAATACTTAGTAATTGAATTACAATGTAATTGAATTAGCACAACTCTGAACGATACGTAGTTTCGCGGGAGGATGAAATGGTAAATATTTAATTGTTATTTTCTCCGAAACGGTAAGACTTTAAAAAAAATTTTTTTAATAATGCATTGTCATCCAGTTCTCAGCCATGTATCCAATTTCAAGTCTCTAGCTCATCAGGAAGTTAGTTTAAAATCAATTGCAAAAATTGTCACCGAACAGACAGACAAACAAACAAACAAACAAACAAACAAACAAGAAAGCGAGTTAATAAAAACGTGGTCAAAAGTAAACAGACACCGCACCGGAGTAACCTTACGTTCCCACGGACCGTGCAAGAATACGGAAAATTCAATACAGTATTATCAATGGTTTTTTGTGAATAAAGTTGTTTTTAAAAGTTTTTTAAAGTTGTTTGATTAAAAGTTGTTTTAAATGTCGAAATCCATAAAATATTTAAATTTCATTAAAATCGAAGTACAGTGACCCTTTCGCAATAATTACTCTAATTTATTATGTTAAATTATACTAATTGCTCTCAGCATAAAGAGAACAACCTCTTCCATACACATACGCATCATGTAAATCAAGCGGTGGTCACAAATTATTGTTTTACCAATTGTTCGCACTACATTGCACATTTTTAATAGCTAATAATTATACTTCTAAAAATTTGCTTCGTTCGCAGTGCAACTTGGAGTGCCCAGAAACCATTACTCCGAAATTGCAGCAGCGTTATGACTCATGGCAAACTAAACACGCGCTTTCATACGGAACAGAAAACTAATCTAACTTCGCTATCATACTTGAAGGATACCTATCATAGTAAATTCAAGAACTTCGAATGTAGGTCACCACGCAGATCGTTTAATTGGTACTTTTCATGTTCAGAATTCCAGGAGCGGCAGTCAAAATGAAATATTCCAATTATCAGCTATACCAGTGATTTTGTCCACGTGCGCCAACAAATCCTGGTTGTTCATTAACATAATTAAATTTCCAATCGCCAAGGTGGTCTCAGATTTTTCCTAGAGCCTACAGGCTATTTCAAAAGTCGGGGTAAACCAAAAAGTTCAAGAGAAACGCACACTTTTTGTGTTATAACTTCTAAACTATGCAACCTATAGAATCGGTTCAGTGGCCATTTGAAAGATAGATCTCGACGAACCGAATCCATTGAGTGCCATCAAATTCAATATAGGTGCTACCAGTCAAAAGTTATAAGCAGAAACGTGCCCAAAAAAGGACGAAAAGAATGTCTTTGCTCACTAATGACGTCACAACTTTTGAACGAATGGACTTTTTCGAATCGAATTTCTCTTAAATCTTCCCGAAGAAACGCTGCGTCTAATGACTCGAACCACAACTTTCTACGTCCAGCCGTTCTCAGTTGATCCCGCCGCAAATAGACAAACAGACACGATTTTATTCGTGACAAACAAATGTATTCCCGTGTAAAATTGAATCGTGCGTTTAAAATTCACCTTCACGTTGCTACGTCCTAGGTATTGTTTAGTTACATCGTATCTATAAAAAGAATTTTTGAGGGCCACCGGACGTGACAATGTAAATCAGATTAGACATCTTATCGAAGGAAACGGGCGTGGAGAGGTCGTGCGACCGATCGGCGAAACGAAAAAGGAAAGATTGCTCGGCGAAGAGAACAGAGCGGCAACGGAGAAACTGCAAATCGAATGATCACCGGTTACGAAACTTCCTGAGTAATGTAAAATACACGAGACTCGCCGAACAAACACGGAGCCTAGCTGCTCGCTGTTTATGTAACGCGGTGCCTTTTCGCACTGCGTTTCGCGGTTTCACCGTAACTCGAAGGAGCTTAGAAAGAGATTCGGTTTTAACGATGCCCCTGCGATCACAGACGCCGAGCGTGTTTCCGAGAGACCCGGTTACGAATTACGAAACCGATAAGAATATTTGTCACGGGTCACGAATAATGCCCGCGCGGAGCATCCTCCTTTTACCCGTCGTCTTTTCTCCTACGAACGATCGTTGAACCGCGCATCGTACTTCGATGGAATCGTGTATCGTAGAAATCGAGAGATAACATTTGTTCCCGCTCGTGCACGATACACTACACTTCGCACCGGTTGCTGGCACAGCGGCGCACAATGGCGCGAAATCATTTGCACGGCCGGCGAGCAAAGTAAAACTTCCAACCGAACCGCGCCGAACCGTAGGTATATCCTCGTGAAACGGAATGCATATCCAGAGAACCGTGGCTCTTCGATCAATTTCCAAACTGCCGGCTCTACAGAATTGAATTTTAATAGATTTGCCGCGTTGCAGTGACGGCGCGGTCAGGCGCGGTGGAACCCCCGATGATGCCGCAAACCGGCCGTACCCATCGCACACACTAAAATTAGAATGCAACCTTGAGAATTGCACCCGACTTTAAACGGCGTTTCTGTTGTTTATTATAAATTGATAGCCGTTCGTACTCTTCGATCAAACCTGTACACTATCGCGTGTGCGACTGGTACTATTGACCTCGTGTCACACGAACAGGCCACGGTGGAACGTTTCGATCATTTAAAGGAATTTAATTCTATTAATTATATATTTTTATTTATTCATTATAAATTATTATTATTATTATTAATTGTATATATTATTATTATATATATTATATATTATTATTATTATTATATTATTATAAATTATTATTATTATATTATATTATTACATATTAGTATTATTATATTATATTATTATATATTAGTATTATTATATTATATTATTATATATTATTATATTATTATATATTATTATTATATATTATAAATATAAATATATTAATATATATTATATATAATAATATATAATAAAATGTATATTATTATTAATGATATATATACTAACTCTTAATAATAAATTTAAAAAAAAAACAATACAAATCTACTAATATTCTCGCTCCCTACTCTGATTTTTCCAATAATTTTAGAAAACAAGCTAAAAAGCTCTAACCAAAAACCATATTCTTAAAGAAGCAGAGTTCAAAGGCGTAAAATTTTTCAGTTTCTTTTATCACTCCGGGTCCAAACCTTGGTTTGCTCATCTAAGCCTTCCCAGAGAATTCATTTGCTGGGTTAATAGACTTCGTTCTAGACATTATCAATTGAGGGCCTCCCTCTTTAAGATTAAACTTGCTGATGACACAAGTTGTCCATGTGGTTGTCTGGTACAGGATCCTAATCATGTGTTATGGCAATGTCCGATCTACGATAATAGTTTATTTCTTTAATGTTAATATTGTATTCGAAAATGTTCAACATACTACTTGGTTATAGTTCATAATTTATCCTTGTAATGTTAGCATGCACAGCCATGTGGAGTTTCACAGCTTAATAAAAAGAAGGAATTTAATTCCGAAATTGAAATGCTACAGCCGGGTTTGGGGGTGAAATTCGCTCCGGGCGGTATTTCAGTCGAACTTGAGCCATTCGATAGCCTATCCAAAAAAGGGTAGTTATTATGTAAGGGTAGTTATTATTATTATTATCCCACCTTAAGGAAAACATGTGCTGTAATCACAACTTCATTTAAATTCTTTTTTTATTCATTCGGAATAAGTTAAGCAATTGTAATTGAAATTTAATACACATAGAAATGTTCAATAGAAATCTCTTTCTTACATATTCACGGGTATTTGTGATTCCTTTCGAATATGGTACTGGACACCTATTCCCTCGGTCGAAGCGTTTCATTATTCAATTCACGATTAGTCTACGTACGATGGCAAGCAACCGTTACGCTCGTTTCCTCGACGTCCGTGAAAACTTTTTCGATTGCAAGCAAATTAACGCGATTAGTTAACTTCCGCGTCTTCTGGTTCGCGCGTGCAGAACATCGGCATACATTTGAATGTGTTATTTGTTGAGACACTTTAAAATCATTAATCTTCGAACAGTATACAGGGTGGTCCATATATCTTGAGACAATCAATTATTACAGAAACCAGCAAAAGAAATGAAAAAATGTTTTATATAAAATATTCTTCATATGAAGGAGCACATTTAATGGCGCTATACACATTTTTCCATAATGGCCTTTTTAGGGTCCGATGGAAGGGCAACTTCATTTTTTCAAATGGAAATCCATATTTTATATTCTTATTCTACATCGAAAAACAATAATATTTCGTATAAAACAGTTTCTTTCTGAACTTACCATTCTTTAACGATACCGTGATAAATACGTGTGTTATGAATCTTCATCTAGTAGGCGGCAATAAGAAGTACGTCCTTTATCAGATAATTTATTAATCGTAACAAAAGATACAGAAAATTGAAAGCAAACTCAGTATTTTTTGTCGTTACAAATATTGTGATATTCACCACAATTTGTTCAATAAAACCGTGCACGCTATGAAAAACTGTTTTACACGAAATATTATTGTTTTTCCATGTATAATATGAATATAAAATAAAATATATGGATTTTCATTTGAACAAAATGAAGTTGCTCTTCATCCGACCCTTAAACGGCCATTATGGAAAAATGTGCAGAGAACCGTTAAATGTGCCCCTTCATACGAAGGATATTTTACATAAAACATTTTTTCATATTCCTGCTATATTCCGTAATAATTGTCGAGATTTGATCTTTACAAAATTACTTGTCGCTCGGAACGATACAAACGAAATGGTAGTGACGAAAGAAATTCGAAAATACTGTCACCATATTATATCCTATCGAATGATGCGACTGTAACCGTTTTATTCCGCTTACACAGCTATTTATAAAGAAGAAGTCGTTCGATCAATCCTTATCTGTCCCTTGTCCCATTTTCCACCGCTTCCGAGGAACCAGAACGTATCCGTGTCAATTTATCATCCAAGACTTGTTAGAAATATCAGGGCGTGTCCGCGCTTTGAAAGTTCTGGGGTAAGTGCCATGTGGTTCCTCACAGTCCTCTTACCAAATGCATTGCTTTCCCCAGTCCATGGCCAGATCCTTCAGAACTAGGTGTTCTTGTTATTGTTCACCAATACGACGTCGGGTCGCTTGCCTTTTCTAAAGATCTCGCTTTCAAACCACAGTCATTACCTGAGGGACCCTATGCGGTCCTCAGTTTATTGCACCATATGGCATTGGGTTTGTTTACTAAATACGGCCACTCGCACCACAAATCCCTGTCGTAAATATATGAAAACCCAACATTCGTTTGGTCGTTCTTCCCGTAACTCCCCTCTAACCGCGTTACCGCTAACAGATACAATATGAAAACAAAAAGGGTAAATACTGTTTCGCTTTGCCAATTTAATTTGCCGTCTCTGCATCGAGCAGTATGTATCGATTTGTCACCATTGCGTCAATTCGACATCATGCGACGAATTAAGTTGACAGATGTGCGGGTTAATAACGACAACTGTCTATCCGATATCTAATCGGATCTCTCACGAATCCTTTCGTAAAGGGGACTTTTTCGCAGCGGGTGCGAGCGTTCTCGAATCGCGACACGCTTGCGCCGCATCGATCCGTAATTGGCGGTTTCGCCCTTCCGCATAGACCAGCAGTGTGGAGGCACAGGTTCAATGAATCTATCGCGTACGGAATATGGAAGAGCGTTTCCTTGACCACGGCGAGAATCGAAAAAACGAGAAACGCGTGCCGTGTAAACAAGAAAAGAATGCGTTGCTCTGGTCGAAGACTGCTGGTGTGGCTGGCCGTGGCGGTCCCTTTGATCCTGGTTGGACGTTTCCTGGTGAATCGTGGTTATTCTACAACGATCCCGGAGATCGGTAACGAAGACAACGAGGTCGTCAACAACAACAACAATGTGCCTATGTCGAAGGAAAGTGCAACGAGCCCGCGTGAAGTACTTGTGACCAGGGCACCGGCGTTCGTAGCAGGCATGTACATGGCGGGTCAACAGCCCAGGAACAATTCTTGCAGATGGTACCACGGTCTGCCAGACGTTATGTCGTATCCGGCTGCGAAAGTCACCTGGAGCCCGGAAATCGGTGAGAAGAGCCCCTACAGAGTCCTACCGTTTGTATTAGTCGGAACCGAGGAGAGGAACAAGTTGCCCCAGGTGACCCTCTGCACGCACGCCACTGCAGATCATGTCTATGGGATTGTGGAGTTGGTGAAGAGATGGGAGGGACCGTTGAGTCTGGCGATTTTTACACCTGGCCTCGACGCCGGCACCGCCGTTGCTCTCCTCGATCGGGCCTGTCGATGCGAACCCGAAATGTACAAGGTTTCCCCACGCACTCGCTGTCAGAACGGGTCGCTAGAAAGCATGATTATTATAACAACGCTAACGTAACGATCCACCCTGATCACCGTTCACCGCGAGGCTCGTCCAGAAAGCCACATCCCTAACCTAACAAATCTGCTACTCGATCTAACGAGACCGGTCAGTGGCGGATCTAATGGTGAGCGGGGTCCCATGGAAATCACCGGCACAGATTTCCCCGACACAGTTTTCACCGGCAACATTTCACCGACTCCAGATTTGACCGACAATGAATTTAATCGACAACGATTTTAAATTCGTTGGCGGTCAAATCCGCTGTCGGTTAAAGACGATGTCGATTAAATTCGTTATCGATTAAATTCGTTGTCGATTAAATTCGGTGTCTGAAATCGGGGAAATATTGTCGGTGAAAACTGTGTCGGTAATTTCCCTGGGACCCGGTAAGCTGACTAAACGGCCACGTGAGCCTCCTGAGGCTCCCGAATCTTAAAGTAATTTATTCAATGTGTAACGGTATTAAATATTTTCATTACTTTTCTTTTCTGTGTGTGTGTTAATAGGTTTAGGAGAGTTTTCTTTGCAACTCTATTTCTAACCAGTGTTCCGATTACAACCACCTTTTTTCGCACATGCGCGACTAAGACAGTAGTGTATCTACAATGACGCAGCAGAGCGGCCCTGAGCTCTGATACCCCGAGGCAGTTATATTAGCAGGAGTATATACTGGTATTATTTCCGTCTTGAAATTTAATTGCTGAGGTTTTAAGAGTAGTTTCACCCCTTGCCTTTTCATATGTATATACTAATAATTTTTTAAGTCTGCGGGGTGCTCAAGGCACTCCATTTTATCGAAAAGGTTACGTTATCGAGGCTGAAATCGCCGCGCATGTCCGAAAAAAGGTGGTTGTAGTCGGAACACTGTGACTAACTTGAGTGCGAGGGCCCCGAAATTTTGATCGTTTGGGGCCTCCACTTGACTTGAGCCGCCACTGTGCCAACTACAGATCTAACTTCAACTCTCTCCCTCTCTCACTGTCTCTTTCTTTCTCTCTCAAGTGGCTACTGCGTGCAGTGATGTCCCATCCTACCGTGGTACTAATCCTTACCCCTACCACTATGACCTACTGTTGCTCCTACATGGGGGCAATGCTAGGTAATATTGGGGGGGGAGGCTATATTATAATATATATATATTTATTTATTATATACATATATATATATATATATATATATATTATATATATATATATATATGTATATAATATTTTAAAAATAAAATTTTTGTAAAATTTTTGAACAACAATACATATTATAAACTTTAATTTTAACTCATTGCTGCCAGCAGAATATATAGTTTATTCCACATTCTTAAAGTTCGTCTACAAAAATTTGAAATTGCATAAACATACGCAGTCTAATAATTGTCTGCAAGGAACATTACCCTATCGTTTCTCCCGAGATTGTTTTTTAAAAGAAGATTTTCATACACTATTTTCCATTATTTTCTATACACGGATCATCCCCCATTTAAATAGCTAAAAATTTTTCATTCTTAGAGACACATACTCATTTCTATTCCTCGTTATCATTTTGAACGGACGAAACATTGTTTAAAATTTGATATGACTTGTGTCTGCGTTACGAGTGGGGCTATGTGACCATAAACGAATCGTCCATAGACAGTGCCCATATATATATATGGATTTACTTGGTATCACTTGGTATCTATAAAAGAGTAGGTATTACTTCCTGGACGACCCTCGTATTTGCACTCTAAGACACGGCTACTTTGTCGGATAACAAGCGCGTACGATAGCGTCTATATCTGAGACATGTACATATACAAATGTATATATAAATATCGCACATTTTCTGTATGCTAACTTACAACTACGTTTCTTCCACCTCACGGTGGGGTGTTTGGCCGAGAAACGAAAATAAAATATCGTAGCGATACAGGGCTCAGCGTCATAAGAAAGTAGCTCGTTGGGTTCGTCTTGACGCCAGCTATAACATTATGAAATGAAACATGTATTTTAACAATTAAAACATCAAAATGATCTTTATTTTTTCTCGAGAAGATTTTTTTCGAAATTTTAAATATAGAATTTTTGTACATGTTTAATCCTCATCCGTCCCAAAATCGTCAATGAAATTTTGAAATCGAAAATAAAACTTACAGAATGATTGGTGACGTTCAAATATTAATAACAATCTATCTCCCAATTCTGTACATCGTAATCGATGTGCATCCATTATCACTACTTTTCAAGAGTTTCTGATAATCTTACGACAAAATGTTCATCATAATAATTATTTTTTTTACAAAAAATAATTATTATTTCGATTGTTTTAAACGTTGAAGTATCAAAACGAATCCAACGAGCTACTATTTTTTATGACCTTGAGCCCATAAATAACGCTACAATATTTTATTCTCGTTTTTCGGCCAAATACCCCACTGTGCACCCATGCGACCATTTTTTTCTTTCGTTACTACGATTACAGGCGCACAAACAGCTTCATTAAGGACATAGCAACGCTGCATTGAAATCCGGCTTCTTGAACTTCAATATCGGGACAATAGAGTGTTTCACGATGTTTTGTCAAAGATTTATTGCGTAGACCAGGCTTGGACAGGGTTCGGATAAAGGTTCGGATAAGTCTCTGGCAAAAAGTATTCGATCAAAAAAATCGGGTATCTGTCATTATTAGGCCAAGATTGTGGAAGGCAGGGACTAAATCATAATGGATCTTTTCTTTCAGCAATTGTAACAAGTCGGGAATAGTGTAGTAATATTTTAAACTACTGATGCCTTCAGTTAATCATTCTATTAATCAATTGTATCTACGATTCTGATCAAATATTTTTTGCCACAGGTAGCACGTTATCTTGTTTGGCTAGATGCTATTCTTTGAATAATTGTAGAGTAGTTTGTTTGCAAAGTGAAATTGATTCTTTCTCAGCATTGTTTCGTTGTTAAGTATCAAATGAAATAATCTCGTACTTTATTCTTTGAAGAATCGATGAATAATGATCGTTTCATATTCGATATTTTAAAAAAAGTCAATTTCTTATTTGATCTAAAAATAATGTCTTATCGTGCTCTTGAAGGAATCGATCAGTGAACTAACGTCTATCTCTATCGTACAAGTAATATCGTCCTATCATTCCAAATTGACATTATTTACTTTATTGCAAACTAGCTGACCCGGCAGACGTCGTCCTGTCCAAATTTCAATAAATTTCATTGTGATCGTTTTGCGAATCAGTGAAAAGTTTCAAAAATCCTTTGTAATTGTCTCGAATTTTCTTCTCCTGAAAACTTTTTCAGGACTATAACGAACAAAACAAAAAAATAAATAATTACGCATATCCATTAATATATTATTTATTATTCGTCCGAATCGTGAATCCCATAGAAAAAACACTTTCATTCTTTCCCGAATTTTCCATTTTTCTGAACAACATTCCCAATTTTTATTTCCCTAAAGACCTTATTCGGACTGTTACGAATATTAAAAAAAAAATTAGCCAAATCCGTCCAGCCGTTCTCAAGTGATGCGATTACCAACGATCAGCATTTAATTTTTATTTATACAGGGTGTCCCAAAATTCGTGTACTTCCCGGAAATGGGAGGTTTCTTGGGTGATTTGAAGCGACATTTTCCTTTACAAAAATGACGCCGGCGGCTTTGTTTAGGAGTTATTAACAAAAAACACAGACCAATCAGAGCGCGGCTACAGCGGATTGATTCTGGCTCGGCCAATGGCGCCGCCACGCTAAGCGGAACCTGTCGCTGAGTCGGACTCCGTTCGCTCTAGCCGCGCTCTGATTGGTCCGTGTTTTTTGTTAATAACTCCTAAACAAAGCCGCTGGTGTCATTTTTCTAAAGGAAAATGTCGCTTCAAATGACCCAAGGGACCTCCCATTTCCGAGAAGTACACGAATTTTGGGACACCCTGTATAGATGCAAGATGCCCAAGCCTGGCGGTAGAGATAGGTGTATTGAAATAGATAGCCACTAGCCTTTAATTGAAACGAGAATCGGCGATCTAAGACGAGGAAGCAAGAGTGACATAATTGATTGATCATTATGCTAATCTGCACCTTTTATAGGTTTCCGTGCACTTGGTGTTCCCGACGAGTCGCCCGCCCTCGCTGGGTCAAAGTACCCGAACCGAGGGCGACTGTGCGGCGTCCGATCTCCAAAGAGGTGAAGCCGATACCGAAAGGAAACGGATACGCATGACTTATCCCATTAACGTGGTCAGAAATGTCGCGAGAATGCAGGCGAACACCAGCCGCGTGCTGGTCACGGACATTGAACTTTTGCCTAGCAAGAAACTCGCCTCCAGTTTCATGGAAATGGTACGCGGAAAGCCGCCGAAAAAAGGAATTGCCTTCGTCGTGCCAGTTTTTGAGGTCGAGTCCCGCAGACAGCCGCCCTCGACGAAAAAGCAACTGCTCTTGGCTACCAGAGCTGGCACTGCCGTATATTTTCATAGGTCTGTGCGACTGGATACTTCGTTTCTCCCTCTTTTCGGCGATGTTCGATCGATTACAGTCCTCTATGCCACACATTGGCCAATTACGACAAAATCAAAGAACTTTCGATAGAAATGAGATAGAGGGATGAATTTTTTTTAAACTTTTAATGCTGAAACTTTGTAGAGCGTGGGAAAAATAGGGAGAATATGGTGCGAACGTTTTTAACCTTAAATAAAATAAAAACATAAATTTTTAACAATAAACATTAAATTAATTATTTTATTTTCAAAAGTGACTGCATCAAATAAAATATTTTATTTTCAAAGTTGTACACATACTTCAAAATAGATAGGATTATTTATTATTTACTATTTCAAATACTATTTTCCCTGGCTCTGGAGCTAGACTCTATTGTATAAAATTAATTGTATTTACTGCACTGACCAGTATGAGCGATCGTGTACCTAATTTTGGAAGTTGTAGACGAATGTTTTAATTATTTAGATAACAAAAGAACAGTACACGTTTTCCTTGTGTCCTGATATTTCAGACATCGACGAATCATGTTACAAGTTTATCTAATCACTTTCGAACACTGATGAGGCACGGATTATAATCGAGCATTACTAAAGCGGTGCCCGAATGCACGTGATTCTACTGCACTCGATAGTATATTGGATATTGATATTAATAGAATATTTTCCGAGATGCTCACGCGTTATTTTTATTTCATAGATTCCTCTGTTCACATTGCCAGAGGTTTCCTGGTCTCACCAGATGGATGCTCAGACCAGACCCAGGCAAAGTCAGACCACTTATTATTACCAAAAGGGAGTACCCGCACCATAGGTGGGAGCCAGTTTTTATCGGGACTCGCGATGATCCCTTTTATACAGAAGATATGTCTTGGGAAGGCAGACAAGATAAAATGACTCAGGTGTACTACCAATTTCTCGATAACTCGACTCTTTCGCGAGAAGATTAAGAAAGGCACACTTCGCAGATTAAAAAAAAACACGCGCACACCCATTTTAGAATCATTTAGGATATCGTTTTAAACTCATCATTTTCTGAATGATCCGAAAATAAAATCTCTTCAAAACATATATATATGTATAGTAACTCACGAAAATCTTCAAAGTCACTGGAGTAAGGAAAACTCATTTTTAGATCGCGTCTAGCGATGGGATGCATTCGATTTTTAACAAACAACAAATCATATGTATAATCAAGAATTAATATTGTTTTTGCTTCATCGAAGATTCCTTGTCAGAAAACAACCACTGAAATGAAGTGTTACAATCTTCTCGTTATCTTTGGCAATTATGCGATAAAGATTATATCATTTTGTCAGTTACAACGAAGTTTGTATTACGTTTAACTAAATCTTTTGATGCCAAGTGTGTACAGCATCATAAATACGAAAAGATTGCAACTGTAGGTAATAAATAACTGGTTTTTTATACAGATGTTCGAGATGTGTCTCCTCAATTATCGGTTGGTCATACTAGACGGTGCCTTTCTAGTTCATACACCAGGTATCAAACGGAAAACGGTAAAAGTTGACGTGGCGAAGCAAGAATTCTTGAAACCTCACGAACGGAGGAACGCTCAGATCTATCAGCGTGTAATTAAGCAATTATTGAAAGAATATCCTCCTAACCGTAAATGCGCGCCCTGATACTGTTAAACGAAGATACAAATGGATGGTCGATCGAAGTTACTTTGATACTGGATAGAAAATAGTTTTTTAATACCTAAGATATGAAAGTTATCACACCGTTTTATTAATATCATTATTTTTACAAAATACGATATGGTACATAATATATTTTAATTCAGTAATTAATGAATTCCTATTAGATAGGAAATGAATTGAAAGGATACGCTTACACAAATACATATGTAATTTAGATATAAAGTATAATAAGTGATAATAAATGATTAATAAGAATAACAATGTACAGGGTGTTTCGCCTAAAACAGGACACCTGAATATCTCCTCCAATTGCGGGGGTACAAAAAATATTTTGTGCACTATTTGAATGGTGTGAAAAGAACCGTTATATTGCAAACAATATTTTTTTCCGAAGATCATTTTTTTCAAAGTTATCAAGGTTGTCGGTGCTTTTTGACGCGTAACTACATTATTTTTTAACTTCATCGTGTACCTGATCAAAAAATACATTCAGATATGTACAATAACATGACCTTGAAATGACTTTGATATTAGGCTGGTCGGAGGAATCAGATGAGTTATTTCAAGGTCATGTTACTCTACATATCTGAATGTATTTTTCGATTAGCTACACGATCCAATTATAAAAAGATGTGGTTATGCATCAAAAAACATCGATGACCTTGATAACTTCGAAAAGAGTGGCCTTCGGAAAAAATATTGTTTGCAATATAACGGTGCAATAAAATAGTGCACAAAATATTTTTTGTATCCCTTTGTATCCCTGTTTTAGACAAAACACTCGGTATAAATGTCCTAATAAATATTATCTACGTATAAATGTATCGACATAAAATGTACATATAGAAACTGCAGAAGTTAATCACTTTACAAGTATCATTACAGAATTAACGTGTCCTTATTTTTGTGAAAATGTAAATTATAAATTTGAGATTCCCTCTCAATTGAAAATCCCTTCCAATTTATTAATGTTTAACGATCCTCCGTTCATTATAATGGTTTTTCATTTAAACAATAAAATGCGCCATCTACAAATCGCGGTACACCCCAATTATCCCTAATTATAATTAGCAGACTGCAGATTTTAGAGAAAAATGTGCATAAGTGCAATGAACAGAATTTATTAGTGTCAGCTGATTGAAACCAATAAAACACGACAGAAATTTCTATTTGGTCCTTATATTGTTTCTTGCAATTAGTTTACCAATTTATCGTTTACAGATTTACAACCGAATATCTAATGAAATATTAAACTTCAAATTATAGTTAAATAAATAAAATTTACACATTGTACATATTTTAACTCTGTAATACAGTTGCAAATAAAGTAGAAATATATAGTGTAAGTAAAGTAAATGTTTTCTAAATAAAGGTTGATTCGTTCCATATATCACTCGCCATTGTTTCGTGCCCACACATGTATGAATAATAAAACAATTTCAATTTTAAATGTCAATTAGAAATATACATATAAAATGAAAATTGTTTTATTATTATTATATATATACACAATCGATCCTGTATTGCAAAAGATTTATCATTGGAGTGATTACAACGTGCCTAACGTACATTTGTACTCTACGTGTTGATTGTATAACTAAAGTATACGTTATTGTGCAGCAGCAATGCAATATATAGGAAAATACTCGTTGGCGTACAATTGAATGTACGACCAATGGTTAGATTTGAACGAGAACCGAAGAGAAAACAATTAACGCAGTGGGTTCCACTGTCACTCTGTGCTAGGATTGAATGTAATTACTAATTACCAGGGGAAAAAAGATTGAACGACGTTACATCAAAAGCACGGGCGCAGTCTTCGACCGGTGGCGTGTGCTAGCAAGAAGGTATGTACAGTTGGAGTTCGAAGTTTGTGTTCTGAACGCGGTTTCAGTGGGTATTCGTTCGATCTGATTTCTGTCCTCGCCGAACAATCGACAAACTTCTAACTAAATGTAAACGAATAATTACAGGCGTAGAAACAATGAATATGTTAAAGAATGTTCCGTCGGCTTTTTGGTCGACGGATGTTTGGTTACCGCCTAACATAACATGGGACGATATCAAACCGACTCCCGAAAACAAATATGCAGATTATCAACACTTAATTTACCCTTTGCCCATGGCACTCATCCTCCTGGTGATCAGATACGCCCTCGAAAGGTAATTAATCGTTCTATTATCTGTCTTACACATTTTCCAATTTCATCCTTGTTACATGGAGTCTCGGAGAGTTTCCTTTCGATTAAGGTTATACCACATTTATTTAATCAATTGTGTTGCGTGTCGTGCAAAATTTTTCTTCTATCGAATCCCTTTCTATAATGAAATTGTTGAGTATGTTTGTCAAATGGATTATAACTATGCAAATATGATATGTAGTAATCATATTATACATATATATATATAATAATATATAATATGATTGCTTATTAGATTATTATTATATATATAATATGATTACTTATTAGATTATTATTATATATTTATTTATTGTATAATTGAGTGCACATACGTAGCTATACTGTTAATGTATAGCATTGATTGAATTATATTAAACAATGGTTGTTGTCTCAGGTATTGTTTCTCACCATTTGGAAAATCCCTTGGTATAAAGAATACGAGAACGAAGAAAGCAACGCCAAATGATATTTTAGAGAAAGCTTATGTTAGTCGGAAAATTAAGAATAATACCCAAGTAAGTATTATATTTTGGTATTAGCTTTCAAGAATTCATGTGTATAAGGATATAGAAATTATAGTGGTCAAATTTTATTACAAGGGTAGGGTATATGCCTTCTCATTTTTCAATAATGCAAAGACAGGGTTTTCCAATAGTTAAAACCGCATGACAAAAGATCAATCTGGGCCACGATCGTCCTCAAGGTGTATTTTGTATTATTCTGCAGCATGTTGTAGCCGTAGCTTTATGAAAATGGCTATGTGCGCATCTTTATGCTTCCAAATGATCAAAATTATGCCTTGTAAATGTAAAAATAGGACTTTTGAGGGCAATTACAGCCTAGATTGACTACTAAAAAAAACCCTCGTTGGTATAATCCTGGAAACAAGAGTTTACCCTTATAACCAAAAATCAATATCGGTTTAGTGTGTAATTAAAATAGTAATGTTAAATGGCATGTATAAAAAAACTGTTTGTATTTTCAACGACACCTTTAATATCGGGTTGTTCAAATACATTTGTGTAATCTGTAGAGAAATTAAATGTTATGAATTTCTTTTAAGATCCTGGCACTTGCTAAACAACTAGATTGGTCTGAACGACAAGTGGAAAGGTGGTTACGGTTAAGACGTGCTCAGGACAAACCGTCTACGCTTACAAAGTTCTGTGAAAATAGGTCAGTCTTATACTATTCAAGTTCATTAAAACTGTAAATTTTATATAAAATATTCAATGTATCTGAAATATATTTTACTTACAGCTGGAGGTGTGTTTATTACATATACTCCTTCATTTATGGTGTTATAATTTTATGGAATAAACCATGGTTGTGGGATATAAAGCATTGTTACTATAACTATCCATATCATCCAGTTTCCAATGACATATGGTGGTACTATATGATATCCATGGCATTTTATTGGTCATTAAGTATCTCCCAGTTCTTTGACATTAAAAGAAAAGATTTTTGGCAAATGTTTATTCACCATATAGCTACTATCTTATTAATGTGTTTTTCATGGGTTGGGAACTTGACCAGAATTGGTTCCCTAGTATTATTGGTGCACGATTGTGCAGATATTTTTCTAGAAGTAAGTATTATACGTACGAGCAAAGGTATATAAGCAGGAAGTAAAATTTTCTGTTATTAATCTGTGCATATATGTATTTTAGGCGGCGAAGATTACTAAATACGCTAATTACCAAAAACTATGCGATTGTATATTTGGTATTTTCACAGTTTTGTGGATTATCACACGTATTGGTTTCTATCCATTTTGGATAATTTATAGGTATGTAATTTAAAACACGTGGCAGCATAGCAGAAAAGTCGTTCGGATTACATTTGACCTGAAAATTACATTGTATTTTACAGCACATCGATAGAAGCACCTAAGATAGTACCAATGTTTCCAGCGTATTATATTTTCAATTCTCTTTTAATCTTATTATTATTCCTTCATATGATCTGGACGTATCTAATTCTTAAAATCGCATACAACGCTTTCTATGCTGGTCAAGTACGTCATATTACAGTAAATCCGTATTAAATGTACTGTAAAATTTTTTCAGTTTTATACAAGTATATGTAATTTTACAGATGGAGGGTGACATTCGTAGTAGTAGTAGCGAAGATATTTCAGATGCGTCCATGGATAGTACTTCATTAAATAATACTACAGATTATACTAACAAATTACACAGAAATATCAGTTACACTAAAAAATAACTTTCTAAAAGAAAAAAGAACAAATTTATTGTACCAGTAATAAGGCAAAAATCTAAATATTTAACCAGGCGCTAATTTATTTCAGCAAATATAACGAAGCCTTGCATTTATTACGAAATGATAAGTCAAAATCTTTGATGAAGTTAGACACAGATCGGGAACTTTTGAATTGTTCACTTTCTTTGTCACTATTGATATTTTCTAAAAGAAATTTGGCGCTTTTATACAATATACGAGAGGACACACTTGTCTTATATATAAATGTCCATTTATTGCTCTTAGTATTATTAAGTACGATAGAACAAACATCGAGAACTATAAACTACACGTCTTATTAATTGTGTGATTTATTTATATCTGTCGAATTTGATCACTTAGTGAATTATATTTCTTTTTTTTTTTATTAAGTGAATTATGATTATTTAGTTAAACAAACAATGGACCAAAGTTTGAAAATATTCATTATTTGTACTTTCCAGCCTTCTAAAGGTCTAGTAATTGATTATGCTTAAAGACAATTATTTATTTTCTTGTACTTTACAAATGTCAAATGGTGTCTTAAGATTTGTAAATAAGAAGCTAATAATTATACCGCTTATGAGTTCATATTTTTTTACAAATCCGCCCCACAACGCAATGCTTCATAGTATATACATGTATGTATTTTATTTTAACACATAATTCTGTGTTAAAAGAAATGCGATGTTTTCTCTATGATAAGATGTGTACATTATACCATAGGCTATAAAAAGTGAATACGTAATGTTATGCGAATTTCCACTTTATATTAGGATCTGTATATTATTCATTTAGGATATGAAAAACAAATATTCGATATTATATGAATGAAAATCTGTACAAAACATACAGTAATTTATCTACATATTAAATAAGACAAACCAATATGGATAACTTTGTTATCATTTATTCGTCACCCATACGAAAGTTCTATTGCTCCTCTTACATAATTTTTCTACGATTAGTATAATCGTATTTAATTTCCAAAATCATCGACAAGCCGGCAAGAAGTAATGCATAATACGGACGAAAGTTTCGTTTGAAACTAGCGCCACTTATGTAACTAGAGACAATTTTCAGTCATAATGCTTCCACTCTTTAAAAATTGTTTCATTATGTGTCGTTGGATTTTCTTCGTTTTTGGTAGCCACTCTTGCCTTCTTCTAAGTCCAACTGCGGCACGGAAAGGAGGTCACCTTGGAGTGTCATTCAAATTTTAGCGGGGTTTAGTGCTCCATCGTGTTTGTACTTTTTTAATATTTATACTATCTGCAAGCGAAGATTTTATTAAAGAAATAAAGATGGGAGGAAAGTGGTCGAGTATGGATCCTTCCCAAGTGGAAGTACCGGAATTAAAGGCGATGTTAGAAAGAGATCCGTACTTGAAGCCCTATGAAAATGAATTTCGTAAAAGGTATCTTATTCTTTAATTAACAAAAGTTGTGTATTGTAGGAAATTACACTTGCCAATTTGCATTACTCTGTGTCATTATTAGTTCGAACTGTTTAACGTTCTTTTTCGGCGATTGTTTGTCATTTGTTACAGTACAAAACCGAAATTAATTGTTATCGGTCGTGAAAGCATGGTGATATCAAGTATGCAATTTCTTGGATCTATTTTGTGTTACGATCGATCGTTTTATTTGTCAGGTATGCGTTGTTCAAAGATTATATTGAGAGAGTAGAATCTGGCGACGGTAGTTTAGAAAAATTTACGAAAGGATACAGTAAATTTGGAATTCACATAAACGAAGATAACGGTGTGACCGTACGCGAATGGGCACCCGGGGCACAGGAATTATTTCTAACAGGAGATTTCAGTAAGTAATTATTACACATTACATATAGATAGAAGTCCAATACTTTAGTCAGCTATAGCATGACAAAATAATTTATGATTATTATTTTATTACGTTCTGTAATATGATTGCTATCTGATTTTTTATATTTAACGTTTAAGTTTGTTTTGAATCTGTGTAAATAATTAACAGATGAGTAGACAGTGGATTTTATGAATGTATGACAAAAGTGAGTAAATGTGATTTAAAACAGTAAAAACATTAAAAGAATTTAAATATACTGTTATATTATTTTAAATCTATTCAACATATTAGGAAAACGAATTAATGTTTATTTCACGCGAATTTGTTGCAATTCCTGTGGACAATTTTCATTTTGTATAAAGATCCGCTATCTACAAACGAGTATTCTTGATCTAGGTAACGTATTTGTGCGTTATTAAAAATTCTAAATGAACTAATGAAATGACACATGTATAATAGCAATCAATTATGACAACATTATTTAATTAAGTTTATTTTCATGATTTACAAATTAATTTTTAGATGGTTGGAGTAGAACAAGTAACCCATTTAAGAAATTAGAGTACGGGAAATGGGAGTTGCATTTACCTCCTCTCCCCGATGGTGGTTGTCCCATAAAGCATAATTCTGAAGTAAAACTAATTGTTAGAGATAATGCTAACGAATTATTGGAACGGATAAGTCCATGGGCTACGTACGTTACACAAAACAAAGCCGACAGCTTGTTATATAAACAACGTTTGTGGAATCCATCTCCTGAAAATGTATGTAACAATATTTATATCTACGTCTGTAGTTGTTTTGAGTTAATTACGAATTACTTGGAACAATATTTGTTTTTGCACAGGTTTATAAGTTTAAACACCCGAAACCAAAAAAACCTGAGAGTCTTAGAATTTATGAATGTCACGTCGGCATTGGAACTCAGGAACAAAAGATCGGTACGTACTTGGAGTTTGCTAAAAATATTATTCCTCGCATTGTGAAACAAGGATATAATACTATACAATTAATGGCTATTATGGAGCACGCTTACTATGCCAGCTTTGGCTATCAGGTTTGTCTCTTTAAATATTAGTTTATTACTTTCATACTTTGTGATCATAAGCTATTACTAGGCAGTGGATGTTATGCATTTTAGAGAAAAATGAGTAGGTGTAATTCAAAATAGTAAAAACATTTAAGGAATTCAAATATACATTTATATTATTTCCAACTGATTAAAACCATATTAGGAAAGAAAATTAATATGTATTTCACTCTAATTTGTTGCAATTCGTGTAGACAGGTTTTATTTTGCATAAAGATCCGTTGTCTAGCTATTACTTACAGTCGTTCGGGATAATAGTCGAAATTAATTTACTATTTAACGTGAAAAAGAAATTTAGGGAAAATTGCATAAAATTTGTATTAAAATGATAACTGTGTTCTATCGAAAAGGATTTTAATAATATTTTCTACTACACGCATAATTCATGCATGTTTATATAAGATTCATGAATTTTGTCAAGGTGACCTCTTTCTATGCTGCTTCATCTCGCTACGGTAATCCAGAAGAATTAAAAGAATTAATAGATACAGCGCATCAACATGGCTTATATGTTCTATTGGATGTGGTGCATTCTCATGCATCCAAAAATACGTTGGATGGATTAAATATGTTCGATGGTACTGATAATTGTTTCTTCCATACTGGTCATCGTGGACAACATCCACTTTGGGATAGTAGACTGTTTAATTATGGAGAGTACGAAGTACTCCGATTTTTACTTTCGAATTTACGATGGTACATCGAGGAGTATGGTTTTGATGGATTTAGGTAATGATCTTTGAAAATTTTATCGTAATGTATCATTTGTACGAATTATAATATATTATATTCGTGTAGATTCGATGGTGTTACATCAATGTTGTACCATTCAAGAGGATTTGGACAAGGTTTCAGTGGTCATTACGATGAATACTTCGGTCTTAATGTTGATGTTGAAGGTTTAGTCTATTTAATGCTTGCAAATTACATGCTGCATCGTTTGTATCCAGAAATCACTACAATAGCAGAAGATGTTAGTGGGATGCCTGGAGTCTGCAGGTATTATAATATATATATATTTATAAACCACCGTTAAATGATCTTGACAAATGTTTGTAGAAACATTTGTTCGTTTCAAGATTCTATTTCACATTAAAATATTTTAGTGTTAACGGTATAATAATTATCTTTCATTAATATTAAAGGCCAGTGGACGAAGGTGGCTTAGGATTTGACTATCGATTAGCTATGGCTATTCCAGATAAATGGATTAAACTTTTGAAAGAAGTAAAAGACGAAGATTGGAAGATTGGCGAAATTGTCTGGACATTAACCAATCGAAGATGGATGGAGAAAACTGTAGCTTATTCGGAATCTCACGATCAAGCTCTTGTGGGAGACAAGACAATTGCATTTTGGCTTATGGATAAGGAAATGTACACGCATATGAGTACAATAAGTCCACCTAGTGCAATTATTAATCGCGGAATTGCTCTTCATAATCTTATTACATTAATTACACATGCGCTGGGAGGAGAAGCTTACTTAAATTTCATGGGTTTGTTTTCAAAATCAAATTACGCAGTTTCAAATATTTATTATTTTCATGGTTAATTTGAAGGATTGTAAACTATTAGGTAATGAATTTGGTCATCCTGAATGGTTGGATTTCCCTCGAGCTGGTAATGGAGATAGTTATCATTATGCTAGACGACAATGGAATTTGGTAGACGAGGATTTGTTAAAATATAAATTTATGAATAATTGGGATCGTGCCGTGAATACTCTTGAAGCGAAATATGGATGGTTACATGCTCACCCTGTAAAGTCTAAATACATATTTTTACTGAAAAGTATATATATCAGATGTGTGCGAGAACGCGTTGGTTGGGACAGGTCGAAGCAAGTTCGGTACTCCAAAATTTCAGGGTCTCGAATATATTGGAATTCCTGAGAATTTTCGAGATCTGACATTTTCCGGTTCTCGCATACCTCTAATATTTATTAACTTCTAAATCTTTAATGATACTTCTAATAAAAACTGTTAATTTTTACAGGCGTATGTAAGCTGGAAGCACGAAGACGACAAAGTAATCGTTTTCGATCGTGCTGATCTTATATTTGTTTTCAATTTCCATCCAGAGAAATCATTTCCTGATTACGCTATTGGTGTAAAGAACCCAGGAACTTATAAAATCCTTTTAAGCAGCGATAGTAAAGAGTTTGGCGGAGACGATCGTGTCGATACAAATGTAAAACATTTTACAATGCCAGAAGGATATTCTGCCTATCAAAACAGGATGATGGTTTACATTCCTTGTCGAACCGCAATTGTCTATGGCCGAGGTATGATCGTTACAAATATTAATATTGCCTTTTACGGTTGATAATAATTGTAATTTAATGTTGAACTTTTACTTTTAGAAACGTGATCACATTTGATGAGTCTAGCCAAAATAAGAACTGATATTGTCGTCCTATGTACAAATAGAATGAAATTATTTTTCTACCAAAGTTAACGACCAAAATCTGTTAAAATGTTATACTCATACAAAAAGTACAAATTTCTTTTTCGAAGCTCAACATGACTTTTTACCGTATTATACTTCAACATGAACGTACACATTTATTTATTCAGAACATGTTCCTATGGATTCACGATATTCAAAATCATACTACACTCAAGCATATACATATATACACGTTTACTCATTAATCTTCGTATGTTAGAAACTATATCCATTTAAATATGTTATGTGAAACTATATATTATATGAATTTTAAAGAATTTATATTTTTAGATACTATGTTTTCAGCATCTACAAATGTTTTTAATAAAATGGGTATGTTTTAAAACGTTGTAATATTTATTTATAACATAAAATCTCAAATTAATATTAATTCATTTAATTTGTATTCCCAATATTAATCAAGAAAAATAATTTTTATGACTGATATACCAAATATATAATAAAATCATATATCTTATGACATTGTATAATCAATACAATGTTATTCTATATACTTATCGTACTATATAGTATAAATAAATAAATTGCATTCAATTAAAAGAATATTGCTCTCTTAAGTTGTATCAGTTCCCCTTTTGTTTTTAAATTACAGATTTTGGTATTTCTACAGAAAGGATTCACAGTTTTTACAATTTATTTTTACATTAATTTAAGTTACTTGTTCCTGTATTACATTGCTAAATTCTACTTCATTTATATCATAATCTTTCATCTTGTTCTCCAAAATCCACCATTTGTTTAAGCATCCTATATCCGCTACTCTTTGGTAAAATGTTATATACTGTGGTTTTAAATAAGAACAGTGTGTTTTATACAAGGAACATGCTTCATCGTAGTTGTCCACCCACATTATTGAAAAAATACCAAAGTTGAGTCGCCGCAGAATTCCTTCGTTGTAGCATTGTCCTAGCCACTTAACATGATTTTCAGATACTGGATTTCGTATTGCGTCTCCAACTTGCATTAATTTCATAGTACTTTGTAATAATTGTTCTTGAATGGAAGATTCATCCGAGTTATGTTTATTTAAATATACACAGGATGCTATAACTAATGGAATACATTATTGAATAGCGATAATAATATTTCTAACTTCATATCTCATTGATTATAAATAATACATACGAGTGGCATATGTTGTAGCTTTTAACGGTCGTGTTTTACATTCTTTAACAACATCATCTGCTACTTCTTTATAATCTATGTAAACATTTTTCCAATACCGTCCTAAAAGCACACTTTAATGAAACGAAATGTTTGTAACATTTTGTTTTTATAATTTAGTTATAATTCACTTACCCCATCGCTCAAGAAATGTTCCTTTTAGTTTTTCTGGTGTTTCAAAATGTTGTATTTTTTGTGAAAGATCGGTGATCGAATTTTTTAACTTTGAAGTAAATCTGTAGCTTCGTATCTGAGTAAGCTTCCTGTAACTCATGTTTGTCAATCATTTATAACTTTGACTGTATCAAAAATGTAATTTCATTCACAATGATCTCGCAATATCGCATTCTCTTTCATTCGTACACGTATCGTTACAAATTACATATTTAGGTTAAGTATGTTCTTGAAAACGTATAGGTTAACTTTAACAGCTGATCTGAGATATATTTAAAATTGAAAAAGTTCAAGATTCGCTATATGAATTTCATTTCAATTATATAATAAATGAAATGAATTTAATTAACTGAACCAGCATGAATAATTTATTTCATTATAAGTTGTATAATTTATTACAGTATGTTACGAAAGGGTACAGATGTAAAATATCCAGGCATAAGTATGCATATACAAATTTATTATTGAAAATCTTTCCATACATTTGTTTTTACACTAATCAAGTCTTGCATTCTCCTTCAATAATATTTCGTCGATGGTTGTTGTGGTTATATTGGTTGTAATGTGGCTTTTAGCAATGTTTTTAGCAGATTAGTAATTTCAAATCCATGGCAGTGTTCCGATTACAACCAACTTTTTACGCGCATGCGCGGCAGAAATGAAATTTTTATTTCCTTGCCTTTTCATTTAAATTCTGCGGGGTGCTCAAGGTACCCCATTTTATCGAAAAGATTACGTTACTGAGGCTCCATGGTAACGTCGCGAAGCTAGTTCTGATTTATGCCACAGGCTTAGTAAAGGTTCTGTTTCATGCTAAAAGATTCAATGATTGTTTGCGATGTCTGTATTTCAAATTGTGCGACACGAAATCCCATAAGGTGACTGGTCTATTCCTATCCCTCGTCTATGGTATCGCACGTTTTCTAACAGAGGAGGGGATACGGGGTGATACCTTCTGTATAATTGTTGATATAATTTGACATATAGGAAATGAATTCAGTTTTGTAATTATCAGTTGTAATTGTAGATTGAAAAAAACCCATTTGTGATATGTATTTCTAAGAAGAGTAGGTATTGTTTAAATCGGTTTTTATGTACGTATAAAGAAATATTCTCGTAAATAAATATTATTTCTATAAATTACAGATGACAAGACTATTAATGCTGAACTGTTGAATATGTATGATCGGAAGGTATGCGAGCTTGTCTGCTTTTAATTTACGACTGTTTAATTATAATTATGTAATATAATTATAATTGTAAGTATACTTACAAGGTTATAAAATCTTGGAAAAATGTCTTCAGAAATGAGTCATATTATAGTAACACGAAGCTACAGGCCAGGCGACGAAATAAGTTGCAAAGAATTAATAAAAGCCGGCGTGATGTCATCGTTAATTCCAACATTCTTTGGAATTGTTTTCAAAGAATTAACATTCCAAATGATGATATTATTTGCCGCTATTATGTTCATTTTCTTTGGATTACCTCTGACTGTTTGTTTGTTAGTTGTACCTCTTGTTATTTTCTTTGTATACGTTGGGACTTACATAGGTTTTACCACAAAAGCAATGGAAGTCAATGAAGAACTTTCTAATATACCCAGGTAAAGGACTATGAAAGTAAATCTATGGTTTTTCAATGCGATCATAAATCGATTCACAATATAATGATGTTTATAAATACTTCTTTGTTTATTAAAACAGGATTTACATGTCCAATGCCTTTTCTTGTTTTTGGGTTGCCGAGGCATTCGAGCCATATCTAATGACAGAAAGCCCAGAAAATGTACAATATACTATTATGACAGAACAACAATTCCGTAAATCAAACATTGATATCTCGTCTCGAGTTAAACAAATCGTAGGTACAGTTGCCTTGTGCAAAAGTCACACATCAGATAAAGGTGCATGGATCAAAAGATTACACGTGCACCATCTATACAGGAGGAAAGGAATAGCCTCGTGCCTTATTAATGTTGCTCTTATGTTCGCGATAGAGCAAGGCTACGGTCGTGCTAACATTGTTGCCTCAGAGTATACGGAACATGGAAGAGAGTTGTGCCTTAAGAAAGGTTTTGAATTGAAATTGATGTACCATAAACCTATTTTGGGTACTTTCGTAACTATATTAACGTACGAATTAACATATCAGATTAAACTCGGCGAAGACGAATATGTGCCACCTGTTTACAATAAAACAATGCTCAATAAATAAGCATTATAGTTATGTAGTTTATATGACTAATTCATATAGTTTATATGACATCCACAAGTCTGACTGTGCATTTCCTAAGAATTCTTGGAAAGTTACACTTATTATTACATATATAAGATTAGTAATGATTCCAGTATGGTATATCTGTACAAAGCATTTATACAAATATATTTTTCTCACTTTTTCATATGTTCCCAATACATTCGCAGTTCTTTTTCTTCCCAGTGCTTCTTTGATATTTTAGATAAGTACCTAAAATACATATTATTTTATGAGTATTCTATTTTCTATTAATAATCGTTATTTAGTTTTATTATATTTTTTACGAAACAGCTTACTTTTCTTGAATTTCCTCTAGTAAAATTTTTTCTTTTTCTGTAATGCCGTTTAACAGAATGTCAAAGTTCATTTTTAACTGTTCTAAAGTTTGCATTCCAATGAGACATGTAGATACATCCGTACATTGCAGACCATACCATATTGCTAGTTTTGCTAATTCTACATCATGGTCCTGAAAATTTTAAATTTTATTAAATTAATTCGACATTTTTCGTATAATATATTTATCGTTCCCGTTAATTCTCTATCTTTCTCTCTCTCTCTCTCTCTCCAACTGATCAATTTACTTTACAATATTTTCTTGCGTCTGCACAAATTTTTTTCGTTTGCTCTGAGCAATGATGCCAATCTGGAGGACCATTATTAGTTAAAAGTCCCATACATGGCGACGAAGCATTAATTATGCCAATATTGTTTGCCTAGAATATTACAAGAAAGTATCTGTAGCAACAAATAGAAACATTTGAACTATTTTGTATTTTAATGATACGAACTGAAGAAAATATTAATGGAAAACGTAGATAGAATATGGTACCTTCAAAAACGGAATATATTCCATCAACGTATCATCTATTAGCGTAAGCCTTGTGTAGCTTAATATACAAGATATATTAATATTACTCTTTTCGATGCACTCTTTTAAAATGGACACAGGATATCCGGTGATACCGATAAATTTCGCTTTACCATCTGCAACTTGACGCGACAGTTCCGGTAGGGTTTGCGTAATTACTATATCTAAACTCGGAGCGAATTCAATATCATGAGCCTGTAAAGTTAAAATGCAGTTTAGAAATATTCAACGTAGGGACGTCGATAAGTCCTATTTACCTGAATAACATCGACGTAATCTAAACCTAAACAGTTTAAACTGTTCTTGATGCTTTTCCTAGTTTTCTCCTGCGAGAAATCAAACATATCTTCGTAATTTAATTCGTACCTTCCTACTTTCGTCGCAATGTAATATGCCTGTCTTGGAATACCTTCTAAAGCCTGTCGTTGGCAAAGAAAAATCTAATATTTACAACAATTTGTCACCAGATTTTGTTGAAGAGATATTTCTATTTGGAGTATTTGGACATTGATTTCATCCATAAATATGGCAAACTGAAATTGTTTAAAAACTATATTTTACAAATTAGCTGCCACAATTTCCGAATAAATTCATTTCCTTAAAATTGATCATACATATAAAATATGTGTCTGTTCAGTCTCTTGATTATACCACTATTTGAGATATTCCCTCTATCGCATGATAACGCTAGAACTTTCATGATAATTTTATCAAAATACATTTTTGTTTTGCTTTATTTTACTTACGATAACACATAAACTGATACGAAACATTGCAAGCCACATGTTATAATTTCCTGAACGTGTTGTGTTACAAAATGGTATGTCTTGGAGACGTATTATAGATAACAACCGAAAAATATCTTTAACAAAGTCTTTAACGACCTAAAACGATGTGAAACAGACGTCTACGAGACGGGTGCTGTCTGAGATATAACGATTGCACACAAATTTTACCGTGAATTTGTAAAGCATTATAATCTCCAAATAGAAATGTGAGACAAATGGGTTTCTCTTAAAAAATTCTTTATTACTTTTCCAATTACGGTTTCGGAACGACCTTGTCCATACCACGGTCCAGTATCGATATAATTAATGCCCCGCTTTATTCCTTCACGTATCAGCTCAATAGCTTCTTCCTCATTGTACGTACTATTCATAAATAAAATATAAATCGTTTAATTGCTATAATTCAAAAGTTTTTATTTCGAGTGCCGCAGTGTATTTATCACGACTGATTTACTTTCAAATATCGCCGCAGCAAACAAAATGCTCGATATCGGTTTCTGCTGACAGAAGGACGAGGCATCTGCCCGGTAGAAGCTGCGGGCAGTACGCAGGCAGCTCAGTCCTCGATTCTGTTTGCGTTTAATAATACTAGTGCGACCTGCCCTGTCATTTTTTAAAATGGAATGTCCTATTTTTTATACCATAGATCAATTTATACCATACACCTATCGATTCATGATACAGAAAGCAGATGTTTCCATTTTAAAAAATCAAGGTGAGCTTCACATCTCTGTAGCGAGTATGTCATTCTTTCGCGTCGTCCAAGCAGGTCCGTGTGATTTGTAAGATTGTTTAATTCATTTTGGACATTTATGCATATTTAATTGGTACTAACCCATAATGGCAACCAAAAGGCCCACCACCAAGTGACAATTTACTGACTAATAATCCGGTTTTACCGAGTGGCCGATATTCCATTGCTTTCACAGCCTCCAGATCGTGAAACCCTTCCACGTATGTTGGTGGTAACATTCCCTATGTAAATTGTAAACAGTTGTAACAATCATAAATTGTTAAGTAATAATTAACGTATATTATTAACAGCAAATCAAAAATTTATATTGAAGTAAGAAGTAATAAATTGCTTTAAAAAGAACAAGCCGATTTCATTTATTGATTAAATGTGCATTTATATCATTGTATCATATAAATTACATGTTGTTTTGAATAATATTATGTTTATGTAAGATATAGTATTTTTTGATATTCGATTACTTTATCAGTTAGTGCAATACAACGTT
>CM052335.1:14503011-14615514 GCA_028455595.1 Lasioglossum vierecki
CATCATTGGTTACACCGTGCCTAAGCCCAAGTGTATTTACAGTAGTATATATATATACACATATATGTGCCGATATCGTTCAATACATATTCTAATAGACCAAATTTTCAGAGGTAAATTCAATCTTCTGTTATTTTACCATCTTTAGTTATCACTGAGTTATAAAAGTTCTAAAAGAAACGAAACTCCATTAACCTTACACTAGATTTTTCTCGAAACAGGTGAAGAAATGGTTGTTTGTTGATGTTTACTGGCGAAGATACTAATTTAACTAATCTAAGATATCAATGACCACAGCACGTGCATTTGATAGAATACATGCAAACGTGGATTACACAATTATTTAACTGCTCTAGTTGAACGAAGAAAAAAACCCGGTGTATTCTTCGTAGTATAGTCACCAGCTACATAAACGCAGTAATGGTAACCACACTTCTATTTTAATTATTTTTTGAATAAGCTAAGAATTTCTGTGTATTTGTTCACAATTTTCTATTGAATCCAAATTTTTTAAATTATATCGTTTAAATGTTTCAACAAAATTTCAAATACACATTTGTACTTGGTAATGGATGTAAATATTGTTAAGATATCAGTTAAACATATCTTGTCAAGATTCGAATAAGTAGAATAAGATCTCCTTTATTTTTTTTATTTGAAAACAAAAAATAATTTGAAGAAACCTAATTTTATTCTTATAACTTTTGAAAATGTAATAGAAAATAATTTACTACTTATTATTTTTTGTTTCAGTCTCATACCATACTGCTTGTTCAACCAGGCAATAGACCTGAAACGCGAACATATTCTGACTATGAAAGTGTTAACGAATGCATGGAAGGTAACGTAATATTTTATCATTTGATTTTTTAGTAAAGTTGTCGTTGATGCGTCTTCGCTGATTCCAATGATCTCGCAAGTTTGAATTAGCGCTCTGACTTTTACCTGGGTATCTTATAAGATATAAAGTCATGAATGATTTTGTGCAATTTAAAACAATAATGAAACTTAAAAAACGTTGATAAAGTAATTTAAATTTATTAAAATCATTCAAGAAAATAAGTAATCGTAATATATCGTCTGCTTTTTCCTATAGATGCAAACGATTTTTATATTGCACAAAGATCTGCAGTGTATTTATGAGATACCCAGGTGCTCGGGTAATTTTTGTTTACCCGAATACCCGGGTATCCAAGTGTTGAAATGCTATTTACCCAAGTACCCGGGCATCTCATAAGTCACAGCTCTAGTTTGAATTAGGTATATGGAATGGAATATTAATATAGATAAATGATTACATTTAATTGTTTTCTTAACATAGGGGTATGCAAGATTTACGAGGAGCATTTAAAGAAGCGAAACCCAAATACTCCGACTATAACATATGACATCAGTCAGCTGTTTGATTTTATCGATCAACTCACAGACTTATCATGTCTTGTCTATCAAAAATCCACGAATACATACGCTCCGTATAATAAAGATTGGATTAAAGAAAAGATATATGTTCTATTACGTCGGGCTGCTGGACATAGCGAGTAAATAATAGACAAAGATAGATGTATGTTTTATGTATAAGACAAATTAACTTTAAGTAAAGGTCTATATTGCCATTTGTAATAATAAATATATAATTGAAAAGCATATCGTAATGTTCTATTCTCATTTAGATCAACTAATTTCCTAATAATCTTTTCGTTTTAATCAGATCTATTTTGCCTCGATACATATTCTTGTTGTTTGGAGATTAATCAGTATTTTAATTCGATTTTTCGAATCCCAACAAAAAGTCATGTTCGTCTAAATTATTGCGATAATAAAGATGTTACACATCAGCTTTATATATCATTTTTTTATATATTCCATTTCTCCCCTGTGGAACTTTCAGAAAGCTGTCTGAATTATAAATTTTTTATAATACGAACAAATATTTTTAAAAATATCACTCAATATCTACAATCATTTACATATAATGTATACGTATACACGATATAGAGACGTTGAACTCAAAAAATAAATAATGGTGTCACTGTATAGTTTATACATTGGTAACTCACTAATTTACAACTATCTGTTTGACGGAGACTTAGTGAAATCGTGATAAACGAGAACAAAAGGCGCATAACGGTAACTGGGACAGCGAGGTTTGTGTGTGTATAATTGAATACATTTTTCGATATCAGAATGGAAACGTGTAATTTTTATTTTCATGACCGCTAAGTAAATGCATATTTCTCCATTTCTACTCTTTTCAGCTCTTCCATTATCCGAAATCAAGTTCTGTTATGTTGATCTCTCGATGCCTATTGGGTCAAAAACTGCGTTTGACGAGAGTGAAATCTGAAGGAAATGCTCCTTCCAAAAATGAAAAAACAGTTCTTAGGACCCATAGTTTTTCAGTAATAGGTAAAAAACCAAAACAGAGGATAATAAGAATCGTGTGTTTTTCCCCTTCTCCAAGTTAGCACAGGTTCCTCGAGGTCAAAAACTCAGATTCGACACCCCAGAGTACCCCTAAACCCAGAGTAAACGCCTTTTATTTGATTGGACTCTATTGAAGTCTAAAAAATAGTATCCGGGTACGATCACTGTCCGTGCAAAACACGGCTGTTGGACAGTAAAGGGGTCGTTTACTGTAGTCGAGCGTAGCACATGAATATCGTTCGCAGAAATTTCAAACACGCTTGTCATTTAAAATTTACCAAAAATCTTTATTTCATACTGGCGTTTGTATATACTACTTCGTAATACTTAGCACCTATGTTAATACAAGTTGGTTGTTAATTGCAACACCTCAGGAACAGCTTGACAACTCAAGCCGAGTTTTGAAATAAGGAAATTATAAATTAAACTTTATACCGTGGCGTTTGTTTCGATGTCTTTAACGGCTAAGCTCGGTCTCAACATACGATTGCTTTGATGCCATTGAAGTCTGACCTTTCTATTTTCGCTTTGAATCTACCTGTGTCTGAACAGAAAAACGTCCATCCCCAAAATGTAGAAGTGAAAATAATGAAAAAAATTAATTAACTTATAAGTAGGATGCAGCAGTTGTTCCATTGATTCCAATTAGACTTCATATGATGAATTTAGAGCAAACAGTAATATTTTTTCTCTTAATTACGTTGATTAAAAAGTTATTTAACTTAGAAAGTTAATGTACCAGCAATGCTCAGTTTCTCTAACAAAGTTTCGCTTTCAAATGGACAATTTTATTGGCATATAGAAACGTTATCATGATTAAAAATATTTTGTAACAAACTTCGAACTCTGTATTGTAATTATTAAATAATTATTTAATTATGTTCTTTAGTTGTTCTGAAAAAGTGAGAACAGAAAATTTTAGTTTACATCGTAATAATGTGTCTATATTATAAATATTTTTGTTAAAAATGATCATTTGTAACAGTATATCGGATATGTATCAATTTATTTTTACTCTAAGTTTGTCATAAAAATCTTGACTGAAATCAATAAAACAATTGTCGCATCTTTTCCTTGCTAGTGTAAGAACTCACAATGGGTTCATTTAATCTATCATCACACTCCTTCCATTCGATAACACGCACATAATTATTACAAGTACAATATAACTTAAAGTTATTCGAATAACGCATTGTAATATAGTTGTAATTCAATATTTATTTCTCTTAATAGAAGCAATTGAAATGATTTAACTAAACAAACGTCAACATTATTTTGTTTTGCATAACGATATTGTTTTATAATATTCGAAACACAAGTGAGTTTCATTTCCTCACAAAAATAAAATATGGCTACAAGTAAGACTCCCATACTGTGCGTTCTTCGCAATTCAAACCCTAAATATATGGACATTATTTTAAAATTCTTTCCGATTTGAAAGAATTCTTAATGTTGGCATACAAATGATTATATTTCACATAAATACTAGTTAAGAATAGAAAAATACATAATATACTCACAAATACAAAAATTTTATTTTTATAATACTCTTGAAAAAAATTTCAACAAAACGTTTCGAACATATGGATAAAGTTTCTCTAATTATAACAGGTTTAAATACATGTAACTAGTATACTTTAAATGATTTTTATTTTGCTTCATAATATTTTAAAAAGTAGTGAAGTTTTATTTTTCTCTTAAGAATTCCAATGCTCTAGTAGTTAAAATTTTTTATATTTATTTTTACATGACTTGTTTTTCTATTATTATCAATAAGATAGTTTTGGTTTATTTATATCACGCTTGTGTGAACACTAATTTATGGGATTCAAGTTTGTTTCAAAGTTGAAGCAAAACCGCACATGCACACTAACAAATTTCAACATTTCTTTCACAATTCATGCACAGATCGTGAGCCAGTGAACGTTCTCGTTAATTGTGGAAAATAATGTAGTCGCAAACAAAAAGATTGGAATGTGCTCGAACAACATTCGAATTCGAAAAAACTAACGAGCTCGAAATAAAATTCAAATATATAGTATTGCTTTCTTGAAAGTATTTTTAATTAAGTTGTGCACTCGAAACAAATATTCATATTGTATGCATATCATATATTTCAAAATTGAAAAAAATGGAAAGAATAAAACATTGTATTTTCGGTAACACAAAGCTGATTCATTCTCTGTTTACATTATTGTCAAAAATTTATTAGTTTATGATGTTAGAAGCTACCGGAAAGCGAATAATTTATTTTTAAACACTGGTTGTTTGAAGATTCAAACATGCTTTTCTTTGAAAAGCCACAATATTTTTTGATTTGGAACATTTCATCCTATCCACAATGATGTGTGGATAAAATTCTGACGTACATTACATAATATCTGTAACGTGTATTAAACATTAATCGTTTTGGTAATACGCTCCACGCATTTGTTACAAATGGTCGACTTGGCTCTAAAATAAATCCTATAAGACGCGTTTATAATAACAGTAGATTATTAGCAATTAATATTTATAATTCGTTTATAAACATTGCGTTTTACATTTCAGATTAAACTGTATTTCAAAGAAGCACTGGTCCAAATGTTAATTAATTTTAATTTTAGTTTTTAGTCTAAAACCAAGAAAAACTGAAATACTCCTTAACTGAAAGGGTATACTATACTCTCATACATGACCAAAATAATGTTAGTTTCACTTCATTTTTGTGACATAAAGTGTGTTTCACGTAATATTTTGAATTTTATTTATCAGTAAGTTTAATTCTTTATGATGTAACTAGTAGTATATATAATTTGTTTAAATAATATGATTATTAATGTATAGATATTTCAATTAGAAAATTGGGAATTTATGTGCGAAATAAACATAGGTTCACTCAATATTTTTCTAGTTAAAATTTTAAAAATATGACAAAGGCATAGAAAGTTCAGTAGTTAATTGATCCTCCGTTGGTTTTGATGATGTCAAATATGCTTTGTTTGATATGGAATCTATTAATTTTTGCAACATTTCTGTTCTGATTTGAGACCACGTTTCTCTGATGGTATTCTTTAATTCATTGCTGTTTACTCCAGACATAAATAAATCGGTGGGCAACAAATCATGCCTTTTCGAGCAACGTTGTACGTATCCATTACACGTGTTGTCGTTATTGGCTGAAGGACAGTGACTTATATTGAGATTAAATGAAATAGAATAATCATCGGCCGATTGGCATAAGACGAACAACGACAATACTTTTCTTCACTCCACTCATTTGCTTATAGCTTTGCTCTCACTTATACTTGCGGGCATCCACATGTGTCCATGCCAACTGCACGGCTTGCTGAACAGCTGAAGTATTGTTTCCTATTATTGCAAACGTTACGAGCTAAAATGCCCCAAAGGTTTTTAGTGTCAAGGTCTGGACTTGTCTATGGCCAATACTTCAACTTTTACTGCTTTAAAGTATTTATGACTCGAGTCTACACGATCAATTCAGGCATTATTATGCTAAACAATCGAGTTCGGTTTAAGCTAACTTAACTTCTTTCGATGGCTTGCAGATTTTTTCAAGCCATATTGATCACCTAATTGTAAAAACATGGTTCATAATATTTGAAGAACTATAAATTTTTTCTGTTTGAAAGATACGTGTTCTTGGAAGCAGTGATTTATCCATTTTCATGATCATCTAAAGCTTTTTCCGTGACCCGTTATGCTCTAAAAGTATTAAACGATTATATGATTTATATTAAAATATACAAACAACGCAGAGTTTTCTCCTTACCTTATAAAATTTATTCAAGCTACGAATTATCAAAAGTATTTTTTGAATAAATCACTGTGAACCTATGATTATTTCGATCTGTTAATACGATATCATTCAATAAATTTCTTAATTAACCGTGTCTAACTATCTACGCTATCGAAACTAAAGTGACTGCTGCTACATGGGGTAGGCCACACCTATTAGAAACAATAACAAATACCACAAAATACGTTCCACAACGTAGATAGAAATAAGAACACTAAACAAGCCTGTTCGCGCGGTGAACCTATCATTATTTCGGCCACTGTACCTTATAATTACAATTATGTATAGTATGGGAGTCGCTACTGTGTATAAATATATCTAGTTTCTTTTAGAATTCGACAAGTGTTAGTATATATGTAAAAAAACATTCAGGTATCATCCTGAAATATTACATTCCTATATTATTTATACAAATAAAAGATTTTACTAGTATCTACACTGTTAAACATACGATAATAGTAATGCAATCAATTTGTGTAATAATACGAATTGTTATATGTATCACTAATTAAGTCATCATTACTAGAATATTTGTAGCATTTTCTCTAAAACGTTTTCTTGAACGATCGTAGCGAAAAGATAATATTATTTTTAGATTTTTATATATAACAAAGACGAGGAGTAACAACTTTTCAATGATATAAAACGTATTGTACAAAACAGTTCTTACGCTATAAATACATAACATTCTAGTTATATTAATTGTTTTGTTATACATTTAAATAAATGTTTTACATAAAACATGTGTATCATGTTTAACAGAAATAATAAAGTGCTGTGAATTAAGTAATAAAATAAGTAACTAATTTTCGTGTAATAAATGTGAACCACTTTATCAAGTATATGTAAAAAAACATACGGTTTTGTCGAAAATGTTAACTACATATACTAATTTTTAATTATATGAGCAATATAACCTGATTAATTTCGATTAAATTTATAGTATTATTGTATCGATTTTTCATTATCACAGATTGTTTTAGTAGGCCTACTGTCAAAATTAGACCCTCAGGCCTACAATGGACTAGTTAATTTTAGTAAAATCTATTTGAATACCATACTATATGTGCAGATAAACATCACGATTCTAGTGTTGGGAAGAGTCTTGTTAACACAAAATAGGCTACATCATAGTTACTCCAATATGTTGTATGTGCTGCTACTGTATATAGATAATTTCGTCCCAAACTTGCTCGAAGTACGTAATCTAACCGTTGTGATAATTCTAATAATCATAAAAATGTTTTTCATCAGTTTAGTCCCCATGTAATGTTATGCCTTAATGTTATGTAACAATAATTTTTATTTTTAAACTGTATCGATATGATAATACTAAGAACGTACATACCTTGTTCTGGTTGAATCGGGGTAGACGCATCTTCTTTAGCATTCCAACCAGCTCGTACTAAACCCCAAAGACTCCAACCTTTATCCGAAGCCCGATTAGACATATCTGGATTCTCTTCTCTGTCGTCTGTTTCTGTAATGAAATATTTTAATATTATTTACATCTGTATGTCTTTGAAAAGTATTATTATCGTGAACATTTCTCGTATACCCGTAGGGGAGAAGGCTTGGTCAGCCACGCTTATCGATGGAGGTGATTGTTCCATCTGTTGACCTTCAACTCCTCCATAAGATGGAATAAGAACTGGTTCAATTTTGCTATAACCTCTTTCTAAAAGTGGTTCCATTCTATAAGCTACAGGATCAGACCAGTGAAATATATTGTAAAATCTTTTACATAAACCTTGAGGCATCACGTCAGTTCTATTGGATGGAGAACGAGTACGTAATGCAAGGAATACAGACAAGGGTGAACCCAAACAAAATAAATTCTCAATCTGCAATTATGAAAATAAATAGAATTTATAGTATCTGTAGTTTTTCTGTTGTATATACGAAAATAATAATATTTACTGAAAATTGTAATCTTTGCAACAGAACTTCCTGTGTTTCTGGAGACGGGGGTCTCGTATCTGGACCCATCCAACCTGTGACAATATCATAAACGATTACACATCCTAAAGAATGTGCCAGAATTGAAACTTTGCCTTTCCAACCTGGATGCCGACTAGCAAACATAAAGTATAACCTGTTCAATTCTTTTTGTAAACCTGCTCTTACTTCTCCACCATAAAGAGGACTAGTATAATAGAGTATATCCATTGCTGATGAATTTAATAAATGTCGAATACTTAGTACGCTATAAGGCGTAATAGCTTCTACAATATCTAAAAGAATATGTACAACATGAAAAATGAATACTATTTATCTAGTACATATAGCGAATAACTTTACCTCCGTCAAGCTTTAACGAGGATCGCCATTCAACAGGGAAAAATTCAACTCTATAATTAGAGTTAGGAAAATATTTTTGTTTCAACCAATCCACGCAATCTCTAAATCTGTATAAATATTAAGTATATCACATTAAATATGTAAAAATTGACAGGCAACAAAATATAATCATAGATAAGACTTTATACATACGATGTTGTATTACGAATTATTTTTCCTGTATCTCTTTTTTGACCAATACCGTGAACTACAAACACTATATGATCGATATCATGAGGTTTGTCATCCATTACTGCAGCAACTTTGTAACCTCTGCGTAATTGATAGCCCGTTGCTAAAATATTCAATACAAATAACATAATATAATCTTATTTTTTCAATATTACTAACAATAAAGGAATTGAATACATACTTTTCGCAAAGCCCAGCTTCGATGTGACACTGCGCATTAACTTACTGTGTCTATATTCACTGTGTAATATAACATCATTTATGCTATGCCAATCGACATGAAATTCTGGAAAATGTTCCGTATGTAGTACTGAAATATAAACATTTGATTAGCGGACATTTCACTGAAACACCAAATAATCAAATACTAATAAAAATCTGTACTTTTGTAAGGATGAGGCATGTCAGATGTTGAAGTAGGTTGACTTGGAAGTGGTTTTTGAAAAAGATTTAGATGAACTTCTTCTATGATTTTAGATTGTTCCAATTCTAAAGGTATCCAAGTACCATCGTAATACCAAGTACCTCTCATAATTTCCCATTCTTCCCCTTTTGAAAATAAAAATTAATAATTATTAAATAGAAAAAACCAGCAACTTCATCAACATTTTTATGTATCAGAGTTTCTATGATTAACCCTTTGCACTCTAAATTATCTTTCAATTTTGTTGCTAACAACTCCCTACTATTTGAAGTGATTTGTTTGATATTTACTTCAACGGACAGTTTCTCGACTCCGTTACTTATTTTAAACAATTTTATTTCCTAATTATATTAAATATAGCTCATTTATATTTGTGGAACTTATATTTGTTTTAACTAAAAAAAAGTAAGACAAATTAATGAAGGAATAACCAACAAACACATATAAGAACCCGTTTCATTTACATTTTTCTTTCGCCGATGTCGAGTCACACTTGACAAAGGAGTGCAAAGGGCTAAAATATGTAAAGCGTTGGATGATATATATAACTGTACCTGGACAATATATAGAAACACATTTCATTTTGTCAATTTCTACATCGTACATTCCTCCTTTAACCACAATCTTTTCTATATGAGGCAAATTATTCAATGTATCAATATTTCTACTAACTAACTCCTGATAATTTCGCCAGGCATTTTCGATTCTTAAACTGTCATATCCACAAAATTCTACCCATCTTTTGTCTACACCGTCTCTATAAAACCAGCGTACTTGCATCGGTGTCAATGATTCTGCGTACGTTAAATCATTCGCTATACCTTCTGTTTCTGCCATTGAATTTTGTTCTTCTGTTACTCCTGCGGAATCTTGAAATATTAAGAATTTAATCTATCGTTACATTTGATCTTGTAACGATAACTTAGTTATTAGATATTATATATTTAAACTCTCTCGTAACGTCTGTTTCAAATTATTCGAATTATTTGGAATAATTCTGTAGATGTAATGAAAACGAAAACTGAACGAAAACTCGAATGAAAACAGATAATTATAATCTTAAAGTTTTTTAAATTCGCGCGCACTTAATTAATTACTACTACATAAATTATATGCTAAAAACGTTATACTTATAATATTTTTACACGTTTAATCTCTTTCTTCGTGTTGTCATAAATATATATATATCCACATACATTACAAATACTTGAAGCATATGGTTTGCTTCTCATTCGAATTTGTGAATTTACAAAATGAATTATTTAAAAGAAGTTCAAGTTCGAGTTCATGTATATACATATATATATATGTATATACATAAATAATGTTTACACAACGATTACGAAAAGAATTTTAAAATAAATTTATAATTTTACCTTCGAACTGTGGCAATTCTAATGGTGTTTCGCTGAAGGGATCGACTTCGTTTCGGATATTAGACATCCTGTCAACAAATATCTTACGGTTTATGTGGTTACTAGAGAAAAAAACACGGTATCACAATCACAAGCCACATAAACGTTGAGTGATCCGTGACAAGTGTTAACAACCGTAACTTTTCTTAAACTGAACGTTAACCACTAACACATGCTTGTCACTGATGCAGATTTATAATTATTATATACGCAGTATATCATCCATTAGTCAGTTTAAAATATCACTTTACGTTCATGTGTTAATTCGGGCAATGTCGTTTCCGGTAAGATAATGTAAAATCTATGAATAATTCGATGTAACGACGAGAACTACTAATATGAACAGGAATCGTTCTTGTTCTCCGCAGTAGTTGCCAGTAGTTGCAACGTTATCTAAAATTTGATACAGTACTCTTCCTTCACGCCGTATCATTCAATTCGAACTATATATCTTATACAACTGTAATTCCCATTCTCCTGTGCAGTAAACGGCTGCATTCATCAATAAACAGCTGATATATAAACGCAATGCGTAAAATAGTATGCGACATGGACTGTTTAAATGTATAGTTTTATATATATTACTACAGATAAAGTGGCATATATACGCCTATGAGTATATATATAATGTGTGTGTGTGTGTGTGTGTGTACTATGTATACAAATGTATACATCGATCGGTAATTGAACACAATTTCAAACGTACATATGTCATGTATCATGTGAAAACAAATTTGCCAAGTGCTTGAAATACATATATGCGTGGTATAAGAATATTTTTCATACGTAAAAAAATATATATATATTATGTTTGACTATTTAATATGCACAAAAATAATCTTAAAACATTTTGTTTTAAAATTAGTGCGATTCCATTGAAAAACGAATATCCAACTTTATTTGTAACTTGAAGAAGAAGATTGCCTTCAATTGGATTTTTTATATCATTTGTGTGCTATCTCTGATAACCAAGGCTGCACCGGCACCGACCGTCGGTGTCCAGGCTAAAGATGATGTAGGATCTGATCCAGGCTAAAAATGATGTAGGTTCTGATCCAGGCTAAAGATGATGTAGGATCTTTTCCATGCTAAAGACACCGACGAGATTCTGCAGTATCTCGTCGGTAATAAAGATGGTGTAGGAGCTGATCATTGCTGATCATACACCAGGCCTGAAGGCCAGCTATGAAGGACTTTCCATTCATAGTGATGTGCACCATCAGTACCATCGATTAGAACTATCGACTAAATATCGATTACTACTACTTCGAGTAGCCAACTCAATTGGTTGAATTTTAACGGGCGGGAGTTTCGAATATATTTTACAAGATTTACTATCAAATACGTTCACTCATTAGCTATATCGAATAATTCGTTCAATTAAACATATGTATGTAGCATAAATAACAATTATTATGCTAGAAATATGATACAATTATTAAATAACAGTACTTATATATTGCACTTATGGAAATAACAATTTTAATCATAACCTAAAGAGAAAGTAGTATTTTATAATTATATCTGTCAATAACAGATATTTTTCTAAAAAGTTCACTTTGCCTTTATATTGTATTATTATTATAGGATAAATAATAATTTGTGAGAGATGAGACGTATAGTCGTAGGCATAGACTATAGCCCACAATCTAGACGTAACCACTAAAACAAGATTTCAGTCGACTACAGTCGACTAAAAAGTATCGATAATGAATTGACTAAATATTCGATAGTATGTAGCAACTAAATAGTAATTAGTCGATAGTTGAATTTAGTCGATGGTGCCCATCACTACTTTATGCATTTTGTACAATTTCCATTGGTTTTAGATCTACAAAGACTGTTTTATGTCATTCCACTTTCTTAAAATTTGTTTATGACAATTGGAAAATGCATAAACATCCGCAGTCTACTTATGACAAAATAGGCAAGAATCAAGTTGAGCTGAAAGAATGCTGAATCTCAATAAAACATGCATTTGTCCTATTGGCTGAAGGGAAAAGACAGGACAAGAGTGAATGGCCCAACCATCTTCTAATGATGTAATTGATAGCCCATTATGTAGTTCTATGTTCACAAATCATAGCCAGAAAACAAAATCAGCAGTAACATCGACACCATTGTTATTTCATACAAAATTCTCTGAAATTATCCTGTCAATTCTCACCTCCCCTCTCCCAACATGACACTGTTCTTATGATCCGTGGATTGATGAGTATGTCTTATTGTGTCTTATACATCTTTGGAACATGTGACGTCACGTATCACTTTATCTTTGCTTCACAGCAAATTATCTGTGTCGCGTCTATAAGTTTCTATAGCTTGAGACCCAAGACCATGCTTAGGAAGCAAAGATTTCGTTACTTGAAATTGCTTGAACTCCAATAGAAAACCGATATAAACGGAGAAAGTTCTATACATTCCAATAAAAATCAACATTAAACACTGAGTAGTGTTCGCGCCGTTCTATGGTACACGAATTGTGCTTCTGAAACAACTAAAATTTCGGGAAATCAAGCGACACCGACAAACGTGTGGTCTATCTCCTAATTCTGGCCGAAAAACATGCGGTCCTAAATGAACCGTATGCTGGACGCGAAAGAATTTATAGTTGTGTAAGTAAGCAAGATATCAGTCGCTTCTTCGAATATGTTGTCTATGTAGGGCTGTATGTTTTTCGGACAGAATTAGAAAAGAGCCGATCATCGGCGTCGCTCACTCCTACAAAGATCCCAACCGTCATTGAAAACCACGGACGTATTACTATTACGCCAACAGTGTACCGATCATTCGTGATCCATTGAAAACAATCATCGACTGCTTCTGTTTTGTTCGTTTCGTTCTAACGGAAACAGCATCTGTTCCTTTCTCTCTCAAAAGCAATTCGATACGATCATGTATTTGGTCACTGATTTCGATAATTCTGTATGAAAACAATAGTAAAATTCACTAGTACATATGTAGGTGCGCTATCTTGTTTTCATTTGTTGAAATTATACGAGCACGGAGGAGGCAAAGAGTGCGATAGAGATTAATAATTGTATGTATACATATATACATACATACACACTAACACACATATATATATATACTTATATATAAAATATATGTACTATATGTATAAATATATATATTATATATAAAAAAGAATATATATATATAAATATATATATATACATATATAGGTATGTGCTCGGTTGTATGCGCTTTGTATACAGAAATTTTGTGGTTGTGTAAAGAATTTCGCGTAGCTGTGTGGTGGCAAGGGGAGATCCTTAGCTCCCTTCGGTAGACAGACGCAGGTAATGAGTTTTTATACCATAACTGCGGCAACACCGATAACCAGTGCAATAATATCGACTACGATAACTACTACGACGGCAGCGATAACAGTAACAGCGACGACGACGGCTACGCCAACAACAACAACGGCGCCGGCGGTTGCCGTGTCGCCCGAAGCTGCACCTGGTTGGATAGAATTCTGTGAGAGACACGCCCGCGCTTCGGCTTCCGATTTCGCTAAAGCGTTTTGCACCTATGTCAGTTTAAACCTGCCCGAATGCGCCAGATCGAATCTCTCCCATCGCGACTTTCTAAGGAAATTCGTCGAAAGCTTCTGCGAACATTTTGAAACGGAATACTTGCGTCGCACAGTCAGGTCTGCTCTTTATTCCTTCAGCAAATATATCCTTCTTCTCTACCATCTTTTATTTTTCTTTTGAGTACTTGATTTGAGATTGACACGTGACTTTCATTGTTTCCTTCAGGGAACTACCGTAATCTCATAGGATTATAGTTAGTTTAATAGAAGATACATGTACAGTTTTGATTTATCCGAACGTAATTTTACAGATCGCCATCTTTGTACGATGCAAGACACACGGCGACGAATGATAGAGATGTTTCTGTTACGAATCAAAACAATAGCGCCGCTATTCACGCCTCGTCTCACGAAGAGTTCAGCGATTATTCGGAGCACGATGGAGATGCGATTTCACCGAAACCTGTTCATAAACCCTTCTTTAGACGGTTGTCGTTCAAAGGGCTTAAAAAGGGAAAGAGCTTCTTTCATAAACAACAAAGTGACGAGGTGGAACTATCTCATAATGAACATCGTAGGGACAAACATTCGAAAGCTAAACTTTCAAAGATCGTAGTAGAATGCAGAAAAGAAGGTATCGTGAATTCCTTGATGGGAGAGAATATAGATGGAACTCAGAAATGGGAAAAGTCTAGATTGGCTTTGATAAAAGCCATCGGTGGATACATGTTGGAATTTTATTCCCCTCCGAAAGCTGTGAAACCACGTAGCGGTGTGTTTTGTTCGGCGATAACAGAGGCTAGAGAGACAACCGCACTGGAAATGCCAGACCATGAGAATACGTTCGTGTTGAAGACACAGAATATGGAATTTGTTATAGAAGCACATAATTCAAACGACATGAGATCGTGGTTAGCTACTATTAAATATTGTATGCGTACGGTACAGCAAAGCACGAACAATCCCAGTTCTAGCATGGATGCTACCGCTGATTCCATGATGCATGGCTCGTTGTCTCTTAACAACGAAACTGACAGATTAAGAACTAATTCTGCTAGTAAAAGTTCTCGATCGGCAGGCCACGACCATGGAGACGAAGCATCCAATAATCCCCCCGAAGTACCTCTAAGACTTCGTGTTAGAAGTAACAGTAATTTGGAATTGTGTTCGTCGCAGCAAGACATTGAACAAAGTAAGGTACACTTTCCTGGTGAAAGTAAGATATAATCTAATCTTTTATGCGAAGTATTCTACGCAGTGGGTCATTCCATGCCAAATCAATTACTTTCTGACATTACCCTTGTCGATTTCGTTCTAAATGAAATATGTGAAATTCGTGTGAAGTTCATGTGAAATTAGGGGGGGGGGGGTAAAGTTATCATTTTGTCAATTATTATATTTTTTTTCGAAATGACAGGTCTTTCAAATTGCAATTTTTGCCCATTTCGGCGAAAATGGGCCTCACTTGGGAAATCTTATCCCAGGAACTGTTTGTCCAATTGAACTACATTTTTTTCCTTTGTTTAGAAAGGATTGGACTATTATAAAATAATTTTTTCAACCTCGATAATTAATGTCGGAAAACGTAAACAAATACTTTTTTTACGTTTTTTTTCAATGAAACGTATTCCCTGAAGTTTTCAAGCACGGACTGACTCATTGTAACTTATGTATTAGAGAATTATAGAAATTTGTAATTTTGTTACAGTAGCTACCAACGAAGGTGAAACAGATTTATCAAGCAGCTTGAGAGAATATCCGTGGTTTCATGGTACCCTATCTAGATCGGATGCAGCACACCTTGTTTTGCACAGTGCAGCTAACGGTCACGGCGTGTATCTTGTTCGACAAAGCGAAACAAGAAAAGGAGAGTTTGTTTTAACTTTCAATTTTCAAGGCAGAGCAAAGGTAAAATAGTTGTTTAGTTAAACTGAATTCTATAAGGGAAGGTATAACGCTGTTGGATTTGAATCGCGTTACAGCATTTACGCATGACGCTGAACGATCAGGGTCACTGTCGAGTTCAGCATCTTTGCTTTCCGGCTATATACGATATGCTTGAACACTTTCGTCAAAATGCGATACCTCTTGAATCTGGTGGAACCGCGGACGTAACGCTGACTGAGTTTGTGGTAGCGAATGAATTTGTGGTAGCGAATCATACCACCCGGGCAGGACATCATAACGTATCTGTATCTGGAACAACTCAACAACAACTATTGCAAGAAAGGAGACCTCCGGCAACCCTGGAGCCCAGAGAAGTAAGAGTCAGCAGTGGAAGTCTAACTCCTCTTGAGTGAACGCGAGTGGCCAACACCCACAGTCTGAAGTCTAATCTACAGACAGTGAGTAAATAACCAACTAAAGCGATGCACCCATTTTTCGTGCGGCTGGAAATACATACATACTAAATTGATATTCGTGTGTTCACAAAGGTTTCATCAGTTCCTTAGTAGTTCATGTAGTGCCATATTCGGATTATTTTGTAAGTATTCGAACACTATTATTTTCTTGTTTAAAATGTAAATTGTTTTCTATACCTTTAACGTATGTCGCTTAGAAGTTATCGCATTCTTCTTTTTCATTATCCACGTGGTAGTAAATAATAATTACTCGATAAGATGTGTAGATTTGTAAAAATATGTAATACGCTTCCTGCTAGTTAATTACGCCGGTTCTTCGATAATTACTCACTGATGTTTCTCTTTGTAGACGATATCATTTCATACACGTTTGTACTTGCTGTGTGAACGATTTATTTGAAAAACGTTTCGCTCTTATCAGTTCACTTGGGTTAAAATAAGTTTATGTGAGTTTCACATATTTGGAATATTATTGTCTTATGCTATTGAACACTTGCTGTTTCTTACTATGATTGGATTTTACTATTCTTCCTCTTTGTTTGTTATAGTTTCATTATATCTATACATCGTGTAAGCGTATAGACTCGCGAATTTCAAATCCGAATGTGGGAACTTAACAGAATGTAAACGAATACCGGTAAAAACATGTAATTAGTATTTTAGCAGTTCCGATTATTAAAAATTCTACATGCCTCATGTCAAATGTGTGACAACTCTTAGTGTTGACAAATTTTTTGGATAATACAATGTAAAAGTATAAAGAAAGACAATGGTGCTCGACAAGTATGACCGTGGGGCAAGGAGCTCGCTCTTGAACAAAAAAATATTCTTAAAATTTCTGGTTTTCTTAATTCGATATTTCTCAATTACATATTCTTATCTCTCCGACTCTAGATTGTAAGCATCCGTCGATTATTATTCAATGATATTGATCAGTTTCCAAAAAATGGTATGATCAATAATACTCGTTATCGCGTCAAATAGATAGTCAAATACTATCTTTTAATCCCAGAAAATTTAAGAAAAATTCAAATTTTCCCCATTAGAAAACATATTTAAAGTAAGTAATTGTGTTTGTTAATGATATAGGTACGCACATATGGGGGTTCTATAAGAACACGCATAGAGTCCCTGGAAAGACTGGATCAACAGAACAACGTCGCCGAACATCAAAGTTCATCGGTATCTGGTGGTAGAGCCATTCAGAACTCTTACTGCTTTCTTTGACGGTGGATACATAATTATTCTGCCATCAGGCTATAACCCGATTAGTCCTCTGAAAATCAAGTACTCTTCCTGTCGACCCATTCTAAAAAGAGAATGCAGAGTTTTAAGCTGGACTTATTATCTTGAAGGACTATTCAAATGTGTATTACTCCACTTACATAAATAATATATTTTCTCAAATCGACTGCTTCCAATTTTTCCAATCTTCTAAAGTCTAAAAGAGATATCTAAAGGATTTTTTCGGTGAAATGTTCTAATCGTATTTTACACATCGAACATTGCGTTTTCCGCGGAAAGAGAGCTTCTTCTTCACAATTGTTCCGTTTTGCATGTTCAGGTATATCAGCTCGTGTTTACCAATAAAACTAAAAACTTGCGGCCTTTGTTTCTATTGTATTAGAGCCATATTAAAAAGAACGTTTAATAACTATCTATTGCGATAAATATCATGAGCATTTACTTAAGGGTATGTACTTAGAATAATATTACACGTAAAAACGATCATGTATGTTAAATCTACATGCGCATTAGCCATTTTTTATATGTACATTATGATTCGAGATCATTTTTGTAGTACAAGTGTCTTCCTTTCTCCCATAAATTGCAAAACATAATATTAAAATTACATGTTAATATACGTAATATTCTAATTAAATTTGATTCGAAGAAATCAAGTGTATTAAACTAGTCTCAACACACAGAAATATACACATAACTAATTGCTAATAAACTTCCTCGTATATATACATACATCGATGTATTAAGCTATATAGTTATGCGATTATATTAAATACAATTCGAAGTAAGTATATAATGCTATATTATTTTTTTATTAGAATAATACTGTGTTCGAAGATACATCGAACGATGAAATATTTTGACAAAGTAAGTCGATAACATTACAGAGCAATATGACTGAGTGTGCAAAATCAGACTCGTGATAATATGAATCATGATCAACGCAAAAAAATAAAATGTACTAACAATAGGGTACAAAATTTGTAACAACTACAAATATTCTTATTACAAAATTCGATAAACTAATACCGTTTCTTCTTCGTGTAATAGTAATGAAATTACAATACGATTGTTTCTTTTCGAAATTAAAAATAAAATTAGTTTCAATTTTATGGACGGACAGATTCATCGAAAATTCTATTCTAAATCAAATTAGTTAGGTATAAATGTATTTTGAAAGAAATATTGGGAATTGAAAGTTACAAAAAATGATGAATGTGTACATAACTTGAATAAATAAGTTAATAGGAAGTATGCAGAAATAACGAGTGTTTCATATTTAATAATCATGATTATTTACCGAAATGCATATAATATAAATCTACATATCAAAATACAATAATTTAATAAAATAAACATATAATATAAGTCTACATATAAAAATAAACATATCATATAAAACTCCTTAAATATCTAGAGAATTGTTTTATTTTACAGAGGTACAAATTAACCTCCTGATAACAACAGGATCTATTTATTTACATATTTTTAAAGTATTGAACGACTGTATGTGTTTCAAGACCACAATATCTGCCATTTTTCTATATACATCTGAATTAGAAAAGTAGAATTTCAAATATACTCTTATCTATCGAGTGTTCTTAGATCATCAAACCGAACGGTCCGGAACCGAACTTACCGGGCCAAGGCGGAACGGTCCGAAAGTCCGAACCAAGCCGAGCGTACGAAGCGACTCGAGATTTAACGAGAAAGTCTTATCCATAAATGTACTTTATCTTTTCGAAGACTAGATAAAAGCTATTTACGATTCAGTCACAAGCACTCTCTCGCAGTTGTCACATCGCGTATACCTATTTAGAGTAGTTTAGAAGTGCCACGTCAAATCAATATATATATATGCGACAATATCAATATGGCATTGCAGGTAAAAAATACTTAGAAAATAATGCAATGACAATATTTGAATGAAAACTGTACAAACGAAATTTGTTTAAAATTTCAGGTATACGAATTTCAAGTAGAAATGACATGCGAAGGATGTTCTAATGCTGTAACAAATGTACTCACTAAAAAAGAAGGTATAAATTATATAGTTAACCCATACTTCTAAGTATCTAAACAAACACTATTTTCATATTGAATGATTTCATTTGTAGGTGTTGATAACGTACAGATTGATTTGGCAAACAAGAAAGTACTGGTAACGTCTTCGCTTTCTTCCGATGAAGTATCGAATGTTATTAAAAAAACTGGAAAGGCATGTCAATTGTTAGGAGTAAAGAAGTAATTGCGTTTCGAATTAAGTTAAGAAATATATGGCTTTTTAAATGATGCATAAAGGAATACTTGAAATTTCGTTATCTTCGTAAAATCACGTTATTCTTCCAACCGCTGTATAATATATCATATTAAATGCTTAGCATATGGACAACGTTTGATCTTGAATGGTCATCACTACAAAAGATGTCCACAATAGACTCTGTCTTCTGATCCCTTTGTTACATATACTTTTACATATAAATTGTGTGATTCATTTCGTCATTATTTAGATGAATATTAATTAACGATTCTATTTTTTTTTTAAATGCAAACGATCTTAAAGAAAATGTTGGCTATGTTTTAAATATAAACTTTAAAAGTACTTACTACTTACAAAGGAAATGCAGTAACTGTAGTTTCATAAGTAAAATTCAGAATGTTTATTTTTTTAACATTTCCTCTAATACTGTTAGACGTTGTTCTAAAGTAATAACGGTATCGCGTAGTAACTGTACCTGCTTGTTGAGTGCATCAACGATGCTACTCGAACACATAGTAAACTGTGCATCGGACAAATCTTTAGACAAATACGATCCATTCGTAATACGACCTTGCTCAGCAAGTTTCTGAGCTTTTTGATCGACTACATTTTGGTCGACCGTTTTGTTCAAACTTTCAAGGTCTTGTGCTTTGCACCGACATTTGTTACTTTGTAACTCTTTATTATCATATTTATCATGTAACATCTAAAGTCAATATAATCGTAAATTATAAATAAAATAGATTTTATGAATGATTCTATAGAAATTAGTATTTTCTCTACCTCCTGGCTTTCATTCTTATCACTGGCTTTTGCTACTTCGCCGCATGTAATTGTTTGCCGATTATCTTTACCAGCAGTATCGCCAGTATCAAACTTAGTTTCCCACATCAATAATTGGCGATCCGCTCCACCAGAAGCAAAATATTCACCGTTGGAGGAGAATGCTATCGAGGTCACACTTGTACCATTCCTGTGCCCTTTAAGTGTATAAACTGGACGACCTTCTAACAAATCTAAAACCTATTTAAAAATTTGAAGAACAGACTGTACGAAAACTATTTATAAAAATCAAGTGAAGAAAGGTGTGTACTACCTTCATTGTTGAATCAGTGGAGGCGGTTAACATGAAATTTTCTTTAGGATGAAATTTGATCATGTTCACAGGACCAGTATGAGCCGAATAATGCTGATACAAAGACGTAGAACGTGAATCATATAATTTTACGCTACCAGACATATTTGCGCATCCAATGACAGAGCCGCTTGGATGGAACTCCACATAAGTGTTAGAAGCTAATAAAATAATGCATTTTATATTTTATAGTTTAGATTAATGTCCATAAGTAGTTATAGATCTCTACAGATGCGGATCTCTATGTACAATAAAAGTTGTCTGCATCGATTGCCAGAAATAGAAACCAAATTGAATGTTCTTCTCATAATGATTTACAACAATTTTGAATTTCATCTACTAAATTTTGCTATAAACGCATAAAAATCCGCAGTCTACATTTATAAGTACAGTGCCAACATTAATAGATTTCTAACGTTACCCTTTGGATCGTACAATGTTCTGATACATTGTCCGCTGGTGATGTCCCATAGTTTTGTTGTTTTGTCGTCACTACACGAAACAACGAGTCTGCCGTCATTAGAAAACTTAGCGCATCTGACCCAACTTGTGTGACTTAAAAATGACATAAGAAATCTTCTTTGGCACACCATCCACAATTTAATATTTTTATCATCGGACGCGGTAAGTAACTAAATGACAATGAAAGTATACAAATAAGTTTAATAAATAACTAGCTACACAAAAAGGCGCGCAGTGGCTTAGTGGTCGCGGGTTCGATCCTACCGCTGGCACCTCTGGAATTTTCCATGTGCTATTTACTGTGTTGCCTAAGGTGGTTCGGAACCCACCTTAAAAACAGTAGGTCCCGCTGGAATTGGTTGCAATTAGGCGATAGGTGAAATTGGAAAGAGAAGAAGAGTGGTGTATAGACTTGAAACCCTGAGAAGACCAAGTATTTATTTCCTAAATAACTAGCTACACATCGTTGTCTTATGTACTAATACCTTCTCTCCGTCTGGACTAAATTCTACTGATCTGACAGCTCCTGAATGCGCTTTAAAATCAATAGACTGTCCTGTTACTCTTGGAACCCAAATCCTGACAGACCTATCTCTAGAGGCACTCGCTATAACTTCACCCGATGGTGCATAGCTGACATCGTAAACAACATCCTTATGTCCTAAAAATCTATAAGCTCTCACAGATTCCTTGAGGTTCCATAGCATTATTGTTTTATCCAAACTACTAGACAAAAGTTGTGTTGTTTCAGGATGAAAACACAGACTTGTAATAATATCTTCATGACCTTTGAAATGCCTCACTATTGTAGGATCACAGTCTGTTTGAATCATTATTCTAGCAAAACAAGGAAAATTATGGAAAAATTAAATACGTCCATATTCTATAATATTATGCGTGTATACGAGATGACAAATATAAGATCCTATTTTTATTGGTAATAACTAGATTGTGGATTTTACGCATTTATGACAAAGATTGGTAAGTACAGTTTAAAGCAGGATATATTAAAATGATTTAAGGACATATGTATATATTAAAATCTACTTGAAGCATACTTCACCTGTATTTGTCCTGTATACGTCAACTGTGAATTGTTCGATCACCTTTGTCTCGACGTATAACAACTATTTACGATTTCGTATACAGTTTACGATTGTTTTCGAGACGCACTCATACCTCTTGATTCTTACTTATGCATCTTGTCGAATAAACATCGACTTCGAAACGTTTATTTCGAAATGTACGGTAGATACAAAATACAAAGCTACCGAACGAAACTAGTATTCAATTCAAAACAAACTTCACTGCACTAGTCAAATGAGATATTGGATCGTGTCCATATAATATACTGTATACAATGGTATATCTATAGATATGATATACACAGGGTGACACAGGGTGAACCAAGGATCGTGTGCAGTAGAGATGACTCTGTTCTTAGTGGACTGCGGATTTTATGCATTTATAACGAAAATGAGAACAGGTGTAATTTAAAATAGCAAAAATATTCGAAAAATTTAAACATACTATTATATTATTCTCAACCTACTAAACATAATAGGAAAGAAAATCAATTTATATTTCGCTCCAGTTCGGTTCAGGCAAGAAATTTTAATTTTGCATGAAGATCCGATCGAAAATGCTTTTATCACATATAGCATAGAAGAGCAATTTTTCTGATGTTATGATATATATTTACTGAATTCGTCTTGAAATTCCGCTAACAGTATTTTGTATTAGCAAAACATTGAAAGTGGCCTTGAAAAATCAGGAGAAAAAATTTTCTATGATCACGTGAAAGCTCTTTTGAAGCCATGCTATACTTGATGAAAATATAGTAATCTCTACTGGTCACGATCTGTGGTTCACCCTGTATATGGTATTTGTATTGTATGAAAATAATAAATGCGCAATAAATTGAATTTATTGACCAAATAAGAAATAAACATGCGATATAAACAGAAAAATGAATATTAGTATAAAGGAATTGAATACCAATCAAAACACGAGCTATGCTTTTCTCTTATTTAGACTCGCAGATATACTAGCACGGCTTGACCGGTGAAATCTGAAATCTGGGATTCTCTGTGTACATGTCTTTCTTTCTGCGTATACATATACGCACGTGTTTGTATGTGTGGCTAGGTAAAGTTGGAGTCATACAAAGACCTACAGAAGAATAAGAAGGAACTAGATACCGATCAAAAAACAGCGGTAGCCGAGTACGATTAGGTTTTACAAAAATTGGAGTTCACGCGAGAATTGCACAAGATAATTGTAACAGTTTTATACAATTTTTTTTCTCTTACAATGAGAACAAGCCGAAGAACGACGAGACGTTCTTTCTCGTGTTGACAATGAGTAACGGTTGGTAGGCTAGTTAGCAGGGTTGAATTAGGTCTTTATTTGGAAGATACATAGGTATTTGTAGGATATTTGAACATAACTGTAGATGGAGGTGATTAAACACAAATGTACAAACGAAATACAATACGGTACTCCTTATCACGTGTCTGGCGTGGCTTTTTGTCATCGGCGCACTATTCAAACACGCCCTTCTCTGGCTCTAGTCAGTAATTGTACACTCGACTTACATGCTAAAGCTCCGCACTATCGCTTCTTTTCTTTTAAAAATAATCATATATATTTTGCGATAAAAAAATTAGGTAATGTTGCTTCGTAAACTCGACATTGCACTGCAATCTCTTTTACTTGACCAGTTGCGGAGGCGACCGTGAAGAGTTTCGCGGAATCACACAGAAAAAGAACAGATCGAGGGAGCTACGTAATTCGTTATAAACCATGAAACACGTCTTTACGTTTCAGAGATTCCCGTGTTATCATGTAAAAACCTTGTTCTCTCTTTCAACTACTAAATCTCGACAACTTTAACTTTCTAAATGCTTCAGAAATTCATAGACCACGAAAGGAATATGAAGTTAAGAAGATATATAGCGCTAGAAGGCATTGCTCACTGTATCCTCTTTTTTCTGGTACCTTAAAAAATTCTCTAGAACGATGCGCCGCAAGACAAAGAGATGGTCGTGCAGATCATCTATTCGTGTAATCGTTTTAACGTTATTCTTTAAATACATTCTTATGTGTCTTTACGTGAAATGCTTGTACGAGTTCTCATTTTTTTTGTATTTTTTTTTATAATAAAATTATATTTCTAATCTTTGTTGATCAGCTGTTGTTGCCCTGTGAAAACTGCCTTCTGTCACAACACAATAATACTTGCATGGTGGGTTCACACTTCTGAATTTGGTTGATTTCTTCTTATATCACAATATTTACGTCTGCATAATGTTCTCGTTAATATTAATAGGATTTTCCCCCTGATAATCGCAGATACCAAATTCAAATTCAAAATTTAGGTTTTTCGTTGTCTCATTTAAGAAATATCCTAAGCCGTATAATAAAAGAAATATGCTAAACGCGTAGTTTCCCCTTTTCCGTGTTACTCAGATTTTTCTTTCATATTCTCTCTCGTTCGTTTCCTTTAAACGAGTAAACTCGTATAGACTAATTAGTCAAATAATCAACGAACGAAATAATTAATTACTTGTTCGTGAACGTCAAGGTTACAGTTTTAAATGTTAAAACTCACGCTTAACGCCATGCGCAAAGTTTACTCGAAACTTTGTCTATTCTTTTCCTTATAATTATTTCAATTCGACATACGACTTAGGCTTTTCAGTAAATAGACAAGTGAATTCTGATCTTACAGCATTATTATAATGTTTCACTGTGCACGGTTCTATCGCGTTTGAATTACTGTTGCGTGTGAGGTTTACCACGGGGTGCGTAAGCGCCACGGTTTCCTCCCCTCTGACCGCGGAATTGTCCCCGGCCACCTCTATCCATGCCACGCTCGCCACGTGGACCACCTCTCGGTCCACCACCACCACCACCACCCCTTTTATAGCCAGAATTATAACCACTGCTACCTTCATTGTTTCCCCAAGAACGTTGTTGGTAACCGTTTTGATAATTGCTATCGTTACGATAATATGTTCCTGAAATGTCATTCGTACAATATTGTAAATTATCATCAAAACATTTTGAAAAAATATGTTTCCTCCTCTAGCTCGTTCATTTTTCTCACCTTGTCCACCCCGTCCATTTTGTTGATAGCCGCCACTACCCCTGCCTCTTCCATTATATCCATTAGAATTTCCTCTTTTTCCGCCTCTGCCTCTGTATCCACTACGTTGTTGGTCACCCCAAGCTTGCTGGGATGTTTGTTGCTGTGAATCTTGAACAGGTTGTTGTGACTGATCGGTCTGATTCCAATCGATAGGATCAGTCATCTGACACCAATCTACAGGGTCATTTGGTTGTTCTAATTCCGTCTCCGGTACTATCGCTTCATCTTGGTTTTCATCTGTTTTTTCCTAAAAAATAATTGTACCGATCACGTCGTGTATAACGGTCAACAAATATTCAGTGTGGGACATACAACTGGAATCGCATCGATCATTTTTGGTATACAGTAAATTCGATATCTAGCTCACTGAGGATCTCCATGATCACTGTCCCTTCGCCTACACTTTCCACTGGGGAGTATCTCCGCGGGGAACCAAAAAGCTCGAACTGCCTCGGTCGCTGAGCGCGGTCCCTGTTTACATGCTGTCCTTTTTTACGTTCGGAATTCTTTGTATTAGGTTGGAACAAAAGTTCGTAGCGTTTTTAAATCAAAATTTAAAGATAAATTTAAGATATTCAAAATAATAGAAGAGAATAAAGAATATATTATTGAACAAATCTATGTATAAATATTCCAATTTTATGTATGAGTTTTAATTTAAAAACGCTACGAACTTTCGTTCCAACCCAATATAGTCATAAAAAGATAGTTTCCCTACAAGATCTCTGTCCCTGTTCGGAACAGGCGATGGGAGCTAGATCGCGACTTTACTGTATCATTGAAATTCAAATATCTCTGAAATTCATGAATTTCTTGAGAACAGTTTCAGTTGTACGGTCCGCACTGTACAACGAATACCTCGTTCAATATACCTCTGTAGGTTGCTGTTGCTGACTTTCTTGCTGATGTTCAAAGTTCTGTGACTGTGTTTGTTGTGGAGGAGATTGTTGTTGTGATTGTTGTTGGAAATTGGCAGGATGTTGTGGACTATATTGCATGTTCGGCTGTTGATGAGATGGCGGCATTGGAATAGGTGGAGGTGGATTAGGATTGGCGAAACCAGGTATGTGGGATATATCTTGCGGTGGTTGGTGCTGATATATCACTTGTTGCGCTACTACCGGTGCATTAGCAAAGTTTTGATTCGTAAATGTTTGTGACGGAATTGGTGCGTTTACAGCAGCAGGAATGTGTGAAACGATAGGTGCCTGCGACGTTACGTCCGGCGAATCAAGCTCAGATTCTTGCAAAAAAAAGAAATTTGGTGTACCTATAACATCGTTAATTCTAGGGGCTTGTGGTGGCTGTTGTTGGGTTTGTTGAGACTGTTGTTGCTGCTGCTGCTGCTGTTGTTGTGGTTGAGGAACAAATCCTGTGGCATTCGTGTAATATGATGTTTCAACCGGTACAGCTGGATGGGGTGGAATGGGTTGTGCCACTACGGGAATAGGACCAGAAATTGCGGTGGCACCAGAAACCACGGGAACTGGTGCAACTTGCACTGGAAAATTAGGAATAGGAATCATAGACTCGGGTGGAATGTGTCTCTCGTTGCTACTATATTCTTCGTTGACTTGTTGCTCTTGTACAGGAGTTTCTGATATTTGTGTCTCTGCAATTGCCTCTACAACCTGCAAACAAACAAAGAAAAATTATCTTTTTTCTCTGCCTCCTCCAACTTGAATTCAGTTGTGATCGATCGCCACTTACTTCTTCCGCTGCGGCTTCAGTTTCATGAACTTGATCGAAATAGCCGCACTGGTTGATGGAACTAATAATTTCTTTTAATTTGTTGTAAGTTGTTCCAGCAACTTCTCTTTGTTTCCCTTCAATAATGTGCACAAAATGCTCTGCTACTTTCTGCACTTGTTGAAGAAACGTTGGCTCCCCCTCTTCCGGATGATGTTTCATCATCAGTTCGTTATACAGACTATCCAAATATTTCAAATCCTCCTCCGTTAATTTCACAGCACCGTTCTTCCCAGTAAGAAAATCCTCTCTAACAGTTTCCGTTCCCATGTTCATCAAAGCATCTTGAATAAGAAGAACCTCTCTCACCTATGACACACGCACACACACATACATGCAAAACGTTCGACAAATGTTTATAGAAATTTTGTATTACAAGATGTAGAAAATATATTAAAATTATACTTCTGAGCTTACTTTTGCGATATCCTGTTGCATTCTTTCATTAGCCTCTTTCCTTGCCATTTTCTTCTGCTGTTTGACAGATTCTTGCGCAATGCCGACAATTTGCTTATGTAGCTCTCGCGTGAACTCCAATGTTTGTAAGACCTCATCGTACTTAGCTACCGCTGTTTTCTGATCGGTATTTAATTCCTTCCCATTCTTTTGTAGGTCTTTATAAGACTCCAACTTTACCTAGCCACACATACAAACATGTGTGTATACATATGCAGAGAGAAAGACATGTAATACACAGAGCATCCCAGATATCAGATTGCACCGGTCAAGCCTTGCTAGTATATCTGCGAGTCTAAATAAGAGAAAAGCATAGCTCGTGTAATCAGACCGAACATAAATATTGTCAATCTATCACTGTGTTGTAGCACAGCAACGGTAAGTCCGTTACAATAGTTCCGATGCAACTTTGTAATAGAGCATAAAACAGTTTACACTTATATCATTTTGTGTGTTTCTTATTTAGACTTGTAGACTGTACTAACTAAATTTTGTCATAAAAACCTGAAACACCCTGTACATGTATATATATATACATATACATATACTCACATATACACATAAATACATATTAGATATATAGATATCTAATTATATTATAGTGTTTGAGATAGCCACAAAAATACAAATAATAAGTCTAGTCCTATATGCCGAGACATATATAAACGTGTAAGCAACAAATACAAAGCGAGTTATTCCGGGTATGCTATATACGATCGCTAACAATCACACATTTTGGAAAAACAAAATACACGCGTGAATACGAAAAAGAAAGTAGGATAAAAGAAAAAACTATCGTTCTGTTTGATTAGAATTTGTAGACAAAATTAAGACCAAGACCGTGAACATTGCATTACTCGAGAAATAGTATTGCAAAATCTCGCACACCGGTAGCGGCTTAAAAGCGTGTCACGTAAAGTTTTGTGCACAACTTTGGAAGATACCGCCATGACACGAGGTTCACAGTAAGTAAATTCCGGCATTCGAGGAAACGAGGGGAAGTAAAATCGCTGTAAATCAGGGTTAATGAGAAAGGATTGATTAGCAACTACCGTGATAAGGGTTAGTTATTCGTAGTATAATCGTTAGATGCCTGTGAATTCTCGAGTGTGAGCACATGGCGTATCCAATCATGGCGGATCAGACCGTAAAAGCTATCAACTGACAGATAGATTTCTCTGTTATTCGGCGTGAATACGATTCGTTTACTTACCTTACGCTTTTCGAGATTTCGTATCTTATGTTCGATAACGATGATCGCCTGGCGTATAGGTTCTACGGTCTCCGTAGAAGCCTGTTTTTCTAGTTTAGGGTTGGCAGAAGGCATCCTTCACGGGCAACAAACGCGAACTGGAAATCAGAATAGCAACGAAGCCGCGGGGTACAGGGAAAGGGAAATGATTCTGACTCGAGCGCATGCGCATTCGCGGTTTCTACTTAACCTCCAAGTCAGTGTAGTAACTACTTTTCATCGGCACCCCTTCCTATCATTACACATCTCAATCTATAACTAAAAGATAATCAAAATTGGTTCTGCAATGTCTAATGCGATTCATTCGATTTTTCATTTGACGTATCTGTAACGACTGAGTACGTCAATATCAAACAGATTATAGTAATAAGTAGACTACAGAACATTATGTAAAATAAAAATTGTTTGCATCAACTGCAACAAAACAAGGGACAAGTAATAATTTCTTTCATTCTTCAACTATGTACTTCAGCTGCAACTAATACATTGATGTTCTCAAATGTTTTTCATTTGTACCATTTTTGTTATAAATGCATAAAATCCGCAGTCTAGTAATAATTGTGTAGTGAAAGTAATTTTTTATAAATAGAATAGATCGGCTACAATTATAATTCGATTTCGATTCGAAATTAATGCATTTCACGATTGATAGTTTTAATCGACGACTGATGATTAATATTGTTGTGAATAATTAACGATTATTTTTAAAATAGTAGTCAATTTATACCAGACTCTGAATCAAATAATATTTCAGATTCTGATAACCTTTGAATACCGTCGTATTTTTATACTGAAACTTTCAAAAATGTATCTTCTGCTGACGATGATTCCTTTACTGATTTACAAAATTAAACAAACTTACCAAACTGCTGCACGATTCAACCATCTTCCACTCATACCTAATATATAAATGAACAATAACGAATTTAGAATTATAGCACACGGATATAAATTCGTTGAACGTATATTAAAGAAAAACTAACGCTGATACAATTGTGTAATTTTCGAACTTTATTTAAAAAGATTCATAAAAACATAAATTACGTGAGTAATTTTAGACTATATTTTAATAGTATCCGTTTGTAACTTTATCGTATGTTAAAAAAATAGAAAATGTACAATTGAAGAAATGAATATATGCTTTTTTCTCCTCAAAGAAAATACACAATCGTTACGAATTGTTTTAACTTCGACACAGTAACAATTTTACTGTAAGCAAGTGCTATATATGTATGATGTATGTACGTATATATATACATAACATTTTCATGTTTTATTACAACTGTTGTTCTCGGATGAAACAAATTATCAATATAATAGCAGCGGGAAATTTTCCATTCGTTAAAGTTCAAAATAAGATAAAAACATTGTTAACTTTTGTTTCGTTATATTTTACACAATTACGTATGTCGCAAGTGTATAAAATCGGCAAATTAATTAACGATTGAATCAAAGGATGTGGAATATAAATTTATATACATCTAATATAATATATTAAGCACTTGCACACACACGCACACACATGCACGCACAACAGGCATAAAGATGCACACAATATATAATAATATACATGTGTGTGTGTGTGCATGTGTTATATGTGTGTATATATAGCACAAGCTTTTCGTCGATTCGAAATACTGCATGGCACGTTCGTCATAATTTTTTTTGGAATTACTTTCCTTTATTGTTACTGCATTAGTGTCCAAATGCCCCAGTTTTAAGTTTCGTGTTTCTCCAATAATTTATTATACAACTTGGTTAATCCGACAGTGATCACTAATATAATATTTTCCGATTCTTTCTAATATATGAAAGATGTATGCAGCCGTACGATTTTGTCATAGCGGTCACTCGTCGTTATAATATATTTTTACAATTTACAAATATAATTTGATATATCGTCTTCGAAAAATACATTCGCGCCACACACGCATATCACCACTCTCGTGTTTAGAGAACATCTTTTTCTTAACGAATCTAAAACAGATCAAAACTTAAACGATTTTATGATGTAAACAATGATAGCGACAAATATGATAAAGATAATAATAGCTGTAACATAATAATATTAATATAATATAAAGTGTAATATATAATGTACACGATATCCTATCACTATATGTATTCCGTAAATATTGAAAGAAAAGCATCTGTAGAAACGGTCTTATTTATAAAATATATATTCATACTTCAGGTGCATCGAATTTTATGCAATAATGTAGCTGTTGCGTCGTTTACGATATTGCCATTGTATCAAGAGTAACAAAAACGTATAGAAATTTCTATGAATTTTTTATAATCAGACTTTAACCACTTTTTAAACAAAAACAACGTGTGCACTCCTAACTCGATTGGACCAAGTATTTTCGCGTATGAATCGAATACGAGTCCGCGATGATAATTTGAATATAGCAACCACTAAAAACTGTACTTCTCGATAAGTATACATATAGAAGATCTTGAATAATGACGCTACTAGAATTCCTATGAAAATATATACAATTCTCAATGCATCATTCACTAATTATTATTCGTTATTACTCGCAAAAATAAAATGATAACGTTTGCTTTGTAAGAGTAATTTTAGCATGGAAGAATTCAGGGACTAGTTAGTACGTGAACTACTAAATGTACTGCAGCAATGCACTAAGTCGCGAAGGTTACTTGACGAAATATAATGAACTGAAGTAATATATATATATATATTTATAATAATATAATTATAATATAATATAATATATTATTAATATAAATATATATATATACACACACATACACATACACACATACACACACACACCCGAAAGTAATCCTAATCTTATTAAAAGTACCTTTATGTATATACATATGTTCTACAAGATATCTAATATTTTTTCTTAATAAGAGAATATCTTCAAAATATTTCATTTACTATAAAACATTTTATTAAAAGAACGCTCCTTGGGGAACACCTCTTGATGTTTTTGACGTATTTGATACGTTTAAATGTTTTACCTGTACTTTTATCTATTTACATATAAATTTAACGCGCACATAAATACAGTTTACATTTGTCAAATCATTGAGAAACATAAACGTAAGTTATTTGATTTATACATCATGTGTGTATGTAGATATATGTATGTATGTATATGTACATGTATATACATACATATGTACATGCACGTACATGTGTGTGTGTATATGTATATATATTTATATATATGCATATGCATATATACATACACAAAATTATATGTATATCAAATGCACAATGAATTAAAAAATTACATTTAGAGGAACGAACAGCGTGTAACAATTTCTGCATTTCACAGAAAAAGGATCTTCGTGGTTTTAAAGAGTGTGATATACGTAAATACATTAGAGAAGGTCACGACGTTCAATACGTCATATCACTTTGCATACTTTACCCTAATCATTTGTCTTTCATGTTTTGTCAGATCATTACACATCAGACCTTGATCTTACTAAAAGATCTCATGATACAAATTCTAATACTAAAGGTCTATATTCACACAGATATTCGATAAATCTATCATTATGCAACTACAATGGCAAAGTTAGGGCTGTTTTCTAATTCTTACGCAAGGGATGAATATATTACACATGTCCGGTGTCTATACGCAAATCTTGTCTTACTTACCTCGCTGTTTACCTACTTCTTATCGATATAATCATAGTTTTCTTGATTACATATTAATATTTCATTTCACCATTCGTCACAGCGTGTAGCATTAACTTGATTTAAACATTTACCATCCTCAAAATACATCATTCAATCGTTTGGTCTCGAAACTGTCGTTAATTTTTATATTCGTAAATTCAATTTATCGCTAAGCTCCTAACGGTCTTGTGACATCAAATATTAAACAAAACTGATGATTATCATAGCACCACTAAGATGGTATATTGTTTAGTTGCACCTCGCAAGACACTGTCTCAGAATTGTCTTTAACTTTCTGTGTAGGCACCTGTGAATCAGAAGTCTCAACAGTCATTTCAGTTGCGTGCGGCGTTAAAACATGTTCAATCTTTCCTTCTAAATTGTTCGTCGAAGAGGATGACGTGGACTTTGTGTTTGACTTTGATTTAGTTTGTTGTTCCAAATTGTCTATTTCAGCCCATATAGTTCGAACTTCCTTGAATAGCTAAAAGAAAAGTAACATTTTCTCGTATTTATTCGAAACTTGTATACCCATAATTAGTACGTTTATAATTTACCTGATTTAACCATGTTTCATCTGCCAGTAATTCGTTTAATATAATTGTAGTATCCTTATTAGGGTCTGCTACTCTTTTATCTGCTACTCTTCTCGCACACTCCAAAAACATCAAATATTTCTGATGCGCTACTTTATTGTACAAAGCTACCTTTGCTTGACATACACGACATAGTAAAAAATCCTGGTAATCGTATAATAAATTCAACAATAGAGATATTCTGTAGAATAATAGGTAGAAGTAAACTGATAAGAAATTCTGTAAACAATACTTTTTCTTGAGGTATCCTTGGATCAGGTGGAGAACCTTCCAACGTGGTAGCATTGTACGGCTGACCATACAGTAAAACTCTGGCGTGAATTTTCGAATGTTGACAACCAGCACACGATTTCCCTTTGTACTCTATACATGGTAAATCCTTCAGAACATTTAGACATGGCCAGGTTGATATTGCGTTTACAACGTTTAGTCTCCATTTTGTTGTCGACAATAGACTACGTTTCCTCTCCTCTGTTATTTCATCGACGGTTTTAACATTTGATAGGAAATAATCGTCTGTTCAAAACATAAATTTCAAAGCATGTATATACGGACATATATGAAATGGTAGAAATCAAAATATTATATGTAGTATCAAACCTTGTTCCTGAAATATTTCTGTGAGAAAATTCGAATCCAAAGCTTGTGAAATCAACGTTTGTATATACACTTCGAAATTATCTTGATATTTTTCAGTTTCTTTCATGTATTTATCGATACCTTCGCTGAAAAAAGGGGGAAAAATGTAATCGTTTCAAGTGTCCTTAATTACAAATATAATTCTTAGTTATACCGTAACTCACTTATCGTCAATGACCATTTCATTTCTCAGGAATTCAACCACAGTTTCTGTTTTGCCTTGTTGCCAAAATTTTACTGGAACTTGTTGATATATGTGACGATTTTGTGGCGCCCAACCCGAATACTAAAAGATATTGGTATTTTAATATATATATATGCATGAGAACAATGAGAGAAGAAATTTTATTTGTTTTAAATTTTCATCTTTTTTACCGTGGATATGTTTCTGTACAATGTTTTTCCATTTGATGTGAATGGTTCGTATTTTTGAAGCAACGTTTTACCATCTATTCTCCAAAGCGCTGGATATTCCTCGTTTAAATCTACCTTCATCACAACAAATTCTCCAGACTAGAAAAACCAGTAAGCTTGTAATTATACCGTGAATAAATTTTGCTTGACGTGAATGCCGAATATAATGCAGAATAAACCATAAACAGAAAATGAAATATTCCATTAAATCAAAATATTATTCATATAATAAGATAAAGATGAAAAAGGGGTTTACCGCATCTTCGGAATTGTCCATAGAACGCTGCATGCAACGTATGAATGTTCACATATTTTTTTTTTATACACCTGTCGATCGATATTCATCAACAATGTGGTAATTGAACAACGTACCTTGAATGGCGAAATATCAATGTCTTCATCACTGATAGATGCCAACAGCTTCTCGTCTATTTTGCAGGACACCTTTCCACTAGCACTGGAAACTTTCAACTCGTGTTTTTTCCTAGTTTTGATCTTGGAGCCAACACTGTCGCCAATACAGTAGTCACCTTCCTCTTTCACTTTCTTGCTTTTCTTCGTGATAACGGGTCTGCCACGCTTTTTCTTTTTCTCCTCTTCGTCTCCAACTAATTTCACAGCAGGCGTCCAAGCAGGATCAGAATCGGAGTCACCTTGCTCTTCGTCATTGTCAAAGTAATCTATACCCTGTTGCCGATCCAAAAATTGTTTCACTGTGGTTTTCTCTTTTGCTTTTCTTCTCGATGTTTCACGTCTCGGAGGTAGAAGTAACGGGTCCACTATAGAACAGAAAAACATTTTATAGGAACATACTGGTATAACGAGGTTTAATCCTTTACAGGTGAATGGGTCATTATTAGACTGCAGATGTTTATGCAATTTTCAAATTTTGTAGACAAATTTTAAGAAAATGGTACCAAGTGAAATTCCATTTTCATTGGTAATAGCATTCGTAGATACACAATAAATAAAAATCGTTGGAAATTCTGTTGAATTTAATACTCCAGCATTTTTGGAAAATTTTTAATTTAACCCAGAATAACCTAACAAACCCAGTGCTTACTTTGCTCTACTTTGGACAGCAGGCTGTACCAAAAAAATACCATACACCTGCGTACAAATAAGTATCGCTTTATGCTGGCATGGTGTGCCGGCACAAGCTGAGGACAGAATGAAGGCAATGTGGTCCTGAATTCTGCCGTCGTTATAGAGGGCAGGTTGTACTAATGTGGCAGATGCGATCGTGCTGCCCTCTATAACGACGACAGAATTCAGGACCACATTGCCTTCGTTCTGTCCTCAGCTTGTGCCAGCACACCGGGCCAGCAGAATGCCATACATTTGCGACCGAATAAGTATCCCTTTATGCTGACACTGTGTGCTGTCAAAAATCGAGCAGATTCCGAGCACACCGAGCAGTACGATTGCAGGTTATGCCCGATATCTGCTCGAAGCAGACCTGGCTGACTGGGTAAATGCACGAAGAACCGCAGTCTAGTTATTATGTATACTGTCTAGCATTTACCTTTTTGTTAACAAAAAAGAAAAACAGCAAATACAGTACTACAATATACATACACATAATGGTAAAAAAGAAAATGATTCGGGTATTACCTTCTTCGTGTTTTTTCGACGCTTTGCCAACCGACAAAAGCGATACGGTTTCCAGCGCAGACGCTGCTGCGGCAGCTCTTCTCTTCCTATCCGTTGGTCCTCCGGGTTTAATCGGTCTCCCCTTTCTCGATTTACCTTCCGGTTTACTAGCAGTCACTGTCTCGGCCACTGTCGTGTTCGTTACTTTCTTTTCAGATTTCTTCGGCGGAAACAAGAAGTCGTCGTCGCTGGTAAAGCCGTCGTCGCTAGAGTCAAAATTTTGTTTTTTCCGTTCTTTCGGTAGCGGAAAATACCGAGGATCATTCGCATAATCGATCACCGGCGTCTCCTTGGGTGGCGGCGGTGGTTTTTCCACTTGCGGTTTCGCTGTTTCGCCATTCGTAGCGTTTTCTGCTGGTTTACTCGGCTCAATAGGGATATAAGGTTTCGACCTGCTCCACGTTGCTTTTCTACCACCTCGAACTGTAAGCGGAGGCGAGGGTTCTCTTTCACCTTGCAAGAACTTCAAGTAACTGGTCATGAATCCCGAATTCGGGTCCTTATTCGGTCGTTTGAAATCTCTGTTCAACATGTTACTCGCTTCAAGCGATTGTTGATTTTGCTGTAAAAAACCTAATTCTTCTTCAATGTTAGGAACAATTACTTTAGGCTGATCGTCTCTGACCTCTTGACTATAATTCACATTTTGATTTATCGTGTTCTCACCGAAACCGATCGGCGTGATTTCAACGGAAGATTGAAAGTCGTGCGGCGAGTGATGATGGCTCGGAGGAATATGGAAAGCAGGAAAATATGGGATTGGGGGTGGCGCGTGATGATGAGAGACCATCAGAGACTGATGTTGATGCGCCGGTGTGCCAACAAAATTGCTCGAGTGGTGTAAGCTTGATTGCGAACTGAAAGCACCTGCCGTGCCAGGAAACATTTTCGCGGGTGGCGGTGGTAAGTTCCATCTTTCGAAATCGAAGTAGCCATTTTGTTGTTGTTGATTTGTATTATGGTGTGCAGGCGGTGGTATTCTACTTAAATAATCCGTTACTGTCGCCGCACTACCACTCACTTCGTTCAAAGAAGAACCATGCCCACACTTTTCTAAACTTTTTCTCTTTTTATTTACAGTGTCCACCTTTCGACGTTCTTCCGTTTGTTTTTGTTGTTGTTGCTGCTGTTGTTGCTGCTGCTGCTGTTGTTCAGTTGGAGTTACAGAAGCAGCGGTAGTTTGCTGCTGTACTTGACACGAACTTTGTTGTAAAGTTTGCAAATTTTTCACTATACTCATAGGATCTCCTCTGCAGCTGCTCAAGTCCTGCAGAGTCACTTGATTCGATTCAAAGTACGTTTGCTGTCTATCTGAAACATTTATCACGCGTTGCACTTGTTGCTGAACCGGCAAGGCTTGAGCGTTTATTTCTGCATTTCCACCAGCGTATAGTGCAACAGAAAATTTACGATTTCCTACTGAATGCCGATTCTCGTTATCCCAACATAATTGTTTTTGCGTCTGCGTTTGCGTTTGTGGAAAATCTTGTTGTCTTTCGTAATTTTTATTTTCCGCATTATAAGTGGCTTTCGTTTCGGTGGTACCTAAAGCGCGAGTGATTACCGATGAATAAACAACTTGTCCCTGCGATGCAGGCCGCGGTACAGTCACATCCAACGGAGACGGCGGTGTAACCTGTTGCACAGCACTTTTGTAAGTTGGCCCGCTCGCGCATTGATTACCATTACTTTCTGCGTGTTGTTGCAATGGGGAAGGAGACGACATTGCAGTCATCGGACTATTGTACATGGGATAAGCAGGACTTGGAACATGTCCCAAAGGACTCGCCTGCGAATGCGCTTGTAACGGACTCGGTCTTCGTGGTACCACAACGCTACAATCAGGTCCATTCTGAGCAGAATTGTTAGAAGAGTATGTAGAATCGGTTGAAGCTGCAGACTTTGATCTACCCGAATGATGATATTCCGTATCGGATCCTGTCAAATAATGTCTGTACGATGTTTGCTGTTGCTGTTGACTTAGAACATGAAACTGTTGTTGTTGTTGTTGCTGCTGCTGAGATTGAGAATGGGTTTGCAAGTTGCTGTTCGATTGAGTTCTTGGATTAGCAATTTTCCCACTAGCACTCGTACAATTTGTATTAGTACCAGCCGTATAGTTCAACCCTCGTGACTCCATAATAGAAAAACTAATTGGCGACGATTGTGTACTATCTTGCGATGGTTGCTCATTTCGCCTGTGTTCACTGTGAGCATTCAATTCCGGATATATCTTTGTTTGAGCTTTCGTTTGGATGCTTTGTTGAGACGTGGTGGTTATCTTGCTCGGCGGCGAGGGATAATTACTGTTTCGAGTAGAAGGTTTGTCTTGAATTTGCGTTGGTACAGATCTGACGGATGTATTCAAAAATATAGTTGTAGATGCAACTGACCTGGGTGGTGGTTGAGGAATTCTATACTCTTTCCCAGCCGTATTGTTTGGAGTGGAAACAATGCAAGATTGTTGATGCTGAAGAGAAGGTTGCACCTTTCCATTGGGAGTTTGACTTCCGTTAGTGGCCGAGTAATTGTTCGATAATGTTTCCGAACTAAAGGTGGTAGGTACTTGTTGGAAAAATGTTTGATTACTACTAGTTTGCGACGTAGAGACCACCGATTTAACATTTACCGTTGGCGATTGAGCTCTAACGTTTATAGATTTTTTATTATCCGAGTAACTAGATGACTTGAACTCTGCGGTAGAGACAGAAGGCGAAGGCAACTGAGAATTTATATTATTGATAGGTTGACTTGTAGAAAAATGTGAATTGAATGTGTTTTCGTAAACACCAGTAGCAGGTTTAGTCGCAGACGATGGTCCCGGAGACGATGGTACAACACTTTCGTGCGGTAAAATTCCAAATGGGCTGGGTAATTGCGCATTGTTTTGGTGAGACCAGGCTAGCGCAGATGTCGGTGACGTTGCCGCTGTACCCTGATGCTCAAAAAAGGTTGGTTGATGCGCAGAACTATAATTCTCTCTCAATATAGGGATGTCGGGTTCGCTCGTGGTATTCTGTTTCGTTACCGATACTGCTTGAGCTTGAGCATGAGCTTGAGCTTGAGCAAGAGCTTGCCTGTGCTGTGTAACATAATGCGCCTGTTTCGGATTGGGATGATGAAACAAAGGCGAAAAAACATCGTATCCCACAGGGGGCGGAGATAGAAACCCCCCTGGGTTGAACGGCGACGGCTGGCCCGCCAGAGTTGCTGTTGTATGCGCTGCTTGTAAAATTAATTGCGACGTGGTTGAAGGAACTGCTTGACCAGCGGCTGTTGCTAAGTGATGAGATACAAAATCACTGCTCGCACTCGAAGTTGTTGACTGAAATGTGTTGGTCGCGCTACTTGCAGTTAGACGATTATACGACGCGTACCATGGACCAACGGGATCCATTACCCAAACTTGGCACGGTAGTGCCTAGCCTACTTGGTCCACGTACAGCAGACTTTCTTCTATACAAATGTTACTCATATACTCTGGAATATTCATAACATGATTTCTTGTTGTAACTTGCGTATGTCCGTTACTTGATTTGTGTAAAAAGAAATTATACCAAAAACTTTCACTGAATATACAGTCTATAAACTTCCATCCAATGGGGACTGACAATATGATATAATGGTTTCTCCATTTTATTCTGGAAAATAACAAAATGTTCTTATGTATAGTTTCAGGAAAACATTTCAAACGATTTTGTACTAAGTAAAAAGTTATGTTCTCGGCGAAAGAAACTAATTCTTATAATTCTTTCTCGTTAAACATTTTACTAACACAAATTCAATATGAAAATATAATCTTTCGAATATATTATTCACCTTGTGAAATGTCAACCGGTATGTATATATTACAGTGCTTAATAATATACCTAAACAGATTGTCCTGTTGACATTCTATTTTTCTATTATCAAAACTGTAGGAAACCGTTCATTCATCATGTGAAATAACTATGAAAAGTGGTCGAACAGAAGATTAATAATAATAAAAAAAACTCACGTTTTGTAATATTCTTCAGGCACCAAAACAATAGAATGTATGCTACCAATGGTAGCAAAAGTACCAATGTTTTTCGATGTTTTTCACGAATCGTGCTGCTTAGAAATTGCAGAAACAGAGGTCTATACAAAAAGAAACAAATAACGAGTGTACGCCGGTTTTTAAGGATCGCAGAGAACCTAGTGTAGCGTCTTTTCATGACCTATTATGATAGGGTCCTTAGATGTTTCGTCCGTTCGTAATCGGTCCTTTATCGTAGATGATTGAATCGCCACATTTCTTGCCAGCGATAATTGCTGAAACGATAATTTCACGTTCGTCGCTATATGGCCATATGTCTTGAATACTAATTACTGAATTACATTTGCCGGTGTAGAAAAAGATATAACGTCTCATCGAATAACACAATAAATATGGCTACACAAACTTGGCCAACGCACGACACACGATCGGCTGGCACCGTGATTACGCTCACATGATTCGAACTTCCAAAGAAAAGTGTACATTCCTGGTACACCCTAGACCCGGTACTTACGCACACACCGCGCTCAGTTACCGTCACACGGGCTTATTTATCGCGGGGAATTGAACAATGTTACCCCGCAGTGCCCATTATAGGCCGCCATTTTGAATCGAATCAACAATGAATCGCGCCATCTATCGAAGCAGGATCACCCAGGATCACCAAAAGATAACCCTGGGAGCGGGATTTTCAAGGTAATAATCAACAGTTATCATCCTTCGTTAAAACTTTCTTCGTCTTGCTATCGTTCCTCTGTTCATTACATCGTTGCATATGAAAACTGTTCAGTTTTAGAATACATATCTTGTAAAATGTTCTAATCGTGAAATGTTATATTACCATTTACAGGTTTATTATACAGGGTATCTCAAAAATGTTGTATCTCCTTGAATGGGGTAATTCCTGCGGTAATTTGTAGACCCTTTATCCTTTGCAAAAACATTTTCCGCGTCTTTGTTAAGGAGTTATTGATAAAGCCGTGGAGAACGTTTTCGCACAGAAAGAATTTAATTCAAGTGACCTGAGGTATCATCCCTTTCGAGGAAGTACAACATTTTTGGGTCACCCTGTACACAACTTTGAGCACAAATTCAATTATAATTTAGATGTCGTGTATTGTTTCTATACACTATGTGATTTTTTAGTCAACATGCGATGATTAATTATTATATTATTTGTCGATGGTAAAAAGAAGTACAAAATGGAAATAACAATCTCTCAAATGAAGAATATTAATGACCAAAAGAAATCAGTTTTTACTGTTAAATAATCAAGAAATTTGAAATTCGTTTACAGAATACTTTGATTACATTTTGTATTGTAATGTGTAGTCATTCGAAAACTGATCAACTTTTGTTTAAAATAGTTTTTTGTAAGATTATCGCAAGTATATATACTTAAAAAATCGTGAAAAGGATTACGTGGGACACCCTGTATACAAGTACACCTGTTGATTGTGAAACTATGAATTTTTGAAAACTCTCGCCATAAGACATAAACGAACAGTCAATTATGAAAATGTTATTATATTTCTTTCTAATACAAAGGAAATCGATTGCAATTCATCAAAGTGTTGTTAATTAAAGATTGGTATGCGCACGATAACACTTATTATAATGGTAATGTAAGAATATATTTATAACTATTGTCATAATAATAATGATAATAATAATAATATAGTAGTAGTAGTAGTAATAGTAGTAGTAGTAGTAGTAGTAGGAGTAGTAGTAGTAGTAGTAGTAGTAGTAGCGTAACTCGCGAATACGGTCATTTTCGTTACTGAATAAAATAGTTATCACCCATTTAAATATGTAGAACTGCCAAATTATTGCTACTGTAGAGAAAGCAGTAGAGGCAATTTATGAAATTGCATGTTACAAGTTGCCTTACTTGTTACTATAAAATGAATAGGATCCAACAATTAAGACACTTAGTTGAGTATGTCACAGATATCTTCAAAAGTATACTGATGCCACTGTATACTTTTATACATTGAAAGTTCGCGATGTAATGTGCAAATTGCATCGAGTACAGTGTTTTTAAATCTTATACCGTATTTTTACGTTTTAATACTATTACTGCGAGCACAATAACACATACAAAGAATCCGAAATGTAATAAAATGGGGTGAATTTGACAGATAAGCAAAGTGGTACAGTGGCGGTATCACAGCTACTTTGATATCATACAACACTTTTGAAATGTTTTTGTACACATGTTCCTAACTGGTTGCTTTTTACAAGTCTTAACCTCCGTGATTCTCCTTTTTTTGAAAACTTAGACACACTAACGTTATACTACGTACGTTTCAATGCATTCTTTTTTTTATAAATTTGAATTCTCGAGATTTTTTCGAAACATCAACGTGATATATAACCAAGTGACGCAGAGCGTCACAAAATAAGCAACATAGTATATAACAACTTAAAGAACAAGTAAATAAATAATCTATACATTAAATTACGTAAGTAGTCTTGAAATATTTTCTTACAAATGAATCCGAGAACATATGCTAATGAGAATTCTCAAACAATATTAAACATCATGTAAGAATAAATAAACAATATCAGGCAGCACGATACGATTTTGCTTTGGTTTTTTATGTGAAATACATCCATATTAATTCCTAATTACGGTAACATTACAAAATGCAATATACGTAGGATGGCCAATATTGCTCTGTTTTATTCACGCTGTTTTCACTTATAGAACAAAGTATTTAACGGCTACCTCATTTGCATTTTACGTTGTTGCCAGACTGCAAATTTTCTGTATGCAGTGTTCAATAATTGGTTTAAATGACTTGTTAAATGTTGACTGACTGCAGAGAAGTCACGTTGAACACGATCCTAGAAACGAAGTAATATTACAAATAGATAAACAACATAATATAAAATAGCGTACTCTGAACGAGAGACTTACTTCGAAAGGTTTAAGTTTAGCAGAATGAAATCTGTGTAACGCTTCGTGCATTCTAATTGCCTTTTCTTCGAGCTGTGGTGTTGTTGGTGGAAAACTACGCCAAAAATGCCTTAGAAGTTCGCATGTGCATACATAAACGTTACGTAACTCTTTCTCTAAATCCTTTGGTATTAATTCTACGAATATACAAGGAAAAAAACACCAAATTTTGAAAATATTTGAGGTTCTTGATTTTTTTCCATCATTTACTTACGTCCAAGGCTTTCTTCTCTAAAGCCTTTCATCAGCAAACCACCAGGAGTTAATTCCCCTAAAGCTGAGACAGCTGCAGCTGGACTAACTAACGATGTTGCTAATTGCCTTGGTATACTATTTCCTGTCAGCCATCCGCTTGCTTCTTTTTTTAATTGGTTGATAGTCATAAAAAGCTCTTCGGATGTAGGTACCGTATTACCAAATCCTGGTATAGGACCATGTAAATATCTATCTATGTGTGTCAAGTTCAATGGTGCGCTATGATTTGTATGTGCGTCACAATTACTATCGAGATCATCGTACATTAATTTCTCTTGTATACGAAGCTGCAAGTGTGAAATATTTTGCTTTTATCGCTAATAATTAACAATGTACTGAATGATATACGATACTATTTCTATCTATTATCTACCTTTTTAGTTTTTGGTTGTTCATCGGTTCGATTAGAAAGTGCAGACTTGCTTGCAGAAGGTGTCGACCCATTTAATTGTGGTTGAGTAGGTTGTATAGATTGCTTGGCAGTACTGGCTTTTAAAACCATGATGCTATGCTGATTAAATCTTTTGATCATGCTTTGATGAACAATATTCCCCGAAAGTTTGTCCGACTTGCTCGGTCCGTTTCCATAATTTTCATCCAGAGTTTGATCTTCGAAGGAGGTAATGTCTACCAATGGATCATCGATACCCGATTGAATATCTTTCTTGAGCTCCTGATCATCTATTTTGGCACATTCGGTAAAAAGATCCTTGGTCCCTGCATTAATACGATCTCGATGAAAATAATGTGACTGAAAGAACTTCGTCCAAAAATCGGATTCAGACATTTTATGAGGCACGTTTTCTTGATGTTTTCTTTTTACCACAGGATACGTCTTAAATATACATTCTATTACATCAATGGTCAAATTATATTTCAATCCGTTGCAACCGTCAGTTTGTGGTTTTATGTCAGCCTAAAAAAGAAAAACATATTCACTCATTTTTTGATTGATAATTTCTACTTAAATACAAGTCTTACCAAAAAAGCGCTATTAACACCAATCTCTTGACGCTGACTCTTTTTAGCTTGGGTATGTTCGGCAGCATGCTGTGACCAAAACTCCTCTGATGAAATAACTTGGGTAATAACTAAATCTCTGTACAATTGCAGCAGTACCGGATTTTCCTGAAGCATTCTGGTAAATCGTATTCCATTATCATTTGTGACTAGAAGAAATCTTCAATTACAATACCCACTGTATTTTACCTATTTTTCTCCTCTAGTTCTTTATTCACTTTTCTTTTGAATTTCGGCAATAGCTGCTGAAGTAACTCTTTTACATCGTCGCGATCCTTTATCTGTGCCTCCTGTCCATTTCTATTTACAAAATGAAATGTAGACGAAGAACCATTATGTAATACAACTTGCAGCTGTATTTTCGACTTTCCTTCTGGCGATATCTTTTGCACTGAAAAAGGGGAGCGTTATTACAAGAGGCCACATTTCTTTAAATCCTTACTTATGCAATCAGTTTATGTTAAATTTTTATCCAAATATGCTAATATGCATATATATGTACGTTCATACACGCACGTAACTGCGAGCATATATAAATACACAATATTGCATGTTAATAGGTAAACAACAAAAAGATGCAATGAATTTATAGAGGAACGATTTTTGTTCTGGAATATTTCGTTTATTAAACAGTATTTCATTGATTACAAGGATGGTCTTACATTTAATGTCAGCATACTTGTGACTAACAGACACAGTATCTCTGTTATCGAGCATCCAAGCTATTCGTTCGTTCATCACATATAATGTGCCATCTCCTTTTTTATAACGAACTTGTCCTACTTGCATCAACACATCTTCCGACGATGTAGTCATGGTGGATATACTGTACTAGATAATTCTTCTAAAAATACTAGGTACGACCCTAAAAAAATGTATTATAGTTGAGAATTAGATATAGACGAGTATCTAGCGTTCTTTGGAAGAAAGAAGTATATTTATGATTTTGTTGCGGTGCTATTCACTTCGTCGTGTATAATTACATCGAGCACGAAAGATTTCTTTTCTCGCGCAGTATTGCAAAGCTATTTCTATTATAAAAGATACTTAAAATAATACTTTGGCATTCACGTTTAAATGTGCACAGTGAAAAAGAGACAAATATATATACATACATATATATATATACCTATATGCAATACCAATACAGAATATTGTTCAAGAGAACTGTTAAGATTAACAATTGTCATTAGTTTTTCATAACACGGTTATTTTCGATTAAACAAAAAGATCGTTCAGAGTATAAAATTTTAGTAAAAATACAGTACCGTGCGTAGAAATTACGGTTTGTCACTGTGCGTCCTTGAATATCAGATTACAACATAACAACTTTCGAAAAAAGCATTCTTTGTAAATATTCTGGTAATACAGGTTCATATTCAAATGAATGAGTTTCGACGAGCAGCGAAATTTCGTGGAACACAAATGAAATTTTAAGTCTACGTTAAGAACCAAACATTGATATGATTTCGTTCGTGACTCGCGTCTAGATTTATTAATTACAGTTATCAAGGAAAAGAAGGCTTTTGGTATTGCTTAAGGCGCAGATCGTGCATCGTTTGATTGTGCAAATGAAAAATTTGACTATAAAGAATTTATTTACCGGTAACAAAGTGCGAAAAACCGTGGAAGAATGCAGAAGCCCGTTGGGCGGCACGGCCATGTGCAGAAACACACATCAGTGGACACATCGCGAAGCAAAGACGGCTGCGAACGGATCGTCGGTACGAACAGCACCATCGACCTGCCGAGACTACCGCACTCTGTTATTCGACTCAGCCTCCATTAACATTTGTCTTATTAAATGATTTTATCATTGCTTCCATCATTTTTATTCAAATAATTACACCGCGGCAGCATTCTATATTCTCTTATATACATCCAGAATTTTTATTGTAAATCCACATTATAGAAAAGAATCGTTTTGCATCGCAGAGTCGTTGATTTGACTAAAACAGCGCAAGTTGTAATTCTCATGTTATACGTAAAAGCATGCGTAGTTACAAGCGCGCTAGATGGCGCCAGATTTGAATCTTGTTACGAGGATGACTTTACCATTATAACTGATCGTTTGCAACAAGTCTCGTTATCGAAAACAGTAAATTAGTTAGCTTTTGATATATGATATACTTCATTTGATATACTTCAGTGATTTTCAGACACAAACTGTACATTTGCACGCACAAACTGACACGTAAATTAATGCAGAATGCAAATATGAATGTGAACGAAATATAAATAAAACTACAACAGGTTTATCGATAATTTTATAATATCGCGAGAGCTTATTCTAAAATCAAGATTAAATGGAAGGTAATGTAAAATATTTATCACGAGATCGATTAAAATCCTCTTCGTTGTAAATTAAGTATTCGAATACACAAATTATCTGATTTTTCGTTGTTGTTTTATTACTGTATTAAATTAAGATTGATCTTCTTTCTAAACAGAATTTGCATATTTAATACAAAAACGAAAACCGCAACAAATATGTTTTGGATCAGGATGTTTACGCGATACTACCGAGAAGAGCCCGTTTATGAGATATTACACGTTAGAAGAACATCCGAGCGTATCACCAAATTCATACAATGCTTTAGAATCGTTTAAAGCTATCAAGAATAAGGTACGAATAATTACAATTTATAGTACTGGTTGATGATATTCTAAATATAATGAATAGTTACAAATTTATATAGTACCGGTTGATGATACTGTAAATATTACAAAGTAAATGCTACACGCGGATTTAAATGATACATTACACATTTCAGCCTTGCTCTCGTAGCATCAGTAAAAGGGGCTACAGTGGTATCGCCAGATTCGCAATGCAAGCGTTACATAAAGATGATTCGAAAGATGATCACTCATCGCCGATCGTTTACGATACTTCTGTACTCCCTGAACAATCGAGTAAAGTAAAGCACCCGCATAAATGTAAAACAGGATCTTTCCCCACAAATTCAGTTCCAGGGTAGTATAAGAAAATTACAACTGTACCAGTTATCCGATACAAATGAATTAATGTTTCTATATAATAGTCCAGGAATGTATGTCAGTGCCAAAGGAGAAGGTATTAGATTTGCACATAATTTTGGTGGTAGAGTGAAAATGGAACTCGGTGTGGATTTAAAATGTTGCAGCGGAAAGGCAGATGTCTGCAAACGATGTGGAAAACAGATATTCGACGATTATTGGCACCTAAAAAATAAAATATTCTTATGTAGATTATGCATGGCCGAGGATAAAAAACAAAATAGATGTAAAAAATTAAGCTCGAAATTATTTCGCGTGAGTCTGCTATGTACTATGGTATAGCACAAATAATTGGATATATTATGTCTGGGTAGATATACTTATTTCTGATAAAATTGTAGAAAATACGAGACTGTTCGATTATGCATGAACATGGCGCAACCACTGCAAAAACATGGTCAATGCATCCTAAAATTGTCACACAATGGATCCAGAGAGAGTCTTACCTTTCTGCTTATTTAAAAGAATGAATGCAATACGGCAAGGTATATACTGAATCGAATAATATTATGCGTACATTGTTCCTCTTACACTTAAATGCAAAGATTTATTTACCAAAAAGAATGTCTCGTATAATGACTTGATTCGTCTCAAATTCAATGAATATTTATACAATTCTTTTCGATACATGCTTACGTTTTAAATATAATATGTACACACGCTGTATAAAAAAATAAAAATGTGAGCGCACAAGTATTCGTGTATCGCTCATTTGCTACAACACTATTTTCGTAGTTTTCGACTCGCCGCTGCTGATGATAAATGAAGAATCTCGTAAGAATTTATGGCATAAATTAATAACATGTACACTACTACCAATCGTAATGATTCGAATAAATCGAATTCTTTATGTAGAAGTCCATTGTAGCAAACGAGTGATATATGAAGATGTTTGTATACGTATGTAGTACATACATTAAGTAACATAAGTGCTTAATTAGTATTGATATATGTATGAGTTATGTCTGATAATATTTCATTATATTAACCTCCTGCACCAATATCATTGAACACGCGAAGTGTTCAGTCTGCGCACAATAAGTCGTCTATCATCAAAATCGAAAGTCAGGTCAGATGATCGATGTCGTCGTCTCACCATACATTGTTCAGGTATGTCGTATGTATATTACCTTTTTAAAGCGATAGGCGACAAACGAATAGTCTTCGATATTCGGTCTATTCGGCTTTACTTACATTAGAAATTAATCAGCTTAATAGGTAAAGTAATATGCTCACTAATTGTAGCCATTGAAACAATTATTTCATCGAGTAACTAGTTACAACTGTTTGGCGACAAGTCTTGGTCGTCGTCCATTTGCTGTAAAGCTGATTGTTTCGTGATGTCTTCCATAGGATTTCCACCATCAGGAGCTTGTCTTGATAAAACGAGATCCGATGTTTCAGACGAAGTAGAATAACTATGTTCAGTCGTTTCAAAATCAATCTGTTTCACCGAAGTATTTTCGGGTGATATCGTTGTGGTTGACTCTGTACTATTATTATTACTTACTAATAAGTCGTTGCAGTTGACTTTACGAACGGCAGTTACGTTAACATCATCGTTATCAATATTATCTGGCAAACCAAACTGTACCGTTCGAAATAGTTCGGGACTAGCCGATGAAGACGCACCGATTTCCATCGACTTTTGTACATTGTCTAATTGATTATTCGCCGATGTAATAAAATCTTTAGTGTAACGATTATCTAATTGTTCGATGGCCTCTTCCTCTGGCAATCTATTCGAACAATAGAAATCTGGCACTAAATGTTGATAGAGAAGTGGATTGAAAACACTGTTCGAGTCCATGTGACGAATGTTTGAAGCTATCAGGTAAGTTGTTAAGCCATCGTACTTTGACGCATCGCTGTTTTCTTCGGATGTTAATTCTTCACGGATGACTGTCGACATTTTGTTAGCGATCGGAGATTGCGACGACGCTTCGCGCAAGTGTTTAGTTTCATTAGTTGAGTAATTTATCGTGTGACTATTAGAATTTTCAATATTTCGTTCATTTGCACCATCTGTCCCTTTCGGCGTTGTGCAAGCGTCGATCTCTTGAGTACAAGCACTCAAGCATGTACCATTATTCCGCATAACGTTATAGTTTTGTGGGGAATTTGTTAATAAATCAGTGTTATTTAACATTGGCACGGTTAAAGTCGAATGCGACTGCAGAGGAAACTGTAAAGATAGTTTATCGAGTAAATAATTTATATGGGTTTTCGTTCCCCGTTCTGGATGATCAGAGGGTCTATTTCCCAATGTTCGAATGTTCTGCATTACAGATTTATCATTTCCATGTTGTACTTGAGAATCGATTACTTTCCGTTCGGCATAAGAGTTTCCCACGAAATAAGAACCAGACCTCATTCTCGCAGGTTTGTTTGTTTTTCTAACATTAGTAAAAGGTTCAGACGAGCAATCACGAATTTCACTTTCGCTCGACGTATTTTGATTCGTATTCGATTCAACAACTTGTCTCACTCTGTCGTTAACTGTGTCTGCAACAGATGTTATTGCTCCCACACTTTTACAATCATTATTTTCTACATCGCTGTTCGATTCGTTTAAATCAAATTCATTATCAATGTAATCTTCGAAAGCCTCGTTTGTAATGTCACGCAACCGTAATTCCAAACGTTTTGTAATTTCATCTAATTCAGTCAGTTTTTTCCTAGAAAAAATATCCGTTTTGTAATGATATCCTCCTCTAAAAAAACAAACCAGAAAAAAAAGAGAATAAACTTTCTTACTTTAGCGACAAAGATAAGAACGGCATAGATGCGTCTTCAAAACCGACGTTCGGCATAGAGTCAGCTAATTGATTTTCAGCGAGCTCTGTGGTTTCAGCTTTCAGAGCAGTTGGCGAAGTATGCTTTCTTATTGCGTCGTTGGTATGTACCGCCGGAGCATTTAATGGTAACCAATTTAATTGAGATGTATCGTACACTGGAATTCGTGTTGTTTTCAGCGTTGACGTTGGTTTCCTGAACATTGATAAATTATCCAACGGTGCTATGGACACCTAAAATATAAACGTTAACGTACAAAGCGCCTGACGAAGTAAATACATGCGAGAAATTAAGTCAGAACAATACTTTGATTTGTCCGTTGCATTCTCCAGAAAAGTCCATTATGTGAAACCATCCGGATATTATTGGAAAACCAGAAATTAAGACTGAAATATCGATAGCAGAAAATCCAATAACGACATCTCTTTCCAAATTTATTTGCATACTTGTTTCCGAGTCTACGATCCGCCAAACCTTTAAAATCAATCTCTTTTCAGCCTAAAAAAAAAAAGAATTTTGTAGAAGATAAAGTGTCCAATTCTTAGACAATCTAACGATTACGTACACGTAAGAGTAATTCCACTGGTAGTTTTACGTCGTTCTTCCAGTTCCACTTAGGATTACAACTTTGTGGGCAAACATTGGTAATCACGCAGGAATTTAAATGTTTCGTTGGATCGCATTTATTGGCCTGGAAAGATACATATGTACTGGGTTCGATGGTCTCGTTGAACTTTTCTACTCTTGGTAAATGCAATGCACATTCGATTTCAACGACAGCTCGAAACATTGTTTGACTACTCTCAGAATCTGTCGAATCATCTTTATTATGCATCATCGAAGGTAAGTCGAACACTTGACTGTTGTTATCAATGTTTGGTTGTTGGTCTGTTTCTTCTTCGTATTCGGCACCAACACCAACACTTCTGTACGTTTCTGTGGGTAAACGACAATTGTGTCTAATGCTACTACCATCGCTCTCGCAATAACTGTTATTGAAGTTTAAGTCACTTATGCATATGTGTTCTTTTACATTTGTAGGTATTGGTTTCTTCCCCTTTAAACTTATTTCGTTGTTCGAATCATCTTTGTCAATATTTAAAACTTCTGTTAAACGGTCCACTAAATTATGTAAAATTAAATCTTCCGAACTTGTTTCTTCTTGCGAGATCTTTTCCGATTTTAGTTCTTTAATAGTTGAAATGTCCGTCTGACATTCTTGAGTTTTCAAATCTAAACAACACATTTTTTTCTCCACCAAATCGCTAACATAAGAAAACCGTTGATCGTTTTGCGACCTTGTTTCTGGATGATTTACCAATTCAGACGAATTCTCAGTACAATTCGACGCATTGTAGGTATTTCGTAGGTTTCTTGAAGTTTCTAATAATGCAATTTGTTCTGTGGTTCCAAGAGCTACCAATGCATACACTTGACCGTGAGATCGACCTGTTACGGGATCGATAATTGGCACCCATTCATCTACACTCACGACAGGATACTGAAATATTAGAACAGAACAGCTTGTAAATCGGATTATTCCAAAAACGTTTTTTCCGACATAGAAATTCGTATGTTGTACGTATGCATACCTTGGACGACAATAAGTCAGACAGTGCTTGCGAATCTCTATACGCGATGTATAATGGATGTATAGACAATTTTACCAATCCTAATAGATTATCTACATTATTGTTGTTTCTATAATAAACTTCAACGATTATGTAATTATTTTTCATAAGATTTAATAGATCAGTATCAAAAACGACAGGTGCTATCTGAAACATAAAAAATACATTACCATGACATACATCGAATTGTAAAAATAAAATAAACAAAAGTAAAACAATTACATGAGAAAAACGATAAAGTGGATTTTTCGTATTGGTACAAATTAGACTTCTACTCTTGTCCTCTGTCCAAAATGCTCTACATATTAAGTAAGTATTTAATTCCGACAATTCTTTTCCTTCCGCAATATGTATCAAGCCTCGAAGTAGAACCTGTGGAATAATTCTTTCAGCAACAATAATTCCTCACTTGAAAAATACTTGCATTGTAAATTGTGCTTTTTATACTTTCTCTTCGATGTCATTTTCTCGATCTTTCACATTAATTTTTCTGCCATTGGAACGTTCTGTATCGCAATGAGGTACATTGGCTGTAGCGAGCAAATCATTAACAGTGGTTACACGATTTACTTGGGTTGAAATCGAAGGTAGCTCGCTATGTGTTTCCGGCCGAATGTCCGTCGCATTTTTATATCTTTTTTTATTTTTATGTCTGCTCAACTGTTGCACCATTCTCAGACTGGGAATATTTTCTTTGGAAGATATAATATCATCTAAGAAAGAAGTATTTAAAACATCAGTATCAACATAATTTTCTTTTTATTAAAATATACGCCTTACGCTTACCGATATACTGTTTTCCAAAATGAACAAAATCTGAACCTAATTCTGCGATCACGCTTAATTCTCCAATCTTTATTCCCTTATTGAGAATAGTTATACGTTGTGCGGTGCTCCAATTTTTAGTTTTTATAATATCATTAACGTGCATAGTACCGGCACCTAATTCAATCAGTGATTTTTTGTTAAAATGACGGATAAATATTTTAAACTTTACAAAATACTCTGTGTGCGATTTCAATTTTGATATTTCATAGATACCATCGTGGTTAAAATGAATTTCTGTAAAGAGAATGTCTCTGTTAAAACTATTAATATACAAAAAATTAAAGAAATTAACATTACACAGATAATCGGAACATACCTTGGTCCGTTTGCTTTTTAGAACTTATTCTTACAGACTTGTTATTACTCGTTGATTTCTTTTTGCTTAGTTTAATATGTTCAAAAGTCATGTCGTACTGAATAAAATAAGTAGGATGCAAGAAAGTGTTATCATGATCTAAACAATCAAAATAACATTGTAAGACAGCAAAGAGATACAATTTCAATAAGTCTCTAGTTACATTTTATAAACATACGTGACGAGAAAGAAGATTTGACACGTCTGTAACCAGCAGAAGTCAGGGCAAACGATTCCACAAAAATTCTAATACTATTTACTCTGTCCAATAGTAAATTTTCTGAAATATTATTGTATCGTGATGTTAATTTCATACAATTGGAAGATTTTGAATATTTATTTATACGAGATATGTACCTTTTGGTTTAGTATACATTTTTACTGTTGAAGAATTTGTTTGCGCAAAAGATGTGCCATTTGGTTCAATTTTCCTTTTATTATGTTCGTACACATCTAAACTGTCCGACGTTAAATCTATCGAGCTAGCAATAGGAGAGATCGATTCGACTATAGGTAATGGTTTATGATTGTCGTGAATTGATGTTTCTCTGCCCAAAAGGTATTCCCAGAATTTGATGTTATCATTAGTAGACACACGAGACTGTACACTATCACTCAATGAATTATCGCTGAAATCAAATGCATCTTCACCACGCGATTCCCTTAATACTGCTCCTCTAAGTCTTTGCGCTCTGGCAACAATTTGTGTAACAAGTTCGTCCATAGCTTCCTCGTTACCTTTGGTCAAATGTTTCTGAAATTTTGTTCTTCTGGATTTTAAGATGGATTTATAAATTTCATATTCCTTGGCCTTCAAAGTATTTTGTACATTACTTGCTACCTTTTCGGAATATTTAAAACTATCAGTAGTCACCGGCATAGTATCATCGAAACCATCCTCTTTGACATATTTGTTTAGTTTCAAATGCATGTTTGAAGGTTTCGTTGCATATTCTAATTTCATGGAAACATGTATTTCTCCTATTTTACGTAGAGATTCATTTACTATCGGTATATATTCGATATAGGGCTTTGATTCAAAGAGTTTTAATAAATCTGTGATCTTGGACGTTCCTAAGACTACGTTATTCTCTTCGGAAACAACCGTTAATTCTACACACTTGCAGTTTTCTACATATTCCTGAAATAGACTTATATTCGTACGGACAGCATAAACTTCTGTCGTTTCATACTTGGATCTTATGATATTTTTCGCAACGTTTACTGGCCTGGAAAAGAAAAACTATACTTTAGATAGTTGAAAAAAGCAATTGAAAATGGTAAACTTGTGTTTATAAACACAAACTAAAGAAACATTCGAGGTACATTCATAGAAATGTAATCTCTTTATAGAAATCGTAATACTTTACCTAAATTCAGCACTGACAGTTTCACCCCACCAAGACGCAAATATTTTAATTTCTCCAAAACTTCTCTCTGACCAAACGACTTCATCTATAACAAGCTTCAAATAACCATGAATTTTTCCTTCAACTAACGGCGGCAACGATTTCTGAGATTTCCTCTCCAGATCCATTTATTTTCTGTACACAGAGCATGATTGAACTTCTTTACTTGTTTACGTCTAACGCTCTAATTTAGGTTAGCATTATTTAAAGCAAACTGGTGCGCGTCAGATTATTAAGTACAAATCTGTGCAACAATCACCACTTTAAATTACAAAAGATAATTAACAAACACACTTTTATGTATTCTGTTCCCTTTTTTGTCAGCTAACGATAATAGAATCAATATATAGTTTGTCATCTGCGATTCAATTTCTAGCCACAATTCCAAATGCAACTGTGCCGCCACCTTTCGAAATACAACGGGAATTTTTGAGCATATCTAAGCTGTATCAGGGTAGTGTCACTCAATGTATTTTTCTGTTAGCACGAAATCGAACGCTATCTGAATTGTGTGTTGCACACTAACGGGTTAAATCGCGGGGATTTGAAATCCATACTACCCATTCCTTGCTAATTTATAAAAAAAATAATAATTCCTGTACTAAATTCGTGTTAACAGTTCTCCTATTAGAGTGAACTGCCGTGAAGCTGTATATACTCTCTAGACATAACAATATGCGATCCTAGTAAAATTTCCGTTTATCAAAGTGTAGACCTTGTCGGGTGACGTTGACGAGGACAGAATGAGTGAGCATCACCGTACATAGTAGATACACACCAATACACACGTAGATATAGGTATTGGAGCTGTCATGTGGACGTGTCCCTTTCAATTTGTTGATAGCTTCAAAGGAAAGTTTTGAAAGCAGGAGTGGAGACGAGTTCTGTTTTCGGGATTATAAAACCGTGAATACGTATAAAAGCCGAGAATGCAATGCCAGCACGTAGACGACACGTTGGTTTAGAAGTAAATCATGATTTCGTGATCACAACCTCAAACAGTCCCTGGCAGGGCAGTACCATAAGTCCAAGAAAAAACGATGAAAGTGATTATTCTGATTTAACGGAGAACGAGAAACCAAAACCGAACACTGTACCAGCGACGATGACGTCGCGCGACAGGACTAATGAATTCGTTAACGCAATCCGAACAATGCAGAGCCGGACTGCCGCACGAACGGCTGTCGTGCAGAATCCTCGTCGTGCACGACAATTACAAAGCTATTCAAATTTCATGACGATAGCCAAAAGTATTGGGAAAAACATAGCGAGCACTTACACGAAATTAGAGAAGCTTGCTCTATGTAAGATCCTCATGAACGCCTAAGATAAACTCGGAACATCCTAATAACATATTATACATTAATGCAAGAACAAGACCATGGAAAAAAATGTTTTAACATGAACATCTTCGTATAATTTATATTATATGCTTTGGTTGCTTTTTACCTTCTAATTTGTTCAATTCTACCAATTAACTATCTAATAATATTGATTTGTAAGGGGCGACTGTCTAGATTTGTAATTACGTTGTTGTCTTCAAACTAGATCTCATATTATCTAATACTTATATTGTATTAATCACATTGCTATTAAAAATATGAAAAGAACTTGGATGATAGTAGTGAATAGATTAGCTGGCAAGAAAGTAATTTCGGTATTTTAAGGTGAGACGGAGAGCCCAATTTTTTTATTCAAGCAATGAACTTTAATGTACAAGATATTTTCCCTTTTGTTCGATGACCTTTTGCAAAAATGAAGAAATAAAAAATATTTTATTGCTTGAATAAAGAAATTCGGCACTATTTCACCTACAAATACCAAAATTACTTTCTTGTCAATCGAATATTTGAAAAGATATTATTGATTTGTTATATTCATTGTTCTAGTGGCTAAAAGGAAGTCGATATTTAATGACAGACAAGTGGAAATTGAGGAGTTAACGAATATTATAAAGACAGATTTGAAGAATTTGAATTTTCATATAGGAAAGCTACAGGAACTGAGCAAGTCACAGCGAGATGCGTTTGGTACACGTCAAAGTCACCATATAGCCTCGCATTCTTCCTCAATTGTTATGGCCTTACAATCAAAACTGGCAAACATGTCAAATCATTTCAAGACTGTACTAGAAGTACGTTCAGAGGTATGTTAAAAGGAATGGTAGAAAGTATGATAGGCGTGTAAACAATATTGCGCACGAGACAAAAGCTACTTGAATCCATTTAAATTGTTCTTGCATATAGAATATGAGGGAAGAGCAAAGTAGGAGGCAGCAGTTTACTCAAGGTTCTGTATCTACTATGCTACCCCCGAGCGTTGCTGGGAAACAAGGATCACTATTGTTTCAAGAACAAGATTCTCCCTCGTCTGTAACTATAGATTTAGAGCCAGCGATGGGTCAGCTATCCCTGCAGCAAGCAATTCATGATGACACTGTAATATCTCTATTAAAATATAGTAGTAGAGTAAAGGCACCAGTTACCGGATATTTAGTGACGACTTGGAAGCTTTTTATCGATTTGAAGGCATTCTGTAATTTATTTTGCATTATTTGTGATAAACAATTGTTTATCAACTTGTTTTCTGTATCGTCAAATTTTTCTGGATGATTTTGTTAAAAAGCAAAATTTGGTCCCATTTACTGGACACGAGAAATTTCTAATAACAAATTAATTGGTTAATTTTTAAAATCAGTATCACAGTCTTTTAACTAATGTTTTCTATATTTGAAACCAAAATTATTGTAATACTTTTGATTTATATACGAAGGGGAAACATCAATTTTATTATTAAAAATAAAGTAATACTAGGTAGTTCATGTTATTTTTATTAATTTCGAAAAAAGTTTGTTTTGTGTCCGATAACTTGGTGGGTCACGGTAATTGTTACCTTTACCCTAGACAGTAGATGTATTGTGACAATATTAAAACTGTTCATTTGTTAGGATGCATATGTTCAATCAAGAGCAGAAACAATGCAAAGCATTGAATCCACGATTGTTGAACTTGGTGGAATTTTTCAACAATTAGCGCACATGGTTAAAGAGCAGGAAGAAATGGTGGAAAGGTAAAAATAATATTTTCCCGCAAAAGACCTATTAATAGATACGAAATTTATGGTAACCGCGGCTAAGTTGTTTAAACTTAAAGCGACTCACGAAATTTTCATTAAATTTCAGGATAGATAGCAATATTGAAGATACTGAATTGAATGTGGAAGCAGCACATGCAGAGATATTGAAGTATTTCCAATCTGTAACAAACAACAGGTGGTTAATGATAAAAATATTTGCAATCCTCATATTTTTCTTTATATTTTTTGTAGTGTTTCTGGCATAAAGTAATTGTTATATTATTATGCATATTTCTTCTCACGCAATTTTGTAGTCGACCATCCATATCCATTTCTTGTGATACAAGATGATTGAACAGTAAGATAAATTTTTATAAAATTATGATTCATTAGTAATAGAATAATACTACATTTATTGCATTCCTTCACCTCTCTGTTGACTTGTGAATATTGTAAGTATTAATTATTATAAATATACATCAATGTAGACTGCAAGCTACATTGTTGCCTGTAAAATGTAAAAAGGAAACTGGGTAATAAATGTATAATTTTCAATGTGTGATAACTTTTATGTAATATGTACAGAGTATTTGGTATAAATGTATATATAATATAGAGTCGATTATTATCTCAGAAATGATTGAAGTTATATAAAGCTTTTTTTATGCAATTGAAATCATGCAAAAATAGTCATATATACGCGCACAGACTTAGTGATCTTAGAAAAATATAAAATTTCATTTAAAAAACTAAATATGTATCTTCAAAAGCTTGTGGAGATAATTGTATACACTTATACCAGAAATCTGTTGTATACATATAATACAAGCAGTACACTGCTCGTGTATATAAAACATGGGATTATAAAACAAGATAATAATAAATTACGATTTATTTCAATTTTTTAAAATCTTATATAATAATTGCATTTAGTCTAAATTCATATTACAATTTATTTTCTGCTATATAAACAGCAAAACATGTAAGTTTTACACTTGAACAACGTGTAAAATTGGTAATAACAAAAGGGATAAATCATAAAAGTACATAAAGTTTCAGGTTTGAATAAAGAATTATACATATCTATATAAAGAAACATTTTTACAATCTGCTCCAGGTGGCTCGATACATTCTTAAACATTAATCAAATATAATATGTACAATTAGTTTGTCCTCCTCTTTCTTTATGCAACAGTGATGAAACTTGATAGACAAATTTATATCGTTTAAATTTGCACTTATCACATTTCACAAATAATATATCAAAATACATACGGTTTTATGTCGCAAAATAAATGCTAGTCTTTCTATACGTATTAAGGTATTATGCATCACTGTTGATCATTCGAAACATTTTACAAATCGAGTATCGGTTGCTACAGTATCAAATTTAGCGTAATATAATCGTTTGTAACAAAATAAAGCAGTTAAGCTTTGCTACTATGATGTGATTTGTCCAGTGATTCTCCTGAAGAATGTAAGGAACCTGTAAACAATAATATGTTATTAAGATCTTTTAAAATACTCTATTATTTGCAGGTTTTAATACCAGAGAAAAGTATAAAAAATGTATTTTATGAATCTTGAAGGTACGAAAAAACTCAAAAATGAGAAATACGCATTGTTTAAAAATATCGAAATCGACTTTAATAAAAGTGTTATAACAACGATGAAATATATAAGTAAATAAACATTATCTTCTCCGTTTATTTGTGTACGAATAATTAAAAACTTCAACAAATTTTAATTCTATAATATGTACTTTTCTTTTCATTAACACAAATACAGTAAGATTATGTTGATAAATATGTTTAGATGAGACTCGATTACGATATTTTGTATGTATCGAGTTGGAACGAAAGTTCGTAGCGTTTGTAAATTAAAACTGAAAGCTGAAATTGAGATATTTGTTTATAGATTTATTCAATACATATTTTCCATTTTGTTCTATTACTTTTCGCCATTTTCGAGGTAACTTCTCGTGTTACTGAATAAACATATAAATAAATACCTTAATTTTATCTTTGATTCTTAATTTGAAAACGCTACGAACTTTCTTTCCCCAACCCAATATTATGCCTATTGTATATCAAAATAAGTTGCACAAAATCACTTCGCAAAATTGTTCAGTCTAATGTACCATATTCATTTGCAACTATTCCCTTCCAAAGTACTCCAAAATTGTCTCACTTTAGAGAATCGCTTGCGTCCTTGCATGCACAACAAAAAGGGGGAAGAAAATAATTGAATAGAAAAAAGAATGAAAAAGTTATTTCATGTGGCGATGAAATCAACCGTTAATGGATGTGCCAGTTGCTCGTTGTCGTTTGGTCATGTTGTACACAAACCTTTGTGATTTCGTACACGTTCTCGTTGTGACAGATGGTAACCGGAATTGCGTAGTGGCGTCAGTGGTTCATCCCCCCACGAATGCGCCGTTCCAAGGGGTGCTGGCATAATCGAACCAAGGGGAGGCGGAGGAGGGCCATGCATATGATCATTGTCGAATGGAGGCGGAGGTATTCTGAGATTAGGGAAGGATGGAAGTAAATGTGCGGGCATTGGTGGCGGAGAACCTGTGTTGTCGTACCTGCTGGAATTAGGAGGATGTAGGGGCATAGGTGGAGGTGAAGATAATCGACCTCCCAATGGTGGTGGTCGTTGACTAATTTCATACGGCGGTACGTTTGATGCATTTGGCAACGGAGGTGGTAAGTACGGAGGAAACAGCGAGTGTAAATAGGAAGGAGGCGGCGGGGGAGGAACATTCGAGGAACCAGAAAACATTATAGGAGAACTTGATGACTCTGCTCCTATGAATAACGGAGGTGACGTTGCCGTCTCTCCGTTTGCTTCCAAGCCTGTTTGAAAATCATTTTAAGAAAGTATAATTTTTGTTTAAACATCACGTTATGTTAGACTGTTTGGTCTTGTTTGGGGGGTTGCATTAACAGTAGATCGACCTGAATATCTTTAGTTATCCTCGTTCTAAATGTTATTACTAGAAGTATGCAAGAACCCGAAAAAGGGTAGAATAGCGAAGAAAGATATCGGATTTCCGAGAATATTCACGAACCCTTTCCGATCCACATTTTCGGATTTTCGCACAGTTCTTTAGTCGATTAGTGTATCTAGATCGAGCCAAGTATCTACTTCTATACATTCTACTATTACTGTATTTCAAGTAATTACAAAGAATGACGCTAATAAAACTGATGAAATAATAATATGTACAACTTTAAAAGACTCTACACTATCATAGTAGTGGTTGCTACTCAATGGAACTGTAATATTAGAATAAGGTATAACGAACATAGGATATAATCTTCTTATAGTATAAAGACTTACGATGTAATTTTGCCTCAGGATCTATATCATTAATATTCTTTTCTATGAGTGTAAGCCGGTTGCGTAATTGGCCTGCTTCAACTTTGGACTCCTCTAGACGACGCTCGACTTGGCGTGCCTTTATCTTTAAATGTAAATGATTAGAAGATTAGATCATATCATATTACACTTCAATGTAAGACAATGTATTGAATTTGTACCCATTGTTCGCGTGCTTTTGTTTCAATCATAGATATTTGATTCTCGTATTCTCTTTCTTGGTCTAATATTTCCCGTTTCAACATTTCGATTTGTTGCCTAAAATACAGTCATAAATATAAGTCAATTCTAATAACGAAATCATTATTTTGTGACTGTTTATTATGATTCATTTATTGATACTTACTTATAATTTTGTATTTCAGATTGCATTGTTTGTATTCGTTCTACAGTGGATACAACTTCACCCTGTTGTTGCAACCAAACAGATTCTTCCCTATAACGATAATATTTTATATTAACCAAGTTAATATATACCAGATTTTATATAATGTAACAACAATAATGATTTTGTCGTACTTTTGTCTTTGGGCCTCTTTCTCTTTAAAGAAATTTGATAACACCTCGAGACGAGTCTCTGCATCTTTTTTCTCCTTTTCTGCTGCTTTGCATTGTTCACTTAAGGTAGACACTTCTTCCTTGATAACTTTCATGTGTTCTGAAATGTGAAACAAGTAAACTTGAATATTTCTCGCATCACGTGAAGTGTGCATGTGAAAAAAAGTACCTTCTAATAAATTGTGAGCACCCTCAACTTCAGTCAGTCGTATTTTTAATTCGTTTCGTTCTTCAAGTAAAGCTTTTGCGTCTGCTTTAATGTGTGTCACGTTATACAACTTATCCAGATCCAAATTAGAATTTGATTGATTTATAACATCCATAAGATCTTGAGTTACCATTTCTTTGCGTTCCAATTGTTTTTGTAAGGCTACTTTTTCATTAGAAATCTGTTAACAAACGGAGATAAAGAAATTACATATGGTATTCTTATATTTAATCAATTAGTAATTTTTATATTTTACCAATGACTATATTATTGTAAACTTACGTCCTTCAGTTGTATCTCTAATTCTTGAACCTTATCAGTCAACGTCTGCTGTATACTATTCTTACTTTCCACTTCAAGTTTTAAGTTCTCTGTTACTCGAATAAGTTCGACTTCAACCTCTTCACATTTCTTTTTAAAGGATGCTAATTGCGACGACAAAGACTCATTCTGCAAAATGTAGTTGATGTGACACTACATCTGTGTAAACTTAAAATTATAATATCTATCTTATGAAATTTTTATAATTACAAACCTCAAGCTTGTAGAACTCAAGCTGCATATAAATTTACATTTCATAAAATAAATTTGAACGTACCTTGTGTCAAGTTAGAGACATTTTACATGTAATTTATAAATTACCACGTACCTCTTGAGTCTTTAAGTTAAGAGCATTTGTTAAAGATTCGTTTGCAGCTTGTTGAGCATTTAATCGTGTTTGGAGATCCTCCACTGATTGAGCTAATGGATTATCCTCACTGTCAGATGAAAGAACTTCGCGTAGCATTCGCTCTAATTCTAAGCCCGCTTCAGTAGCGCTTTCTAAATCTCTCTCCAATATAGCAACTTGATCTTCCAGATCTGCTTTCGAATTCTATGAAAAGACACAAAATTATTCTGAATTATCTGATTTCTGATTTTAGATATTCGGATAAATGTGAATGTTTTACCTGAGAAGCTTCTAAGTCGGCTTTCAAAGAAAGAACCATTTCATTGGAACCGAATGATTCATCTTCGATACAAGTCAACTAAAATATATATTTTCGGACTAATAAAAATTCTCCAATATATAATTGCTATAACTTATACAAGCAGGGTATATTTTATTACCTTATCCTTGGTTATTTTTAAATTTTCTTTTAACATTGAACTTTCTTTAGTAGAGACAAGCAAATCCTTCTCAAGTTTATTGATTTTAGCTATTAGTTGTCCATCTCTCCTCATATTCTATAAAAATAAGTAATTTATTACACATGTTATTCCTATCATTTAAAAAAAAAAAATCATTTTCATATAATGCGAATATAGTACCTCGATATAATAGTATCCTAAAGAAAACGTAAGTGTTGCAGTAGCAGTAATAATTAAATACATAAACGTCATCCAATAATTGCTTACTATATTTAGGCTTTCCATTATATTTCCGGATGTTTCATCCTGAAATCATTAATGAAATAAAGCATCAAGGTATATACATGTAACGTTAAAAGTGATAAAAACTGCTTACATTATTAATTAAATTATTTTCAGAATCAATTTCGGAGGAACATTCAACATTGTCAGCCGCACAGGCCTCGGGTGAAGAAACTGATAAAAATTTCATAAGAATTAGTAATAACTTTTTTAAAGTACAATGTGCAGCATTTGGAACTAAATTTTAATGGTTCGAATGATATACCTTGTATTTTAAATTCACTACTTTCCAATGTTATTTCTTCTGCAGATATTGTATCATCATTGTGTTCAAGCAAATCTTCGTTTTTGGGATGTTCGGTTTCTTCAATTTTCACACTTTCTATTTAATGTAAATGTAAATGTACATTTAATTAGTATTATACTATAAATTTGTTTAAAACCTGTGCTAAGTATTAAATATTTACCTATCTCTTTGGACTCTTCTGTATGCGCATTCAATAAATTTCTGTTACGAAATTCATTAATGCTCGCCACATTTTCTGATAAATGAATGTATTCTTTTAACACATGTGGTGATTCAGCAGATTCAGAATTGTCATTCATATTTATAACTTGCTCAAGTATATGAGTTTTTACAGGGGTTTCCGAATCAATTGCATTTGCATTTTCATTGGTGTCATTTTGATTTTCATATTTTACATCTGCTTGAATCTCTTTCTGCAATTCTTTACTATCCTCATCTTCGTCAGTGACAATTGTTGTATCTTCTTCATTGACTTGTGTATCTTGAGAATTAATATTTATTTCAACATTTTCTGAATGATTTTTTGGATCTGGCTGATCAGAAGGAGCGTCAAAATTGATGTTAGGAGTTTTTTCACCTACATTATTATCAATGTTGAGAGACGCTAATCCTGTTGAACTGCTTACATCTTTTTCGTTTGCTAAAGGTGCATCATGTTCAATATCAAGGATGGTTAAATTACTTTCAGAAACACTACTGTTTTCCACTAACTTAGCTTGTCTAGTTTCGAACTGAGCTTTCTCCAAAGAATTAATATACTCTGTATTAGTCGATTCAGTAATGTTTAAAGCAATTTCTGGGTCTGTTTCAGAACTATTTGCTGAAACTGTTGGAACAGAGTCTGCATGACCAGTTTCATTTGATACAACAACTGTGGTACTTGCAACAGTGGTATTCACGATATTCTCAGTTTGCTCTCCTGTATTATCATTTGATGTGGATGCATGTAGATCATCACCACCAGAATGTTTCTGTTTCACAGAAACAGTTTCTTCTGTCGATGGCTTCACATTTTGTGCCTCAGAAATAGTTTCTTCTTTCGATGATTTTGCTTGTTCTTTTTGCAATTGAACATCTTGGGTCCCAGGAGGAACTTGTTCCTTCGCTACCTTTGCATCTGGCTCCTCCGTTGCTTTTACATCTTGTTTTTTTGTTACCTTATCTTGTACCTCAGAAGCAGGTTGTTCGTTCGTCAATTGAACATCTTGGGTCCCAGGAGGAACTTGTTCCTTCGCTACCTTTGCATCTGGCTCCTCCTTTGCTTCTACATCTTGTTTTTTTGTTACCTTATCTTGTACCTCAGAAATAGGTTGTTCGTTTGTCAATTGAACATCTTGGGCCCCAGGAGGAACTTGTTCCTTCGCTACCTTTGCATCTGGCTCCTCCTTTGCTTTTACATCTTGTTTTTTTGTTACCTTATCTTGTACCTCAGAAGCAGGTTGTTCGTTCGTCAATTGAACATCTTGGGTCCCAGGAGGAACTTGTTCCTTCGCCACCTTTGCATCTGGCTCCTCCTTTGCTTTTACATCTTGTTTTTTTGTTACCTTATCTTGTACCTCAGAAATAGGTTGTTCGTTTGTCAATTGAACATCTTGGGTCTCAGGAGGAACTTGTTCCTTCGCTACCTTTGCATCTGGCTCCTTCGTTGCTTTTACATCTTGTTTTTTTGTTACCTTATCTTGTACCTCAGAAGCAGGTTGTTCGTTTGTCAATTGAACATCTTGGGTCCCAGGAGGAACTTGTTCCTTTGCTACCTTTGCATCTGGCTCCTTCGTTGCTTTTACATCTTGTTTTTTTGCTACCTTATCTTGTACTTCAGAAACAGATTGCCCTTCTGACAATTTAACATCTTGTGACTCTGTAATAGCTTGTTCTTTCGGTATCTTAACATTTTCTACCTTGGAAACCGATTGTTCCTTTGATACCTGTATATCTTGTATCTCAGGAACCTCAGACACCTCGGGAGTAGTTTCCTTTTCTACACTTTTGACTTCCTTACTTCCAGAGTTAAAAAAATCTATTAAATTAGGAATTTTTATTCCAATCACATCTGCTAATGTTTTCTCAGGACTATTCACAACCTCATTAGCGTTATCCTTCTGAGAAATGGTTTGTACACCATCTTCTTCTTTGCCGTTTAAAATTTTTTGTGGTAACTCTTCAGTTTTTGCAAAAATATTTGTTTCGCCATTTTCTTTATTGGAATCTACTTCTAAATTAACGACTGCATTTTCTTTTTTTGGCACAGCTGCTGTTTGTGGAACTTCTGTTGCAGAAATTTGTGTGGAAGTTTTAGTAGGATTTAAATATAATGTTGTACCATCTATAACTTCGTGTGTAGCTGTTACATTGTTTGGCAGTTCTTTTGAAGATTTTACATCTATAGGTGTTGTTGGAACGCTCGAAGTTTCAACATTCTCTCTGGTAGGCTTTAACTTGTCGGTAATCTTCTTAGGATCGAATTTCTTATTAGATTTGTTAGTATTGTTAAATGGTGATTTAACAGGTACTACATGCTGCAAATTTTTTTGATAGACTTTTTGTTCTTTCAAAAGAGATTTAGGTGCAAAACCACGTTTACCATTAATCTACAATTAAAAAGAATTTATGATACCACTTTTGTATATGTAAATTTTCAATGTACATATTTATATTTTACTTGTATATAGTAAGTATATAGTAAGAATTAAATATAAATATATATACATATGTAAGAAATACAATCTGTAATATTAAGGTAAAAATGAATACATAGTTAAATATACCTCTACTCCCCACAAATCGGTTCTAATTCCATCTCCTTTACTATAAACCGTGACTTCCACATTCGTATCAAATGACAGGATCCCATCTTCTGGTGCACTATATTTGATTGTTGTTCTAGCCGAAGAAATGGGTACTATATAAAACATATGATTAAATAACTTAATTGGATTTATAAAAGGAATGCGGTGTAAATTAAATACATATTGAAGTTAAAATATGGCTTCAATTACCTGAACAGTCAGGGTCATAACATAATTGTTTGTCTGACAATTTAGACTCACACTGTGGTATTGCGCTAAGTATCGTTGCAAAAAGTAGAAATACTACATTAATAATTCGATTTATTTTCATCATATTTTCACTATTACAAAGTTCCACATCACTACTAACATATCATGACACAACCTCGGACGCACATTTCAGCCGTGAAGTAATTAATAAGAAGAGAGCAAATTGGATCAGAAAGTACTATAACAGAGGTGAAACCACAGACGTGATATAAGAATAGACATAACACCTAAATGGGCTTTCGTGTTCCGGGTCTGACTATCTTACCGACATGATCTATATATACTTGTACAGGTTGAACCATAAATCGTGACCAGTAATATACATTATAATATATATATATAAAATATATATATATATACATTATAATATACATATAAAATATATATATTCTTTCTTGTAAGTTGTGTGAAAATAAATACAGATTTCATATTATCAACGTCTGCATTAAAATTGATCTTTTTCGTAAAGTAAAAATGTACGAGTAATAAAATAAAATATATATTACAGTTACAGTTTGCATAAATATTTATAGAGAATGAGAAATGGCCCGTGTGCCAAAGAACCACTCCCGGACTATAATTATTGGTCTAAGGATACTTCGCCTATGGTACGGTAGTCGGATGTGAAAGAAAAATGGAGTGGCGCGTCTAGATAAGCTATTGACCTCGTGGTTGCAGTTAGCTTGCTTACCCGCCGCGAATTAGTGACACGAGCGTGACGAACGCGGAGTGAGTGCCTACTGAAAATAAACAGAAAGTAGTGGAGTGGTGACAAGAGCGCGGGTCGAACGATGGCTTCGCCGAACAAAAAGTCCAAGGAACTGGAGGACCCAAGTTCGGGCGAGGGTGTTGAGTCGCGGGATTACGACATTGAAATACAGAAAACACTCGAAGAGATTGACGGGTGTCAGAATCAAATCGATGGCCTCAATGAGAAAGCCAGCGACGAAATCCTCGAAGTTGAGAAGAAGTATAATAAGTTGCGTAAGCCCTATTTCCAGAAACGGAATGACATTATTAAAAGGATACCAAATTTTTGGGTAACTGCTGTATCCTTTCGTAGAATGACGTTACATTCTCATTAATAATAATTACTAATATATCTTTGACGTTTCTCAGCAATGCCGGCGTCCACCGGCGCTAGTCGCCATCTTGCCTACTTGTATACGTACGAAAGTATGTATAACTACATGCGGTCACGCGGAATATGATACACATTTATTTTTATAGAAACCATTTCTCCAGATTATCCACGCGTTAATGCCATTTAATAATCTGTTACCAGCTTCATGCTATTCATCGATTCTACTAATTGTTTATTTCGGAATAGCAACATTTTCAATTTATTTCGATGCAACAACGTTCATGTACTTTTCTTCGACTATACTATTTCTCTCCGTTTACAAACTATAAATTGTTGTTGCACTTATAATTTCGCAATTTTTCAACCTGCAAATTAAATGCATTCCGACACGCAATTCATCTGAAATGTGGTTTTGATGTATCAAACAGACTCATTTTAGTCGTTCATCCATTACTTGTTTAACGTATTTTGTTGATGATTGTACAATATGTAATCTTCTCGTACATCTTTTTGTTTTAAATTACATTTACCGTTCCTATGTTGTTATTCAAATTTCTATTTTACATTTGTATTGAATATATTGAAAGCCGTATTGTCCATTTACATATTTATTGTATCTTCCATATTAGTATAGACAAGTATAACGTGTACATTTCCTTATTACGTGTATAGTTTGTAAACAACAAAGAAATAGCAGAAATATTGGAAGAAGACGAAGAAGATGCACTTCGGTTTTTGAACAAACTAGAAGTGGAAGAGTTCGAAGATATTAAGTCTGGTTATAGAATCAATTTCCACTTCGATGAAAATCCGTATTTCGAAAACGAAGTACTTACCAAGGAGTTTCATCTAGGTTCTTCTGGTGAGAAAATTTCTAAATCTAAATATTATTGTTTTTTTTTCTATTGTAATACAACTGCAAATAATTTTGTTATTTTAATTTCAACAGTTTGAAATAATGTTAAATTGTTTCTATTAGAAGGAACGAGTGCATCTACGCTTGTTTCCATGCATGAGCATTTTATTTTATTGGATTACATACCAACGACTTTTGTAAACAATTTCCAAATGGAGATTGAAATTGCATTGAACAATCATAGTTTTGATGTATCTCCTGCTTTTTTTTGCAGGAGATCCAGCTTCTCAAAGTACACCCATACGTTGGAAAGAAGGCGCAGATTTAACAAAACGAGCAAAAACCAAAGCCCCATTGAAAGGTCGTAAAAGGCCATTAAAACACAGGTCATTCTTCGACTGGTTTACGGATCATGGTGATCCCAGTTCAGATGAAATAGCAGAATTAATTAAAGATGATATGTGGCCTAATCCTTTGCAGGTAAATTTGTTTATTAAAGTATATACGATCAAAGATTACTAAGCTTCAGTAACATTTTTTAATGCGTTTATACCATACAGGATGTGCCAAAAATGTTGAACTTGAAAGGGGTGATTCATGAGATCATTTGCTAAGGAGTTATTGGGTTGCCAAGAAAGCAATTTCAGTATTTGAAGGTGTAGTATTTGTGAAATGTTTGAAAACCGAATTTCTTTATTCAAGCGATCAACTTTAATCAATTAAATATAAAGTTCATTGCATTGATAAAAAAAATTTGGCTATACTTCACCTTAAAATACCAAAATTACATTCTTGTCAACCCAATATTAACGAAAAATACGGGCCAATCAGAGCGCGGGAACAGCGGATGGAGTCAGCGAGATCTGTTGGCGATTTCGAATCCGTCCGCTGGAGAATATTTTCGAGAAGGAAGTAGTTACTTCAAATAATCTCAGGAATAGGAATCACCCTTTCCAAGAAAATGCAACATTTTTGGGATACACTATATAGATATTCTTATACGATGCACTAAGCGTCTGTGAAAGGAAAATTTGTGAAAGGAAAGCAGGTTGAGTGGTTGTTAGGCACACATAATTTGGTTATTGGGCGAAGTGGTAATATCAGTGAATCATATTAGCAATAGACAGGATCCCCTTTGCCTCTTCATTCCACAGATACATAGTACATAATTAGACTGCGGATCTTTATGCGTTTATAGCAAAATTGAGTACATGAAATTTAAAATTGTCCTCCTCTATTTAAATCAAGTGAGGGAAGAAAGTTATTTGAGTGTTAACTCAATTTAGTTTCTATTTCTTGCAATCGATGTAGACAATTTTAATTTTGCACAAAGATCCGCATTTTAATTATATTATTTTAGATTTTTAAGTAGTAAAACGTACTTTTTAATTTCTTTGTCAAAACAATTCTGCTGCCTTTAGTTTAGTATCGTTGACTAAAATTAAAATACACATAGGTAATTAATGCTTTGTTTATTTGTTGTTAGTATTACTTAGCACCAGATATGGATGTGGAAAATGGTATTGAAGGAGATGGTGAAGATTGTGACACGGAGGAGGAAGAGGAGGATGAAGACGGTGGGGCGGATGATGGCGATGAAGCGGGTGAAGGTGAGGAAGGAGATGATAGTATAGTTGTCGTCGAAGATGATGTCGATGAAGATGAAGAAGAAGAAGAGGCTGTGAACGACGATGATGAGGGGGTAAACGAAGAGGATGAATTATTAGTGGACGATGAAGTAGACCGTGAAGGTAAACATATTGTTGTTCTTTTTATCGATTCATTTATTTCATCGCAATATTTCAGACTGCTTATAAACAAATTCGCGTGTATTTTTATCGGAATTTCTGTTTTACAGATGGCGACGGGGAGGAACCATAATAGAATTGAAAGTTGATTTTTCATAAGATTGGTTACAGTCGTAGAGATTGAAAAGGATCATTGAACATACACATCAGATTGGTTGGACATAGAAGAAGTTTGCAGGACTGAAACTATTGAGCCATATGAATAAAACCTCGGGACATTTTTCGGAAAATACAGTAGGGAACTGAGTTTATAGCAGACCTAATAATTTTTTGCGCGAGAAACTATCACTTGTATGAAAATACAATATTTATTCGATTGCGTTACAAGTTGTTAGGGTAACGACGGGGTCTGAATTCAATTAGATAGGTTTCACTTTGCACTTTGTTCTGTAACAGTGTCGGAATGCAGTACAAACTCCTTAGTTATATTCATATGGCCTAGTCATTTTCTATCGTAGCAGGCATACGATGAAAAACACCTGTTCAGTTTTATCGTGTTATGATTGTATTATGAGAAAAAGTAAATTATAAATTACGGCATAATAGCGAGCAGGTGTTTTTGTTCGCGTTGTCTCTTCGTAATAATTGATTCCATCACATTTCTTCCAGGACGAGGTGTTTCAGGTACTATTTTTGAGGGTGACAGTTTATAATTTAAATACCAAGATCTGTAACGTTCGATTCGTTGTTACCGTGAGAACTATTATTTTCAGACTAACAATGGTAATAACAAGTTGTACCTTATTGCTAGATTACAAATGTGAAGATATCTTTATAATTTATTTAACTGCAATGTGCAGGCTCTTAAAGAAAGAAACAACTTTACTGATTCTCATTAATTTAATATACTTTGAAACTTATATTATTTAATATACTTTTATAGTTAGTTGGATCTTGTTTATAAAGATGTACAGTACATTAATATGAATTAGGTTTGCATTGGTACTCTCTATTCTCATCTGGGAATTTACAATGAATCGTGTATAAAAAAATAAGTTTGATACCATCGTTTCTCATATGACGTATTTTATTCTTTTATTATGTTAATTTTACAGAAAGAAAATATTTGCATATTGTAACATTATATTGTACTGTGTTCAACGCTATTGATTACGTATTATTTGCAAGCATATTTACATTAATATTGTAAAATTTCGAGCATTATACAAGAATGAATTAAGATTATACAATATTTACGAAAAGAAAAGAAATGAAACTAGAGAGGAACAAATATCATACATATGCATGTCTGTTTTAATGGTGACATAAAAAAAGTAATATTTTTTAATTATCACTTTATTTATAGTACTTTTTATTTTGTACGCAACAAATGGGTTTGTTTGAACGTCATAATTTAGTAACCGGTTGAAACTTGTCACGCTCAAAATGGGAATGAACATTGTGCGTATCACCTCGTTCTCATTCTTCCAGATTTTACATGATAAAATTTCGACTTTCGCAAGGTGAAAATATATCACAAACGTTTTTCCACACGTAGTTCGACACGCACTTCTAATTCTAAAGGCACCTTGCCAAATTACTGTTGCGATCCAAAGGTGAAGTTAGAATCAGGAGTCCAATTGTAAAACCCCTGTTATATTTCCTGCGGTGTACCAACAAGGAACACATTACGATCAATTTTTAGGTGTTGGGGTGCAGGTAAAGGTTCTATCGAATGGTTCTTAATCAGCGTTCCCTCTGGGATCTAGGAAAAATCAAATAATTACGCCGCTCAAAGTAGATAAACACTATTTATACCTGATTTGATCATATTCAAAAACTTTCCAAAAGAATACACATGTTTTTAAGCGTAACCAGTTTATTAGGTCGTGGATTAAACAGTTTTCGACTTAAGAGGCGATTTTTCGATTAATATGTGAAATTATTATGATATAAAAATCTCCTAGAATAAGATTCCTATTTTTCTACTAAATATTTAACGTTAGCAATGTAAGCAATTATTTGATTCCTCCTAGAAAGCGATAAGGTGCACTCTTCTACAACGTATACTGTCATGATAAATTTCGAAACAACCAGCTATTGTCCTGAAATTTCACTAAGTAACCGATACGGTATGCGATTGTAAGTAATATATTGGCGCGATGAGGTGCAGGGTACATTCAAGATTCGATGTAAATTTGAATCGTTCGTAGATGCTCTTGAATATCTTACCGTTACTGCAGTCCTACGTTCGGTACACAAACACTTGTTATCTTCGTTGGAAGAAATAGAAGCAAAGCAATAAGAATTCTTTGTAGCATTTAATTTATCGAGGTTTATTAACACATTATTTACCGGTGATTATTCATAAACCAACAACTCACCCTAACAAACTCCAATAATTCCTTTCGGAATTATTGTGTAAAAGAAGATTTTTAAGCTTCGATTTGTTGCAGCACAATTATCGAAAAGCCTATTAGTGGGCTACCGGCAAATGAAGTGTTAGTAGAATCGATAAATTTCTTTCTCAAATGATTTTCACTTACAATATTTGTATATGCATATTTGGTCGATGTTTTAATTATTTTCTTGTGTTTAATTAACTTTATACACGATATAGAAATTCACATTATACACATGATATAGACACTCTATACACACGATATAGAAATTCGATATATCGCTATACACACGATATAGAAATTCATCATGTTATGTTAAATGGTAATGTGAAAAAAGTATATACGTTTGTTTTATTAATTACCAGAGGATAATAATAATTTTGATCAACGATGCAACTGTACAGAAAGTATAGGCACAGTAGTAAACTGCATTGAGTCGACTTTAGGCAGCTCTGTAACATATTCACGAAGTAGCTACACGTATATTTAGTCTTCACCTTTTTCGTTCTGCGAATCTCAAGGGTTGTGTTTAAATGTAGATCAGATCACAGGGTGGTCATTTTTCAAATGCGGGGTCTGCGTCGAAATTCTCGATTTCTTCCGAGTTTCTGCATTTCAAATTCGACAGTTTCGAATTGCTGCGATGTGTTATGGTTATTCTGTACCTCGTCCGCGGAATCATATATAGTCCTGCGAGATGGCACATGGTCGCACAAAAAGGTACCTGTGTCCAGGATGAATGAGTGAAAGGGTAGGCGGGCAGGGAGGAAAGACACAGAACAACTATGGGTGTACACATACATTTTTTTTTCAATCAACGTATTCGTGTTACGCAATCATACATTAAATTAACGAGAATAAAGTTGTCGGTTTGAGATAGGAATGAGTTTTTATATTTGAAATTGCTTAGCGATATAAGATACACGATTATAAAACGTTTTAATATAAAGAGATATCGGTCGAAACATTTTACCCTGAATTTTATTTTTTATTTTGTACGTTCATCCCTCGGTGACAAATTCATCATATCGTTGCATTGACTTTTCGCGTCCTCGCTCTCACATCAACTATTACTTTTTCTAGTATTTATATATTGTAACGATCGTCGATAAACATTGCATTCTGGTGGCACTGTTTTTTCTCTTCTGACATTCAACCTGATCGTCATCCCTGGTTTTCCCATATTTTAAAACTTCTTTATATACAATATAAATTATTTGTAATAGAACGGAAAGTCCACTTCGATTGTGTAATATTTTTCCGCAACGCTGCGAAAGATTTTCGAATATTATTGATGTGACCAAGAAACACAAAATTAATACGAGAGACAAGTAATTATTGAAAATGTAACGATAATAAGTGGTAAATGTAAGAAGCTATTATATAAGATTTGATTGTTTGTAATACACGTTTGTAAGATGTAAGAAATTTGTTAACAAGTTTTTACTCTTATCAAATTCTATTCAACTTGCAGGGAATCAGGGATGTGAAACTAAACGACGATTATCCGAACGATAATGATTCAGAAAATAAATTTTTAGTGGAACGAATTGAGGGGACTTGTCGTAAAGACCGATGAATTTAGGACACTACCCTAAACACACCTCACAGTCTTGTCGCGTGTTCGTTATGATTGCATTTTCTTCTATTATGTTACAGTGAGATGTAGTTGAAAATATTTTTACACTGGCCGCTGCTATTATTTACATACTGCTATACGAACGGAACGATTAATGTATATGAAAAAATAAAGTTGATCGAGTATGTAATTTAAACAACCTGCAGAGAGTGGCATGTCTTATCATATTTACTCTTCGGATCGAATCGAATCGTTTGTACATTGTATTTAGTTTATTTTTTACTACTTGCATACGTTTATTAACATTTAAATATTAGTACATACCTACGAAAGATACTCAGTGTGTTTTATTAACGCTTGCTATAACAGATAATGATAATAGTCAACCTTTTTGGAACTTTTAACTGTTCATTTGCTTGTTTGGATAATCGACGTTTTTATTTCGTGCAAAAGTGAAACGATTTTTTTTTGGTTCCGCTTGCCATTCATTTCGATTAACATTTGCCCTTGACCATTTTCGATTCAATTCAATCGAGAAAACGTGTTCTTTAATGTGTGTGACAAATTAAAAAGCTGTAGAGTCTTAAATGAATTTAAGTGTGAACATGTGATTTTTTAAGTTGTAGAAATGATGAGAGAGATCCACGTTTTCTAGTTAATATATCGTCAGAAGACATCTACAGACTATATTTTACGATACGTAATTAATATTTATTGTGCCATTAGTTACATGCTACAATTTTTCAACGTAGACACTATACTTTAGCGTTATTCAAGATCATCTGTACATATAGAAATAATACGCTAATTATCCACTAAATTATGGATTTGAAGGTAAATATTAATAAAGTATTTCTTTTTATACGATGTATCGAAAAAACTTGATATTATAAGACGTTTTACAAATATCGTTATCGTATAAAACTATACATTAATAACTTTACAAGTATTGAGAGATATTCCTGTAATGTTTCAATTTGCAGCCGGTTCGAATTGAAGCAAATTTTCTAGCGTGTCTAACGAAAGCGAAATTAAGAGATAAATTAATTCCGAACACTCGAATGTATACAATTAAAGATGGAATAACAACGATCTGACAGCGATTTATCCTCCACCAAACAAGAGCATGATCAAATTTGCACTTTCACAGATACGAAAGTACAAGTGTGTGCCAGCAATTTCTGGTGAAATAAATTTGAAAAAAGAAAACAAAACACTAAAATTGTATTCTACAGGATGACCCTGGGAACTGGGTCAAGTTACTGCTCTCTTTTAAAGTAAAAATAGAAAAAAATGATAGTGGAAAAAATCATATGTCATAAATACGTCCTGATTTCCTATGACCTTATTTTTTATGTGAGTGCACCGATGCGCTGCGCCCGCCAGGTGCAATTGCAATTTATTCTTCAACATCTGGCGGGTGCATCCATATTAAAAATAAGGTGATAGTAAGTTAGGATGTATCATGACATAGGATTTTTTCCTCTCTTTCTATTTTTACTTAAACAAGAGCAGTATAACATGTTCCAGTTTCCAGAATCACCCTGTATATACTCTGTACTTCTATTTTCTATAAATCGAAATTTTCTGTAATCGTATTTACGGTACCCTTGAACTTATTTCACAGTTTCAGTGATTAGAACTGGTTTTGTAGTTTCTAATTTCCCAAAGAAGGAGAAAATTTCTATCTATCGTATGCCTACACGTGCTCCAATAACCATACGTTAACAAAACCAAAGTAGAATTTCAACATACATATTTATTTACATAAACTTCTTATATCGATCGTATCATTGCTAATAACAATTGTTCGATCGTAAAAAACAAACTTAACTAAGCAGTTTTGCTAATTATTTTAAATAATCAACGTTTCGGTCACTGATTTGGACCATTTTCAAGATTAATTTAAAATTGCGTCTGCAAGAAAAAAATAAAAAAAAGACACGAAAACATACAATTTTCTAAAGTATTAACTATTCAATTTTTAAACGTAAGGGAAAAACATATTCACAATTTTTCATTCACTTGCTTATGTGTGATACATATTTATTAATAGACTGCAGATCTTGATGCATTTATAGCAAAATTGAATGGATAAAAGTGAAAATTGTTGAAATATTTTGAGAACTGAAGATGTCAATATATGTTAAGGGAAGGAATAGCATTCAATTTGGTTTTTATTTCCTGCAATCGATGCAGACAATTTTTATTTTACACGAAGATCCGCGATCGATTTATTAGACTCCGTTCAAAATCTTCACGACGAGTCTGACACGACATTTTAGAGTAAGGGGTTAATATTATCAAGAGTGATCTGAAAACTCGAATCCGTTCGACGTTGATAAAATATTGTAGTCGTACGGTGTGGATGAGAAACGGCGATTTGGAGCATTCCGCGGGTGATTACAGTGAATCATTGTGTCTCTGGCAGCTTGAAGGACTCGGGGTTTATGATAGCTGAAAGGAATCCCTTACCTTCCTCGTGTTATATCATCGTTACGTCTTCTCCGGCTGGAGTTGTTGGTCCCCGGCCGGGAATACAAGTAGACCGTACAAGTAGACACATGCTGCTGTCACCGAGGACGCAAAAAACCACATTTCAGATTCAAACGGAGTCAGCGTGCAGACAGCCGACGTGGTGGACGACGAAATATTTGACTTTTTCACAACACGAGACACTGTGGACTCGGATGTTACACGATCGCCACTGTGTTGCGCGTGTCACGGTCATCGCAACCTCGTTAACTCGATGATGACTGCCGGTCTATTCGCTGCTTTTCGTGGCACACGATTCCTCTCGCTCTTTCTTACCAAACTTATACCAAAACTCATAAATGGAAATATACCCGCCGATCCCTTTCAAATCATTCAAGCGCAGTTTTAATCATTTTACGCTTTGTCCTAACCCTTACCGCATGGCGACTCCGTATCACTATTAAAAATTGCTGTACCATTATTGGAAACATTATTTGCATTATTAAACGTGATGGGATCTCACCAATTGTTAAATATTTAAGAATTGCATGAGGTATTAAATCAATTTCATATGCATAGAACGAAAAAAATATATATAATATATAATAATAATTTTCGAGTTAAAATAGCTCCGATTGTAAATGGATAGTCTGGAGCGTTGTTAGTGTTAGTATACTTTTTTTCGAAATGTTTATATACTTTTCTCTAAATATTCATTTTAAGCATTGTATTGGATTGGAAGCGCGGAATAGGCTGATCATTGTGTTCACTCGTTTGAATCGAAGTTTGTTAGTAGATACCTCTTATTTTCAAGCAATTTACATTTTCACGAAGGCGCATTAACGTGCTCTCGAAGACAAGCAGTCTCGAAGACAAGTACAGCTTATTAAATTAAAACTTGATAAGGTGTAATAAATTTTTGGAGTCGCGTTAGCGTCAATACGGTTTACAGACAGCGTCCCTGAAAGACTGAATAAGAAATAAGTTTTTAAACGATATAAGTGTTTTTATATTTATATTTCATTATTATAGATGATCATAGAAGTTCGTACCCTATTTAAAAATGAAATGCGCGCGGTTATATTCAAAAAGTAACAAGTTATATAATTATATTAATATATAATATAATTAATATGGTTAATATATAGCAGGCATATAATTAATATGGTTATATAATTATATAATTATATAACCATAACTCCGAACAGATTACAATCTGACTTCTTTTTTCCTAGAAGTTATAATAAATTCGATACGAACATTTGCAATCATCCGATATATTTGTGCGAAACACAAAGTGAAAGATATATTTGATCTTTATCGATCAAACGAACTTACATAGCCTAGAAGAGCGTTTGGACATCTTCGGAGTTCAAGTTTTATTAGAGGGGAATTTCAGGATTGAATGAAGTCGACGATTCGAACACAATGCCGATTCTTGATCGGCGTCACAAAGAAGAAGAATCCTGACAATTCATAGAGCAGACGAAGGAGGGAATATAACACAAGATTTACCCCCTACGGGCGTCACGGAAATTCGCGAGATCAACAAGGCGTCTACTGTCCACGGGACACTGACAAAAAAAGGATCTTTGTGCCTCGTGACAGCGAGCCGGGAGCATATGCCGCCAGTAGAAGTCGCCAGTGCTATGGCGAAGACGCTGTCAAAACTCCTGGAGGGGACCGCCTTTTGAGAAAGAAACACGGTAGCGAGTAGCGATGGCTCTAACCACTCTCGCATATTACAAACCTACAGAATCTCATAAAAGTATGCACTGCTCCGACACATTTCCAACAAGTGCAGAAAACATGTTTAAGAATAAATATCTTCTAACAAATTATACATTTGGTTGAACACGATGATCAGCCTCGCTTCCAATGTGTAGCTTCGTTATCCCCATATTATAAAACATATAATAGTCAATTTTCAAAATCGACTTCGATATGCACTAACTTCTTTCACCTAGTTCAATGTAAATTTCAAAGATTATTTGATGAAATCCCACGGAGATATATGTGGTACCACAAACTGTGTTTTGTAGAAATGACTGGGCATGTAGTTCTGGTTTAAAATAGTTAGGCCAATTTTTCAGCAGACGTACGTAAATATTGTTTAAACATATTGTCTAAACATTTAAGTAATGTACGAGGTGTTGTGTCAATTTCATATCCATAAAATTGAAAAAATCATGGAGAATGGAATTATTACATTAATATGAAAATACGATGATACGATAAATTAATATGAAAATAAAAATTTGTCGACCGTTCTGATATACATATATGTAACCCTCTGAAATTGTGCATGTTCTTTCCTCGAACACGGTTTAAACTTTCAGGAGTATATTTTCGAAATACTGTACTGTTTCAATACGTGAAAAACAATTGAAGTACCCTCTTAAATTGAATTAAAATTGGTTTTTGGTTAAAATTGGTACCATGTACAAATGAGCCTTTCAGTTGTTGGCCAGTGTGCGCCGGTCCAGACGAGAAGAAACGATCCACGTGATGGAGGAGGAAGCTTCGAGAGGAGAAATGAGATGCGCATAGAAAGGTGCAGAGAAGAAAACCGAGGTACCGGCAAACGGGACGTTTCAATGCACGCTGAGCGCTCGTCCGGAGCGCAGGCGAACAACAAACAACCGTTTCTGTTTGCGATCTTCGGTGTCTGTGGAAAACAATTAACGAACAATCTCCTTGGTTAATTCACGGGGTACCAGTGCCACTGTTCACGTGGAAGATACCGATTTCGTTCCAATCGTAAAGCGAAAATGGCCCGCCACATTAGACCATTCTTCTTCCTGCTTCTGGCTGTTCAAATGGAACTATTCTTTCCTCGGGAGCAAGGTACTGTTGGATATACTTGATCCATTTTAAAATTTCATTAAATAATCCATTTTAATTTAACCCTTCGCTGCACAGTGTATCATATCTGTTAGAGTTAAAAAATTTGGTATACTTATAGTAAACTAAGTTTTCTTATTATTCGAAATTATGTTTATTTCTCTGAAAATGTTGTTTTAATTTTTTTTAAAATATTGTTCCCTTAAATGAAACACAAAAACTGACCTTCTTACCAGTGAAGGATTAACGGTTTGTCATTTTTGCGATTATTGAAATTTTAAAGATTGATCAGAGATTTAGTCAATAAATCTGGTAACAACAATAGGTTCTTGTTATTTTTACGAAGTGATTTAACATATTTTCATTTAAGTGCTTCTCCGGTCTAACGTTAAATAATCGTCGAGCATCGCGAGGCGTCTGCTTTCGATGATTTAATGCCAGCCATGGGCTAGATCCATTCAAATGTTTATGCATTCGCTTTTTGTTTTAGCATATTTTCGAACCTACCTTTCTTGGCATCAACAATGTTCTTTTTATTGGACCTAATTTAAATAGGTAGCGATTTGAATTGCTCCGCTAGAAAATTCGAATTTGGATAGAACGTATATCGAACTCTGGGTCAAAACGAACCCCGAGTCTCGTGATTCGAGGGTGAAGCTTGGATCTTCAGGTCCCACTGATTGGTCTTATTGTTTGCCGTCTAATGTTCGACGCAGAAAGATAATGAACGGAATATGCATTAGAGTCGTTTGATTTCTCGGAATCGGCAATTGCTGATCACGCAGTTCTAGTAGGTGTAGATCCGAGCAGAACTCTCCAGATGAATGATTTGATAAGTAAGGCTGATTAGTTTCAGTAAATAATCCAGAACGTTCTATATCTTCAGGATGTTACAAATTTTTATTCGCGGCGCAAAGGTTTGATCATTTACAACAACACTTAGCCATATTTGTGAGATACTAAACTATATTATTGTTCGAGGTTGATCGAGCACGCATTTAAATAATTTTTATACAGTTTGATTCTCGTGAAATTTGGACAGTTTTCTATTCTGAACTTTAATATCAAAAGGTTCCACGAATTTTCAATGCAACAAAAGTGCACGACTGTACATGTCACTCTTATCACTGAACAAATCACGGTTTTCCCTAGTAACTACTTGACATGTATACTTTCTACTGATTTATTGTGGTTTCTATTTAAGCGGTGTTGCAGAATCACTGCTGTAAATATACAAGCATCGTCGCTATCGTAAACCTAACTTGATTAACGAATAATAAACACAATCCTTTCCCGTTAATTTAATTCCAACTTTTATGATTACAGTTTTACCGTTGCATCATTTGATCAAATGTAAAAATGATTTCTCCGCTTGTCACAGACGCACTGACTCACTAGAAATATGTACAATGAAAATAGAACATTATGAAGAAAGAATAGGCCGCGGACGATTAATGAAACTTCGTAGAATCTTTATTATAATCCGTCCCTTCTTCTCTTCCATACTTTATATAGAAATATTTCGTGAACGCTGTTAATCCGATTGAAATCGTTTAATCGCACAATAGTATTGAATTGTATTAATAGCCTCAGCATTGCTCTATTGAAATATAGATCAGAGTACTTTCACTAAAAATTGTTTAGTGAGTTATTTAGTAAAAATATCGCTCAAATGGCTCTTAAATAAATTTTTTACGTTTTATGTTTTCATGTATATTAATATTAAATAATATTAATTAGACAATATTAATTTCCAAAATTATGCACGATTAAATGTTTTGTGTATAACAATAAATTAGTGAATATCGTATTGGATGTTAGCAGAAAATTAAACTATGGAGATTAGAATTAATTTTACTAAATAGATTCGGTCGAAAGCTATTCTTCTTATCATGTGAAATCGTTCCAACGAGAGGAAGGACTCAGCCTAGTCGGGGGTTTGTAAAAATGTCACGCAAATAAGAGATAACTTCGTCAGAAGTTTGTCGTTGTTCACGAACACAGGATTAATTGCTCTATTTCCTCTCTTGCAATAGTAATTTCAAAATGATAACGTGAGAAATATAATTGAAGCAGACATGTGATACTTAGACAAAATGAAAAACCAGAAACCGGTCATTTGATGGGCGGTGATAGGTTTACTATAATAGATTTTTCGAAAAAAAAGATAATTATATAGAAAAGGTTTGCGTACTCCGATTTTGATGAAATTTTAATATGTTATAGATTTCGACATTTTGAACAACTTTTTCCTGTTCCAATATCGGGGGTCGCTTTTAGTTTTCGAGATATTTGCAAAAGACTATCGCTAATACTGTATTGAATTTTTCGTATTCCTGCATGCTCCGACGCATCTGTTTGTTTTTTCTTTGTAAAAACGTTACAGAGATGAGAAGCGACAGTACCACATACACCCACCCAGTGTTTCTAAAAAGGAGGTTCTCACATTAAACAATATAAAATGAACTAAAACCGAAACCAATTTGTTTTATAATCAAATTCGATAATATAATACATGTATGCTGTATTGGTCTCAGTTGATTTTATATTGTATAATGTGAAAACCTTCTTTTTAGAAACACTGAGTGCGTGTTAAGCACTGGGTGGGTGTGCGTGGTATTGTCGAAAAAATAAGGTTTATTATTTATAATTTTTAAAATTGCACTAAACAAAACATCAGTCAAAAAATGCATTAATTCGATTATCGTAATTAGTCTGTCGTCTGAATGAAAATTCTCTCTCATCTCTACAGCGTCAAAATATAAAGAAACGCCGCACCGGATCAGGCTTATGTTGCCGCGGAGGGCGCAGGAATACGAAACGTTCAATACAGTATTCGCGGTAGTTTTTTGCAAATATCTTAAAAACTAAAAGCGAAGCCCCTATATCGGAAAAGGAAAAAGTTGTCTAAAATGTCGAAATCTGTAACATATTAAAATTTCATTAAAATCGGAGGACGCAGACCTTTTCTATATAATTATCAAAAAAAATATATATTGAATTCGTAGGATCCCTTTTCGCCGATGCAAGGATGGAAGCGCAATTCGAAAAGTGCTGTGGCCTCGGTACTTCCTGGGCAATGGAAGGGCTCGGCTGTGAAAAGTTTACGGGCCCGGTATCTGGGGTGCCTACAGTGGAGCAAGGTCTTTGCTTGGAAGCTGTAGACATTTGTTGTGTGAAAGCGTATCACGAACAACAATGCAAGAAAGGGAAGTCGGATGCGCGTGCTGGTTTAGCATGTGTCTCCTCCGGTGCCAAAAAGAGACGCACAGGACCCGGTGATTATCATCGCGACTGTTGCGAAGCATGCAAATTAGGTAAACATCCATCATGGTTTAATAAATTCCACTAAATCATAATCATTCGTTTAATTATTCAGTGTTTTTGTTAACTCTCACACGCTCCTCGAAAATAGCTGCATAAAAGAGACTAGGATAACAATTCACCCATTTTTATTTTACACGTTAAGTCAACACATTATGTTTTATTTATAGCGTAACATTACAAAGAATGACATCTCACGATGTTAACATAGAAGTATGAATAATTTTACAATTACAAATAATTAATTAAATAATTTCATATAATCATCATAATAATTAATTAAAATAATTTCAACCCTTTGCTTTACGATTTATTTTACCGTTTTAGTGACTAGGATTTTTGTTTTGTAGATTGTACTTTCCCAAAAGAGGAGTCCATTGATATAAATATATGTTCTCCAATAGCTGTATATTAACAAAATCATGAGCCAAGGGTGCTCTGAATCGTAATCATTTATTTGTATAATTATCGAGTCTTTTCGTTGAGGCGATATTGTTAACAGTGTTTTGTTAAGGCAATATTATTGGTCTTGTCAACGGAATAATTTGATTTTAGGCATTTTAACGGGATCCATGGGCCAAGGGTGCTCCTTCCAAAGATTTTCCTTCGGAATTCCATGGGATCCAGCGTTTTTGGAGTGCTGCCACGAGGCCTCACCAAGTACCTCAACAACATTTACTTCGGATTCTACGAATTTAACTTCAACGAGCGAGAATACTGAAACGTCTCCTTCTTCACCTTCTTCGCCTTCGTCGTCTTCGTCGTCTTCGTCGTCTTCCACGCAGTCCACAGAATTTTCTCCGTCGATTCCCACGCCGCGTAAGAACCATTACTATTCGATTTCTGGATTATTACCACGCTTTTATTTATAGTCAGTAATATCTAAAAAAAATGATTTTCTCCTTCTTAGTGCATTTTAATATAAGCGTGGTTTTTAAAAAGTTTTTTGTAAGATATAGTTTACTGGTTCAATATAATTCATGTTCAACGAAAAATATGCATGTTTAAAAATAACTTGTGCACTAACACTAAAACTACCGAGCACTGAAAACGATTAAAACGTTTTAGTCTATTTATTTCGGATTCATTCAACTTTTATTGCAATATGCGTGTGGATAAAGAAATATGTTTGAATCGATTTCCATATAAGCAACGACGTCATTTCAATAATTACAAAATTTAAAACGTAAGACCGGTCGTTTGACCAGCAGTGGTAGGGTTATTGTTAAATTATTAATTTAATGAAAGTATTATTTTTGTAAATCGTTCACAGCTATGGACGACATCTGCCAACTTATGAAGGGAATGTTGTGCTCTGATATTTGCATTCCCACGCCTGGATCCTACTACTGCAAGTGCAGGGAGGGTTTCACTTTATTGGAAGACCAGAAAACTTGCAGACAAGACCTGCCATCGGACAGGTACAATCCTACTTGTTCCTAGACTGTGGAATTTTAAGCAACATAAATATTGTCTTGATTAATTGCAATTTACAGACCTGCACAGAGATTGATTCCTTTTCTTCATCGTTTGAATCAATTTCTGTCTATTTTTGTCACAAATGCATAAAATTCTATTATTAATTCTCAGAGAGAGAGAGAGAGAGAGAGAGTGAGAAAGAGAGAGAGAGGACACTAATCAAGTCCATTCGGACAGTCGTTTATCAATACTGTTTTCAAAGATACATTATCTAGACTCATTGATCTCTCGTTGCACTCGATTAAACAGCCTCCAATTTAAATTAATCGCAAGTATAGCTTGACAACTAGACGATGCCTTCGAAATGTTGGGTCAAAATGGACCCGTCATATCTGAGAACTATTATTATTATCACTAAACTGCAGATCTTTGTGCGTTTATATTTATTATAAAAATTTTGAGAAAAGTCTCGAATATGAAATTTGATAGAATTTTCTAAAATTTTTATTCGTTTTTGATCTACGAAGGCAGTTCCCATTAAAAACAGGATTTTATTTAATTCTCCTTTCTTAAAGTTCGTCTACAAAAATTGGAAAATGCATAAACATCCGCGATCCAATTATTATTAAAAGCAATACCTACGGGAACGAATAATTGTCTAATAACGGTGAAAAATAAAATTGTTCTAATCTAGATGCAAAACAAGTAATCCATGCGAGCAACGATGCACAGACAACGGAGTCGCAGTGACCTGCAGTTGCGATCCCGGTTACGTTTTGGCGAACGATAATCATTCGTGCATTCCCAAATCAGCCCAGCAGAAGAACACCGCTGCAACAGATCAAACCACTGATTATTCACCCATGTGCCCAATGGGTTATCGCTATAACGCTACCAATCAGGTCTGCGACGGTGAGTGATCACTCAGGTTTACCAAGCAAGAATTACAAAACCTTTAGGGTATCGACACAGAAGTGTCTCCACTTGCTGCAAAAATATTGCCTGCCCGTCCAAAGTGTGTTCGTCTAGTGCTAGAAAAAGGATTTTCTTTTCCTGGTATAGTAAAGCCTTCATCTAACAAGTGATGTCGCAAAAAGTAGAACTACACGATCTAAGAACCAGCACGGACCCGACGGTTTTTCGTAGATCAAGGCTTTACCGAATCCGAGTTTGCAATGTATGATCTCGTTCTCTGAGATAAGTATTTTTAATATCTCAAAAAATTTCATCCGCGAATAATCAGCACATCAAAGCCTTTTTATATTACGATGAGATTTATAAAACGTAATCGTAAAATAATATAATTGATGATAAATTTCGTCTTCGAGTATCCACAATGAAATATATATATTTTTTTATTAAATATATATATATATATATAATTTTAATATATATTTTTTTTAATAATAATTTAAACCCTAAATAGTATAAAATTTTATATAAAATATATTAAAGCAATGCAACTCAGAAGAAATCGTTCATTTTAGCCATTCCATACTGCACTGTGCTCCCTTAAACTACAGTGTGACCAAAAATCACGGCATTTATAGATGCTTCATGAAACAAGCTTTATTCTTCGACGACGTATCATGTTGCACTGCAATTCTGTTATGTAAATGTTGCTTTTTGTTCGCATTGTGTATCCTACTGCTTAGACGTGAACGAGTGTATTGAAAAAGGACTGTGTCCTGGCCAGTGTGAGAATACTATAGGATCTTACGTATGCGTGTCAAAAGATGTGCTCAACAATGTACCTTACGAGGACTGTCCACCTGGGTACCAATGGGAACCTCTCGCAGGACTTTGCACAGGTATGGTAGCTGCCACATTGTTGAATAATACATACACAAAGTCAAAAATTTCAAGGAATTTTCTTGATGAAAAAACATTTAAAATATTTTATATTTGAATATCCTGTACACTTCTAAAATGAATTACTGTCTGCCAGACATCGATGAATGCGTTGTACTGTCGGAACCATGTCCAGCTGAAAGAAGTTTTTGTGTGAACACACAAGGTAGTTTCAGTTGTGTGGAAATGAAGGGAACAAAATCTTGTCCTGCCGGGTTTAAGTTCGATAAATCGTTACAACAGTGCAAAGGTACGAATTTTTATTAACGGTTGATGTAAAGATGGGAGTTCCAACAGGTAACTCGCGAGCCACACGCGGCTCCTTCCCCGCTTAACCCTTTGCACTCCAAATTTTACTTTTTTCTTTCTTTTTGTCGAGTCGTACTCGACGAAGGAGTGCAAAGGGTTAAGAGGGTAAGGTAATCCCTAGAAATAACTAGAATACTAGTAGATTTAAAGGTGAAAACAGTGTTTGGGGGGGTTCAATTGTTATATGAGCATATTTTGAGCTGCACAAAGCATCATTTGATAGAGGAAGGTTCATCATATGAGTGAGAAAGGTCTTTTAGAGACAAAAAAAATGAGTTCAAAGTAGAGCGAAAAGAGTTTTTTGATTTATATGATGTTTTCCGCTGAACCTTCCTCTATCAAATGAAACATTGTGCAGCTTAAAATATGTTCGTATAAGGTTAAACAGTGTTCGAAACTTTAGGCATTTCCCTCGCTCTTCGACTTCATCGTTGCCGTAGAACTTCCCCCTTTTACGCCACTCTACCCTACTCTAATGGAACACCCTGATGTAAAGTTACAAAAACTAAATGAGCTGTCGTTTCTTTCTCACGCAGATGTGGACGAATGCGCAGAGGGTATTGATAGTTGCCTCGAGGACAGTGAGGAATGCAGGAATACTGAAGGAGCTTACGAATGTGACATAAAATGTCGAAAAGGTTTTGCTTACAGTAATAATCTGGGCGTTTGCATCGGTAAATATTGTCCTACTATTCGTTTGACATATTGTATAGGCGTAATTATTGTTTAACCGAAAGTAAGTTATTGATCGTGCTTTCTCCTGTAGGCACATGCATGCTTAAGTATTCATCTTCTACGTTTAATTACCTAACCGAATAATTATAAATCATCGAGTCTCATTTGAATGATCATGCACGAGATCTATAGATTGATCCAGCACGCATTGTTACCTGCATGTGAGTAAGAATATTTACAATCTATAATTTCCTATACAAAAACAATTTTTCACTGAAAGTATACATGTTGCATATACTGTTCACTATCAAAATTTGCTTTAACACTCGCGCAGTGAATTAAATACTATTCTAACATAAAATTCGTGCAGCGTTTAAAAAGTGTTAAAAGTAATGCTAACAATGTTGTTAATTAAATGGATAGTAATATTGATCAGCGAACAATTATTATAGATCTTATTCGGTGGTATTTAATATTTTGCGTTCCCAGACGTGGACGAATGTATCGAGTCGAATAATCCCTGCCCCGAGTTGAATACTATCTGCAGAAACACAATTGGAAGTTACGAATGTACGCCGCAAGACAGCTCTTTGCCACGGTACTCCTTTGATCAAAAGGCAGAGCAGCCGATCTGCTTTGCGGGATACAAGCCGGCAGATAATCCCAAAGAAGCTTGCATCGACGTCGATGAATGCAAAGAACGATTACACTCCTGCGAAGCAAACGAACAGTGTGTCAACGAAATCGGTAGTTACAGGTATGCTTTCTCTGTTAACCAATGAACCCCTTGACCACTGTTGCCAATGAACCCCTTGACTACTGTTGCCAATGAAACTTGTCAGGTGCGAATCATTGGGCGAAGAGGATGCGAGTTCCGATCAAAACGTGGAAGATACTAATTTTTCATATAGTAGACAGTACGAACATCAGATCGGTGCTCCTGGAAAATCGATACTTCCAGTTGTGAATCGAACCGTGGATTGCCAGTCGGGATTCATATTTGATCCACACAGTCTGGACTGTATAGGTGAAGACGACCGTTAACGCGTTTCTAGAGTAATAACAAGGAGTCTAGATGATATCGGCGCAAAGGTTCGATCAATATTACATTAAAGCAATCGTGCTAGTTTGGTTAAACTTTCAACGTTTCGATCCCAATATTGATCCTTTTCAAGAAAGAGGAACTGCGTCTGCTTTATGAAAAAATTAGAGACAGGAATATATGTATAAGCACATGTTGTTTCAGTGCCGGTACACAATCATTTATCATATTATATCAAATATCATCATTTGCGCCGATATCATCTAGATTACTTGTTATAAACTACGCTACGATCGATAATCAACAAACACAATTTCTAGAGTAATGTTGAACATATTATATAAATTTTCTTTTCTAGATATCGACGAGTGTAGCGACGGATTGTCGAATTGTGGAATCGGAGAACAATGTGACAATTACGAGGGAGGATACAGGTGTTCACCAGTGTGTCCTCCTGGCTTTCAGCTACGCAACAACACCGATCGATTCAGTAGGATAGACGTATTCTGTGATGATATAAACGAATGTACACTTGGAGTACATACCTGCAACCTAACCAGTCATGATTGCGTTAATACAAACGGTTCCTATTTTTGTAATGCAATAGCTAAGACGACAACGACCAGAACGTTTGTATATAGCACGAGAAGTATGAAGATACAGGTAAATGGGCACTTGGGTAACTGGTTGTCAACGAAAGGGTTGGAGTCTAAAGAAATTTCAGTAATCCGTCGGTTAGTGGTAGTAATTACTAGTCATACGAATAGAATGAGTTGTGATTAGTTTAACCCTCATCCACACAGGTAATTTTTTATACGATTCTGCAGGAAGAGGTACCCGGGTACCCATATAGGTTGCTGCATACTGTTGTAGCGTCATCGTCGCTACCAGCAGAGTTGTGCAGAATTACAATTACGGTCCTTGACGAACCATCTACCTCAGGTTCGTACATATACCTGATAACTGGCCCCGCGTGACCTGGAGATTGTTTATGGCACGTCTTCGCTACTATCGAGCTTTAAAATTTGTACTGAGAAATAGTCGTACTATGAATCACAATTGTATAGGATCTAATTTGCCTACTTAAACCTTGTGGTACCCGGGTACCCTCATCATAGCGAATGCGAAAAAAAAAGGTTTGGGAGTTTTTTTTTTGTGAAATGTATAAAATTTTTGTTTAATACCAAGGATATTAATTCATCTAAAGTAGATTTGAGATGTCACAAAAGATGAAGGACATATCAATTGAAAAATATTGAATATTATTTGAATGAATTTGAAATAGGTACCCGGGTTCCACGTAGTGTGGATGAGGGTTAAGTTGCATACAAAAATCCAGGAATAGTCTTTCAAAATTGAAAGTTTACCTTATATATGTGTATCATATATGTGTAGAGTGAGACCCTGTTTTCTCCCTCACCTCCACAGCGTGTTTACAAAAAGAAAGTAAACAGACGCCTCGCGGATCAGGGTTACGTTGCCACGGAGCGTGCAAGAATACAGAAAATTCAATACAGTATTATCAATAGTTTTTTGCAAATATCTCGAGAACTAAAAGCGTTCCCTCTATATTGGAAAAGGAAAAAGTTGCTTAAAATGTTGAAATCTATAAGATATTTAAATTTCATGAAAGTCGGAGTACAGTGACCCTTTCGCAATAATTACCAGTGAAGTCTACAAAATTGTATTTGCAGGACACAGATCCCTTCTCGTACCAGAAAACCTGCGAGCGTGGGTACGCGAGGAACTCTAGAACAGGTGATTGCACTGATATCGACGAATGCAAGGAAGGTCCAGGTTGTCGGGATCACGAGCAGTGTCACAACACACTCGGTGGTTACGAATGTTCGCCACTGTGCACCAGTGGCTGGTATTTTAGCCCACAGACGAAAGGTTGTCAGGACGTGGACGAGTGCCTCCTAGGTAGGCACGATTGTCCTCAAGGAACTCATATATGCGTCAACAGAAATGGTTCTTTCTTTTGCGATCTGATACGTCCTTGTAGCAGCGGCTTCAAGCGCGCTGTCAACGGCAGTTGCGTCGATGTCGACGAATGCCTGGAAAATCAGCACACTTGTCGGCTAGAGTTACATCAGTATTGCGTGAATAAGAACGGCAGCTTCGAGTGCTTAACGAGACTGCCGTCTTGCCAGTCGGGATACGAGTATTCTCTGGCCACCAGACGTTGCGAGGACATCGACGAATGTACCACTGGCCAGTACAAGTGTGACTCTAGATTTTCTGAGAGGTGCATCAACCTGCTCGGCACCTACAGGTATGTCACATCGGTAGACTGTGGATCTTTATTCTATACAAATAAAAATAAAATGCTTTAAGAATAGCTGGATCGATTTTGCTAATTTAAAAAAAAATGTTCCTAATAGTAGGAGTAAAGTTTTTTCGGAAAGAAAAATTGGAAAAGTTGTCCGGAAAAATTCTTAAATTCGTAATTCTTTTTTTTGTTTTGTTATGATCCTGGAAAAGTAAAAATCATGATTCTTGAAACGGTGCAAGTAGCAGGTTGACATGTTTGGCAATTCACAAAACGATCACAAGTAAATTTATTGAAATTTGGACAGGACAATGTCTGTCGGGTCAGCTGTTACAAAACAAAAATGTTCATCAGCGATTGTGGGTAGCAGTAGTTAAATAAAAATTTATTTCGTTCTCTAATAGTTTTCTACTCCTGAAAACAACGTAACACTATTTTTCGATTTTTCTCATATTTTTCAGTGTTATATTTCACCAAGCCAATCTCTTTATAAATGGCATAAATTAGCATTGCACATAATTGATCACACACACCAAGTAAAGTAAAAAAATCATTAAGTGCAGTCTAGTGATCAATTATTTGCGTAACTGTATACATCAGCTAACACAGAGGTTCCTTTTTATCGGAAGAATCATTTTATAATTTTATACTGTTTAATTTAATCAGATGCGAAGGGCCTCCACCTCCTAGCCAGCGTCAACGTCAAAGACCAGCATGCCCGGCGGGATTTCGATACAATCCTCGACTGAGAAAATGTGCAGGTATTTGTCTGAAGTTATCCAAGCTTCAAGTATGACTGTGACATTATTGGTGTAACGTTCCTTTTTGCACTTTTTCGAACTGTAAGTTTCGAGAAAAAGTTCGAAACCGAACGCCGTGGAGGAGCAACTATAGTTAGTGACATTAATAAACTAATCCGTAATAATTTGTAACATTTTTTCAGGATGAAAACATTAAAACCGGAGTTTGCAAACCTTCGTGTATTTACGAACGTAATATACTGTGTTTTATGACCGCTTGTCGCGTTTATGTGCATGCGACAGATTCGTTTGTGTTAATACGTACGTGTTATGTCACTTGCGCTATGTTTTTTTTTTCTGTTGCATTCAGGGTAATGTTGTTTATCATTTCTGTCTGTGATTGCACTTGCACTGTGTATGTTGTAAAGTCATTCATTATATACGATGCCACTGCACATTGATTAACATAACACTTTTATTCTGATCCTCACAGCAAAGCAGGAGTTTTAATTATTATTCGTTCGAACAACAAAATATTGGGTTGGAACGAAAGCTCGCAGCGTTTGTAAATGAAAATTGAAAGCTAAAACTCGGATATTTATTCATATATATTCATATATATTTATTAATAAAATATATATTTAATCCATTCTGTTCTAATACTTTTTGCCATTTTCGAGGTAACTTCTCGTGTCATTAATTACCTGAAAACGTTACGAACTTTCTTTCCAAATCCAATAGAAAAATTACTGGACTGCGAATGTTTATGCAGTTTGCAATTTTCGTAGATGAGTTTTAAGAAAATCGAATCGAATCAGATCTTATTTTCTGTGGTAGTAGTCTCTTCAGATCAGATATAAAATAAAATCGTACTAAATACCGTCGAATTTTACATCCCAGCATTTTTCGAACATTTTTAGAAACTATAATTGCATAAAGATCCGCAGTCTAAACATGACAAATCCTTTATACCAATTTCGTAAATAACCAGACTGTGGATGCTCATGCAAATTCCGATTATTCTTCATGCTGTAAGTAGATCGTCCAACGAAAGATTAGTCTGAAAAATAGAACATATTCATATCGATACATAAATGCATAAAATTCACAGTCCACAGACAGAGTTGGGCAAGAATCTTACTTAAATAAAAATTTCGAATAAACTGAGTTGAAAGCCCATTTGGAAAAACCCCAGTTTGTTCGAAATTTCTATTTAAATGAAATTTATGCCGAACTCAGTCTACAGACGATGTTTAATAAAATATAGCATGCGATACAAGATTAATTATTAACATTTTACTAAAACAGACAGTTCTAATTTCGAATGTGTAAGAATGGTGACCCCTTGTAATTAGATAATTTTTATTTAATAGATGTGGACGAATGTGCCGAAAGTTCGGACATCTGCAAAGGTGAGCTCTGCTACAATCAACCAGGTAGCTACACCTGCGCGAAACCTCCGATGCCAATGACGAAGAAACCGACCACGACCACGACACCATTACCGCCATCAGCGAATCAAAAATGCCCTGACGGCAGTAGATTCGTGAGGAATCGCGGCTGCAGTGACATTGACGAGTGTCGCGAAATAGAGGACGCGTGTAGCAGTAACGAAGACTGCGTTAATACAATGGGAAGCTACGTTTGCAATTGCAAAATTGGTTTCAGACGTGACAATCTCACTCAGGCTTGCGTGGACATAAACGAGTGTCAAATGCGGGTAAAGTCTCCGATTCTTGCGGATCGCTTCAATTAAAGTTTTAATATATTGAATTTTCATATAAAAATTATATATCTTCGCAGACTGCGGATCTTCGTGCAAAATAAAAATTGTCTGTTGTTCCTTTCAGTAATGATTTTAACAGACGACAAATTATACAGTGACTCCAGCTAATATTCTGACGCTCTCACGAAAATGATAATTTTTTAAATATTCTGCTATACGATTTGAACTTTTTTTTTATCGAGAAGTTAGAGCAATTAGTTTGCTACGTGTCGCGAAAAGAGATTTTGTTCGAAACTTGCAATTGGTCGGAACTGTATAGAAAATACTAAAAGTTGCATGGTACAACTTCTCTACGTGTGTAGGCCCATATTGAAAATTTAAAAAATACGCTTTGAATGGAGGAAGAAAGCTACAGGCATTGAAAGATGCAGAAAATTCTTAGACTTATTTCAGAAAAACTGCAATTTTCACTATCTTCGATCGTTTCATGTAATTCTGATGGAATTTTCAGAACATGTTTAACTGATCTACGGAACGTGTTTTCGAAATTTTCCATACAAGCCCACATAAAATTTTCTCTGTAATTCCCTCAACGGCAATATGTATAATATTTCTGTAATTCTCTCTACTTGCAATTTTTATCAAAAATGTTTGTCACGTTGTGTAACGAGCCAATTATTCCAACTTCCCAAAAAATTTCAAGTCGTAAGATCCAATATTAAAAATGTTATTGCCTTTTTAAAAGTGTCCGAATTTTAGTTAGAGTCACTGTACATATATTGACATCTTCAATGTTTAAATTTCTTTTAAACGCATAATGATCTGCAATCTATTACCCCTATGTAATTGGTATAACGGCAATATGTATAATTTGATCACAGGAAGACAGTTGCCTGCCGACGCAGAGATGCGACAACACAATTGGCAGTTACTCTTGTTCAAGATTCTTACCATGCGGTACGGGGTACACATTAAACGCTGCCACGGAAATCTGCGAGGATGACAATGAATGTCTTCTTGGTACTCATGACTGCGGAGGCGGCTACCATTGCAGGAATACTTTGGGTTCGTATCGATGCGATCGAAATCCACGAGTTCCGAATGCACAGCCTCGGATCGGAGTGCCGACAACCACGGTGGCAACAACCACCACAACGACGACCACTGCAGCATCATTGGTGACACCATTAACTACCGCAGGACGAACCTGTCCTCGAGGATTTAGGCTCGAGTCGGGAAACAAATGCGTAGATATAGACGAGTGCCAGGAAAATAACGATCTCTGCCGCAGAAACGTTCAACATTGCATCAACACCATCGGATCCTACAGGTACGTCGAATCTTTCAAGATATTTGTTAAACATTTTATTAATCTTGTAATATCGCGTTCATTGTATTTTATTGTATAACTAGCTTTTCCCCGCGGTTTCGCTCGCACAGGAAACTATTTAATGCCCTCGAAAATTGATATTGTTTCTCCATAAAACCATTTAAGCCATCATTCACCCCATTCAGATTGTATCAATGAGCATTAAGACCTAGTATGATGTAAATCAGACCACGAACAAAATATTCCTCATACAAACGTTGCAACCTCTTTTCACCACTTAGGGGATGGATTTTTTAAAATGCTGGAATAAGAGTTTGATTAATTATATCAGAGAGCATTAAGACCAAGTTTCAAGGAAATCCAACCACGAACAAAATATTCCTCATGCAAACGTTGCAGCCCCTTTTCATCCCCTTAGAGGTTGAATTTTTTAAAATGCCGAAATAGGTGTTTGATTAATTATATCAGAGAGTATTAAGACCAAGTTTCATGCAAAAATCCGACCACGAACAAAATATTCTTTATACAAACGTTGCAGCCCCTTTTCACCTCCTTAGGAGTTGAATTTCGAAATATAAAGGAAACCTTTGTGCAAAATCTCAGCTTTCTAGGGCCAAGGGTTTAACCAGGGCGTTGATGAGTGAATGAGTCAGGGGACTTCGTTTTTATTATATATAGATAGATTTACTACAGATCGGATACCAGTGATTAATCCAGATTTCTATGATTTTCATTTACCATATGTATTCGAATTTTAGATGTACATCAAGAGTGATATGCAGCAACGGGTACACTTTGGACCCTATTTTCGGAAGTCATTGCGTGGATATAAACGAGTGCGAGGACGGTAGTCACGACTGTTCTGCCAGTCAAACTTGTGAGAACAGAATGGGCGGATATGTTTGCAAGTGTCCACCAGGACACGTGAACGGTCCAAATAACGACTGCGTTGATATCGATGAGTGCAGTCTCTACGGTAATATTTGCGGATCGAACAGTCATTGCGAGAATACGGTCGGCTCGTATCGTTGCGTTTGCCGAGACGGCTTCCAAAATGTTGATGGCTTCAACGGAGTTTGCGAGGTAAGCTGCAAAATTATTTAACTTCATACGCAGTAAAATTTCTGATACAACTTCGGTACTCCTTCAACGTGGAGAAAAAAGCGGCGATTGAAAGACATCCGCCATTGATCTTTCCGTAATCTTCAAAGTGTACAAGAATTTTAAAATTCCATTGATTCGAATAATGTAGAACAATGATTTCCATTCATTTGAACAATATAGGGTAAACGTGATAGATGAAACATTGTACATTTTTGTATGGTTTCTGCGAAAAATTCTAGGACTTCGACGAATGTCCACATGGCGGAAGAAGCGGTGATTGAAAGACATCCGCCATTGATCTTTCCGTAATCTTCAAAGTGTACAAGAATTTTAAAATTCCATTGATTCGAATAATGTAGAACAATGATTTCCATTCATTTGAATAATATAGGGTAAACGTGATAGATGAAACATTGTACATTTTTGTATGGTTTCTGCGAAAAATTCTAGGACTTCGACGAATGTCCACATGGCGGAAGAAGCGGTGATTGAAAGACATCCGCCATTGATCTTTCCGTAATCTTCAAAGTCTACAAGAATTTTAAAATTCCATTGATTCGAATTATGTAGAACAATGATTTCCATTCATTTAAACAATATAGGGTAAACGTGATAGATGAAACATTGTATATTTTTTTACGAGTTTTGCAAAAAATTCTAGGACATCGACGAATGTCAACGAAGTCCAGGATTGTGTCAGCATAAATGCATCAACGTGTGGGGCACGTACAGATGCGCCTGTGAGCCAGGATTCAGACTAAATTCGGACAATCGGTCCTGCTCGGACATCAACGAGTGCGCAGAGTTTAAAAACAATCATTTGTGCATTGGAATTTGCGAGAACACACCAGGAAGCTATGCTTGCAAATGTCCGAAAGGCTACCGGCTTGGATACGACGAGCGGAGCTGCGAGGGTGAGTTTTCTTCTTATCCTTTCAAGATACTATTCAATTGTAAATAAACTTCTTCTATCGATCATATCATTGCTAATAACAATTATTAAACGATCTTGGCGCTACGGTTCGATCGTAAAAAACAAACTTAACTAAGCAGTTTTGCTAATTATTTTAAATAATCAACGTTTCGGTCACTGATTTGGACCATTTTTAAGATTAACTTAAAATTGCGTCTGTAAGAAAAAAATAAGATAAAAACACGAAAACATACAATTTTCAAAAGCATTGACTATTCAATGTTTAAATGTAAGGGAAGAACATATTCACAATTTTTCACTGACAAAACTGCTTAGTTAAGTTTGTTTTTTACGATTCAATCGTAGCGCCGAGATCATTTAACAATTGTTACTATTCAATTGTTGCTTACAAGTATGACAAGAATACTACGAGAAATTATAAGTTATCTTTTAATTGATCTTTGTTCAATGAAATGAAAATATCTTGCATCCTCTTAATTGCGCGAGAAGTATCGTTGATTCAAGTGCACCATGGTCACATAGATAAGCGACTAAATAGTAAGGTGAATCACTAGACAGTTTTAGTGATTTGTCAAAGCGCCGTTTGCCTCCGTCATTTCTGCAATTATGCAGTATAATTTGTTCTTGACCTAGTTGCCAGATCTGGGCCACTAGTTGAATCTGAAATGATACATTTGTATGTGCTCTTGGATTAAACGTGACCGTAATACACGGATGCAGTCGCAAACAGATTAATTTGTCATCGATTTGATTTTAATGCTGTTTTCATTCACACAGTCCCTTACCCTTTTTATTTATTTATTAACATATTACCGAGCGGTGATTATCGCATAATTTTGAAAAATCTGTGGTACATGGCTGAACACATTTTAATGAGATCTTCAATAGCAACGGCAATTTTCATCGTGAACTAACGAGTCACCCTCAATAACGTCATCTAATACTTTCATTGAAGATTGTAATGTAACAAAATATTTCTATGATTTCTTTTGGTACAGCACGATTATTGAAAATCCTATTAACCCGTAGCACTTTAATATTATGTAAAACATTCTATACATCACAAGATATGTCAGTGTCTAACCGATTAGTAAACATTTAAGTATTGTATACTTTTTACCAAATTTAAAAAATCATGGAAAATGGAAATATTCTAGGTCAGAAGAAACGTTTGATTTTCGAGTTAAAATAGCTCCGAGTGCAAAGGGTTAATAGTCTTTCGGTAGGTGAAGTGTTAATATGTTAATAAATAAAATATAATATTTATAGATATCGACGAATGCAGAACAGGACCCGTTTGCAGGGGATCGGATGAGATTTGTCACAATACCAGGGGCAGTTATCGATGTAACAGGATAAACTGTCCTGCAGGATATCATCAGGATGCTAGCAGGAGAAAGTGAGCATTTGTTCTTATAGGATATGCTACGAATTATTACTTTATAGTAATCCTAAGACTGGATTGAACTTATAAATTAATTGGAAAAAATGTAATTTCAGCCGATGCGTGCGAAGAGTTCCTTGCCATAACGGCGACTTAGCCTGTATCAAAGCGCCATCGCATTATTCGTACAACTTTATCACTCTCGTGAGTATGTTACCAATTGCAGCGAACAGATCGGAGGAGTTGTTCAAGATGAAGGGATTCCCTCTGCCGAGTTCCACGTTGCAGTTCAGCATGGCGTTCGTCGAGGCTCGTGCACCGCCTGGAGTGCAACGTGCAACGGAGTCCTGTTTCGCGTTGAGAAGGACTGCGCCAACTAATGTTGTTTTACTAATGACGCAAAGCATACCGGGCCCTCAGGATATCGAGCTCGATATCACCATGGAGGTGTACTACGGCACACTATACGCAGGATGTGTAGTGGCGAAAGTTCTGATTTTTGTATCCGAATACGAGTTCTGAAGAAGTTTTCAGAATAGAGATCAATTCGAATAATTAATCTATACCGGGACCAAAGTATTTCTGCCAATTTTATGAATTCTCGGAATAATATAACTCTATTTATGCTGTAATTATAATTAATCAGTATCGAGCAATTTGCTTAGGTTCTCGAACGCAAGTATCAGCAATTAAAATTCTTAATATATCTTTTCCGAGGCATGTTCTTCCAAAAAACGTACCAAACCAAGACACGTTTCTAACATGTACTAGCAGTTAGTTATAAACTATTGATGCTACGTATGTACTTTTAAAGGTACTACATTTTATATTTGACCTCATATTATGTTTCTATTTTTTGTACAAAGGAGACCGCATATAGTCTAAGTAATGTTTAAACATACGTAGCTCTTATAAACGTTGTAGTTACCAATTGTTCAATAATGTTTCAGAAACAGATGTAAAAAGGAAGAGTAAATTGTAACAGATGGAGCAAGAATTTTAGAATGTATTTGTCGGTAAATAAGTAGTTTTATATGTACATAGGGTGTGTATATATATATATATATATATATATATATATATATATATATCCCGATATGAGTGTATACACATGAAAGAAACGAAATAAAATCACATTAATTGTGTCGAATGAACTTTTCCAGATACAAGAATTGGTTTTCAATTAGTAAATGTAAATTCATCAAAATTCAGTACATGTGTATCATTATGAAAACCGCAGATCCAGAAAACGTTTCGTCGCCGAAACGTACATCTTTACCATTATCCGCATTAATCGTTAACAATAATAACATATATGAATATGTACACAGGAAACTTTCAACGAACGTACCATATTTAATGTATAAATTTTCCTAGACGGGTAGCAAGATAGTCAACGTATCTACGTAACTCGATAATTTGCAATCGAATGTTGTATTCTTAACGGAATAAATAAATAGGAATCCTCAAGAACTTAACATTTCTATCGTAGAACATTTTACATTATATATGGTAGATTCTAAAGATTCTGTGTCCATTCGTAAAATGGGAGCATCGTGTATATTCTTCTTCGCATAACCGATCATTTGATTCACTTCGCATTAAATCGATAAATTAACGATTCTGAGATCCTTAACATCAATTGCTTTAATTACGCAGCGTACAGTTGTCTCGGGAAACAAGGTAACTATTTTAAGGAATCAAAGACGCCGCAGTTTTAATATCAAGTTATTCAGATGACGACTGAACAGTGGCGCGTTACCCTATGCAGAGGCGGATCACGACAAGTGGGTGTCCTAAGCGGTCAAAAAGTTTCAAGAGATCTTGTTTTTAGCAAAAATATCTGTTAATTGTAGCCAACGCTGTTGCATAATTTGACAAGCTAAGTATTTTCTTCTCCAAGCGCGAGGCCTCCAGAACCATCCGGGCTTGCCGCTTAATCCGCCCCTGACCCTATGGGCAACTTGGGAAAATGCCCGGGGCCATGTACACGAACCGAGATTCAAGATCGAAATTCTGCGTTTCTCTCCGGGGCCCCGAAATTCTACTTTGCCCAAGGCTCCAAATAGTTGTAACACGGTACTGCGACCGAATATGAATATTTGTTAAAATATTTTTCACTTATTTCCCGGGACATTTGCATGTGGAATACGCGTTACAATATAATTATGTCGAACGAAAATAAAATATAATCAGCAGTATATAGTTTAAATCACTTCAGGCAGATATAAGATATAGCGTTCGCTGGAACGTAAGTTGCCTTATTCGTTAGGGGATATATGAGTTACCTTCACTGGCATTTTACTAAATATAATTACATTACAAGGATCGATAAACTTATCGTGAGCCACCGATCGCATTAATAACGTTGCTAATGTATATCACAACAATTCATCGAATAACTGACAGTGATACTTAGACTGTGGAAGTTATGCAATTTTTCAAGACGATCTCTAAGAAGGGGAACCAAATAAAATGTTATTTCCTCTCGAAGGACATATTCGAGCATTTTTTGAAAATCTTCGGAAGCCGTAAATGCACAAGGGCCCGCAGTCTAGCGTCAATAGAAAGAAATCTGCGTTCGTGACACAAACTTGTGCTTCCCTAAGGTTCGATTAAGATAGCAGTGAATCGAGAGATCTGTTTTAATATGAACGTTTAAGTCACTGACATAGATGGTTTCCATCCTATAATATAATACATTATAGAAATTATCTACACTGCTTGAATTTTCGTTAGATAACAAACGTAATTGAACGTTTTCTAATGAGAGAATTTATGCATACTTTTCATCAGAAATAATTCAACATGTTTGTGACACTACATGTTCTTTTAAATATTTATATATATATTTATATAAGTACATCTCATAAAATTTCCTGTAGTCAACGAATAATATTCGGATGATTGAATTTTCCTTTCTTTTTTTGTTGAGATCAAATCGTTAAGTACGCTACATTTCATAAATACACAGACGTAATGCCTTCGATAAAGAAATATCCGGTATATAAAATACTCGATCTCGATAACAGCGTCTGCTGTGAATCTTTCGAAATTATTGCCGACGACAATGCTAATAATGATAATAATAAAGACAAGTGTGCTTGCAATAAAAATCGGTAATAGTAACGTTGCTAATAATTAATAAATAACGTTTATCTAATTAACAGCCTGGATATAGCAACAACAGGCTACTGCGGCGTGAACCGATGGCAGCGGTACCTTTTTCGCCTCTTATCTTATTAAAGCGAAAAACGAGAGTGACTAGGATTACTAAGGATCATTAGACCTTCAGTTAAGCATCCGAGAATAACTGAAACCTTCGTATGGATCTACTTTCAGTAATGTTAACGAAAGCATTGATGATATTCTCTCGTGTAAGCTACATAGTCGTTTAGATTTGATACAATTTATCTTGTATATTTTCGGAGATTATTACTTTCAGACGATTACATTTTCTTAAGCTTCGAATATCGATCGACTGTTTCATTTGAATTCCCCGCGAACGCATCGCGCAAAAAGTCAAATTTAAACTAAACGGTAAGTCATATCAAAAATATTCGACAACATTGTATCCTACGTAGTGCCATCCACTAAAAATTTTCAACATCCTTCCATACAAAGTGCAATCTATTAATTTATCGTCCTTTCTAATCCTTATATTAACTAAATTTTAATGTCTACTTAGAATAATAACGTGTCACGTGGTTTCGATTATCATATTATATTTCGAACGCAAGGTTTTAGTTTTCGAAAATATAATGATTTTTTCGGTATAATAAAGAACGTATAATGATTAAAACAAAGTAAATGGAAATGTAACGAGCTTGAAACGTTTACAATAATTTTCGTAATTAATGGATGAGTCGTGTGTCTTTAATGCGAACGATTAATAAATAAGCGATCAAAATATTTGGCACCAAATTTTAGAAAATAGAGATCTGCCTTGTATATTTAAAGATATTGTAATATTACTTCGGTAAATGCTATGTGGAAGCATTTTTAGTGGGTACATGAGATATTATATGTATATATCGTAGATTGCAAAAGGGCGTTCCTGTTCTCGAAAATAGGTGACTTCTTTTTTATCATGGAATACCTTGGATAATTATACGCCACGATTGCTCACATAGAAGCAACTATATGCGCGATATTATTGTTTGCAAAGCCAATTTAAATTGGTCCGCGTAATGTTACTTTTCGTTGCAACTGTACGTTAAAACGATGCACGTATATTTTTTGAATAATTTATATCGAGGCTGTCGGTAATCGCTAGCCTCAGATTGCTTTTGTCACGATCAATTTTCTTCTTCGTTTTCTCTTTCTCAAGAAACAAAACCTGTCCAAATCAGATCGCTCCGAAGTCTAAATTTACATTCCACTCAGCCTCCTGATCAATATAGGCACTTAGATTACGAGTGTTTTGGCATCCTGTAAAAATCATTTTCAGCACATCTTACTTGTATCCTTCTTCTTTCTATTTTTGGAAAATTTCTTCTTTAGAACACACGTTAAATTTTTTTTGTCGTTCAAATACGTTTTTCTTATTACAAAGTATTTTAATGCTACGACTGAATATCAGAATAAGTTTCCATTGCGTCAACCGTTTTGTTCTTTTGTTTTTCGTTTGGTTCAATCTTCACCGTGCCTAATCTATAGTATCCTTTATTATTGTATAACAACAATACATATTGATCGAGAGTGCTAATTTAACAGCTCTGATCTCTGACGTCTTACAACGGTAAGAACATTATTTGCACTGTTATACTTATAAAATGCGCTTAGGGGTTTACTGATTGGTAAAGATATCTTCGAAGCATACTAACTCATTCTCATTACCATAATGATTCTATATTAAGATGGATATACGATGGTCAAATGTTAACACACAAATGGCATATTTGTTGATTGCTGAACACGAATGAAATTTGTACAAAGTTTCGAAGTAAAATTTCATATTTGTCAACTGTTTCGAAATGATAATAAACAACTTCTGTGGAGTCCAAATAAAAATCACGCTCAAAGATCTATTTTCAAAATGCGGTAATTCAAAAAACTACCATAATACGAAAGAAAAAACGTTTAAAAAAAAGTAAATTAATTCCTTTTGCACTCGTAAATATAATTGTTTAATTTGTGTATTAACACTTATAGTAGCTGTTATGCGTATGAATATGCATAACTATGTGATATAAAAAAAGTCACAAATTCGTTTAAATTAGTGTAAAAGTAACAAGTGTATACACAGTAATAGATCTATTACCGAGTTAGAATTTTCGAACTACTGTGCATATACCATTAACGACGGACTTATTAGCCGTAAATAAAATTTTTAACCAAATATAAACAATAGAATTGTTTGAAATGGAAGCCTGAACAGATTCGTTTACAGATGATCACTGTAAAAGTCTGTATTTCTGTATACTTGTAACTAAAAAGTCAACCACACCATTAATATTTATCAATTTATCTACGTCTTGTTTTTTTCTTATAACATAATGTATCACAACTTTGTTATATTTCGTAAAAGAAACAATTGTATTCAAAATTTAAATATGGCTTAACTTCTATTTCCATGAACTCGTTCAACAATTTCGTGTAGCTGCACTCGGAGCAATTGCAAATTCAAACTCGAATCGGAACGATTAGAACATAATGAACGTATAATTTTTAAATAACTCATATCAAACATATTAATAAAATACAGTGAAAGCAAAACCTTTTTCTGAAACAATGCTAAAGTTGTACTTTTTTATAAATTTTTTGTATTTTCAGTATCTCGATTTTATATACCACGTACTATTTTATGCTACCAATTTTACCATACAAAAATATTTACCACAATGCAAAATTAATATTATTTATCATCTTATCAATATTGCATAATAAAATATGTTTTGTGGGTAATCTTATATATACATTGTTCAGCAATTATTAAATGCTTTTAATATTACACGTTTCTTTTTTTAAATCCAAACATAATTGTCGCATAAATTCGCGTCCTTATCAAATGAAAAGATTCAAGTGTTTAAACGAAAAAATTTTCCATCGTGACGAACACGATGCTGATTTTATAACAGCACAATGTAGAAATAATTAATTCACGTGAAAAGTAAATTAATATCAATTCAATTTCAAAGTTTTACTTGTACACGGGTAAAACGATAAACTATACATAATAAAATATTCATGTAATAAATACTTAACAATGAGCATAAGATACGTACGAAAAATTAGTAACAAAATTGAGTTGTGTTCAAATTCAACAAATTCGTTCTAGTATTTTCCAAAAGTTGTAACGTTAAATATTGCACGAGTGTAGCTAACAGAAAAGACAGAAATTGTGGTACCGAACGGATTCCAATCGTTCGACAAACATTGTGGTTCCCAATACATTTTTAATGGTCAAGCGATCGTATTATTATGCAATTCTGCAAATTCCCTGGAGAGTTTGCACACGTAATATAAACGTTCGTAGAGATCATTTGTGCAGCCGAAATCTCGTATGTCGCTCAACCAGTAAGAGGACGTCTGTCTACTAGTGTCGACATAAGTAATTAAGTACCCTCTGCTAGGCGATTCTTGTGAGACTACTAACTTGGTATGGTCCTCGAAGAAGTTCACTTGTAAAAGAGGAACTGTTAGTTCCATCACTATAGTCTTGTCCGTTCTCAGCCATTTTCGCATTCGTGGGATGCAAACATTCTTCGATTGTTTCGGAGCACTTCGATATTCCTTAATCTCACCACCTTGAACAATATTGATAAACAATTTCATAGAATTAATCAGTTGAACACACCCACCTCCTACCTTTGTACTCAACAGTGCAATGTTTAAACAGCGGATCTCTTTATGCAAAATAAAAATTTTCTAACTGAATTGCAACGAACTCTAGTGAAATAGGTCATTTATTTTCTTTCTTAACACTAGGTTGCGGAGCTCTAGAAATAACTATTTCACATTATTTTACAAACATAACAAGAATGTGTCTATCCAAAGTTTTGGTCATTCTTCCAATAATATATACCCAAAGAAATAAACTTGGTAAATAATTCCTCAAGGAAGCATTTTTTAATAAACGCAAATTAAGAACATTAGAATATTAGAAGAATATTCGCAATAGTATAACAGAATTTTTTAATTCTTCTAATGTTATTACTGTTTTAATTTACACCTACTCAATTTCTTCATAAATGCACAAAATCCGATGTCTAGTGATGTTACTTCACATTTATTTGTATTACCTTCAGTCATGTAGTTATCCATATACTGGGTGAAACGTTGGAGTAATTCGAGCTTCTCTTGCAAAACAGGTGGAACATCTTCTTCCTTATGGTATCTCGTTAATTCGTCCTCGGTAGTCATATACTCCACTCTTCTTTGCAAAGAGAAATCGAATTTAGAAAATTGAACGCGATGTGAACAGAGAAATACTCAACCCGTTGTGCTTTGATCTTTTAAAGAGAATATTTTGAAATTTCTAAACTACAGTTCCTGAACTATTACACAACTAATTGTATTCCTTACAATACAATTCTGCAAAGCATGCGACCACTATTTAGAACATTTCCGCGTGTATTTTATACAGAAAAAGGGTACTGACCTTCTGTCATGTGTGTAACTAATTTTCGTGTTATCGTTGAAGAGAACGCCAACAGATTTATCCGAGAGCTGGAAGCTTAGACCATATTTATTCGAGTAATCGATCCATTTAGTGATGAAAAGCGGTACCACATCTTCCACGGGCGAAGGGTTCTGCACCATATTCTTGTGGTTTATTTCGGCGATGCAAGCTTGCAGCGCTCGATGCATTTGCATACTCTGTGCAACGTATCCCCTCTTTTTGTGATCCGGACACACTATACTGCTCAACCGTTGCCTGAATTTCGGGACCTTCGGCAGTTTACTGGCTAGCCAACTGATCACCTTCGATCCTTTTCGTAAACTCTTCTGAGATCGGGTCATCTGTTGTTGCGGTTGCTGTGGTTGATGCTGTTGCTGTTGTTGCACTGGTTGGGCTGGTTGGGTGTGCATTGTTTGTTGTTGGTACGGATGTGATGCCTCTTGTGTCAACATGTTATTCCAAACCTACGAACATTTAGAAAAATCTCTTAATACAAGGTTGTAGATAAAGAAATGAAATGGAGGCTGTTCTACAATATCTTCTAAACAGAGTTTGATGTATGTACAATTCTATACAGGGTATAAAGAGATTATATGTTGTGGCTACCATAGGATGATTTTACACCCTCGAATTGGTCGAAATTGAACTAAAGTGCCGTAAAATTGACCTTGACCTTGAACTTCAAGGCCAAAAGGTCAACAATTTCTTTTTAATTGCATCCTTCTTTACTCGTCGCGGTTGAGTTGCGACACGTGGTTCACTTAAAGAAAAACTCGATGACCTTGAAATTCAAGGGACAATTTCGCGGCACCTCGAGTTGAATTTCAACCAAATCGAGGGTGTAGAATCATCCTATGGTAGCCGCCACATGTAATTTCTTTGCATCCTGTACAGTCGATACGATGGACTGACAACGTTCCTGAAGGGATAAAGAACGAAGGAAGGAAGAAGAGGATCGATTGAAGAGCCGTACCTGATTTTTATTAAACTTCTGGTTCCTGGAGGTGGTGGAGTTGTAAGACGGCGACAGTGGCATGATGTAGCAGAGGGCTTGCGACAACGAGGTCGGCACGTATTCCTTGGTGAGATAAGCGTGCTCCTTGACCCTCTCCAAGGACGGTCTAAGCTCCGGATTCGGTTGCAGGAGCCATCTAATCAGGTCCTGCCCGCTTCGGCTTGCTATCGTGTCGTCGACTTCCCGATAATGATTATTACATATCCTGTTGTAGGTCTCCTTCAACGTTGCCGTATCGAAAGGTGGTTGCCCTACCAGTAGGGCATAAAGTATGCATCCCAACGCCCAAACATCCGCCTCGTAACTGTATGCCTGTTTATACAACACTTCCGGTGCGATGTAATTCGGTGTTCCGCATATTGTCCTGCGCATGCAAATGAATTAGTACGATCTTGGTCGGATGAGGCGCCAGGACGCGTGTTAACCTCTTTAACCCTCTTTTAACCACTGAAAAAACCCCAGACTTTGAAACGAGTCTACTCGTTAGCTTCGTATAGAACACACGGGTCCTTCTCACAGTTTTTTCATTTTGCCAGAGCAATCCAATGGAGGATCAAGACAAATGGGGGCCCTAAGCGGTCCAAAATTTCTCCCCCCTCCCCAAGAAAAAGTTTGAAGAGAAGTAATCAAAATGAATGACTTTTTTCTAGCAAACTTGTCTGTCCATTGTAGACAGCGCTGTGTTAGACAATTTGACTTGTTCCCAGAAGCATCCGGGGCCCTAAGCGACCGCTTAATCCGCCACTGGAGCAACCAGCGGAGAAATTGAAACAGACCTCTTCCAGTCTGTCGTTATACGATTCAGTCGTAAATTTTAGGAATCGCAGTTAAAAGAGAAAATTTCGAGAAAATATCTTTTTTTACGTAGAAAAGTAGACATTGATTTTATCCGTTCTAGGTGTGCACAACTCTCTAACTTAGAGTCTAAGTCCTAAGTAAACGAAAGATCAAGAGGTTTCTTGGGACCACAGATTCGGTTCTAAGATTTCCCGCTGTACGGACGGAAATAGAGAGATAACTTACACACGCCTGCGTTGTCCGTCAGGTCTGGTTGCCAGCCCGAAGTCCCCGATCTTGACGATCATATCATCAGATAGGAACATGTTGCCTGGCTTCAAATCTCGATGGACAACTTTCTGAGAGTGAATATACGCGACTCCTGTTACCATTTGTTTCATATAGTACCGTGCTTCCGGCTCCGTGACTTTGCCTCGGCACTTCAGCACGTGCATCAAGCTCTGCCAAACAAAAATGACACAGTTTACTGTTCCGCTCTGCTCGTTGCTAGTAGGACAATCTACATTCTACGCTCCGCGAAAAAAAATATTTAATTTATCGCTAGAGAAAATTGGGTAGATGGAAACGTGACATGAATTTTAAGAATATTTTTATATTATTCACAATCTATGGAAATAATTAAAAGAAGATCTACGTTTTTATTGAACTTCTGTTTTCTTACAGTTAGCTTAGAAAATTGTTGTTTTGCATTGTATTTTAGAGTTTAACGCTTTATTTAGTTTTCCGAGGGAACTGTTCGTACAAATAGCGTTCTAACCCTTAGCACTCGAGTGGTGACTCTGAGGCGCCACGAAAATTAGTAGACAACGGATCTTTATGCAAAATAAAAATTTTCTACCTGCATTGCAACAAACTGGAGTGAAATAGAAATTGATTTCATTTGTTGAATATAATAAAACAGTATTTTTAAATACTTCTATTGCTTTTTCAAACTGCACCTGCTCATTTTCGTTACAGGTGCATAAAATATTTACATTATTTTTACTAAACATTTAAGTATTGTACGAGGTATTACATCAATTTAAAAAATCATTCAAAATAGAAATATTGTAGGTGGGAAGGAATGTTTGATTTTCGAGTTAAAATAGCTCCGAGTTCAAAGGGTTAAAATATTCCCGTCCGCAGAAGGTCAATTTGTTCACCTGTTTGAAACTAGTCTTTAGGAATTATACGGAGGAAATTTGATATAATATGGAGAATCGCGATGTAATAGTTAATTTCCAGTATCGTCATCGTAGTCGGAAGCCAACTAGCAATTTTCTTGTTGGTTTACCACGCGACCAAGCGAATATGTACACCGGTAAAGTTAATGATTTGAGAAGCGGTTAATAATCAAGCGATTAGTTGTCGTTCCAGTGCATCCTAACGGTACAAACAAGTGGACAGATCAGCTACGGAGAGTGCAAGTGCTCGTTCCCTTTTCTGACCGCAGAGGAATACACCGTGATTTCGTACAGCGACGATTCTCCTCTAACAATATTATAAACTCGAGGGACCTTTTCAAATCGAAATAAAACTAAAACTAACGTAGAAAACAAGTTCTATCGTCGAAAAGTACTATCAGTGTACCAGTATTATTTTTAGCTGAGTAGTTCTTAACCTTTTTGAAGTCAGGAAACACTTTTGATTATATGGAAAATTTGCGGAACACCAAAAATTAATGATCCATAGAAAAAAAAGAAAAACATCCCGCGTAAAAATAAATATATTTTCGAAAATTTATTATTATATATATTTAATACATTTCGCGGAACACCGGTTAAGAAATTCTTCTTCGATTAATCGTTATTAGGAAATTTTCACGTTAATTCCAATTTGACGGATTTCTTTGAAAAGCATAGGATTACGAACTAAACAATAAATTATCTAATGAGGTATCTATTTTTGAGCAGCGTACAAAGCCATCATCAAAATCAATTTTCTTACATTAGAGAAGACGTGCGAAGTGTTAACTACTTGCATCCATGAAAATTTGCATGCTTTGCATAGCTGAGTCACGTGTACGTTTTTATAGTCTACAGCTTTATTTGAACATACACTGTGGTTATCTACTATCTATAGTTTCCGATGTAGTCGGTTTATCTCGATAAGCAATATTTTCAAGTATTCCACAGAGGAGATGAGGTTAAGACTGGAGATCGATCAGGTCGCAGAAAATGAGAGAAAAATCTTTTGAGAAATGCATTTCCACTGAAAGTTACAATTAGACTGCAGATCTTTATGCACTTGCGATTCATAAAAATTTTCTGAACATGCCGCAGTATCAAAATCGACAAAATTTCTAACGATTTTCATTTATTCTGGACCTACAAATGTTGTTATGGATGAAAATAGGATTTCGTTGGGTACCACTTTCATTTTAAGAAAGCGGAATAAAATAGAATCTTATTTTCTGTGGTGGTAGCTCTTTTAGATCTGAAATTTTAAATGCTACTGAATTCTGTTATATTTTCTATCCTAGGATGTTTTGAAAATTGTCAGAAGCCAGAATTTCATAAAGATCCGCAGTCTAGTTATAATACACGGACTTTTCTGAAAAAAGTGATGTTTGTACAACTCCTTCGACCTCAGGTTAAAATATCTCCGAGTAGAATAGGTTTGGTGCGAGGGAAGAATTTTTCTCAACTAAAATAGCCGTCCCGCGCGGGTCACAATCGACCCGGTTCCGAGGCGGTGCTCGTCTTCAAAGATTCTGTGGGAGGGTGAAAGGTCCATCATTGTCGGACCACCGAAGGACGATTTCAAAGGTTCTCTTGTAAAGCATGTCTATTCCAGAACGAACGTATAAATTCTTGTTGGCTGTAAAGAAGCGAGCGACGGAGCAATTCCGTTTCTTTAAATGGACCGTAAATACTGACGCAGTCGCTGGTCTTAAGCGTATGGCTACGGGCCTTTGAGTTAGCTGCGGCTGATCTCTCCGACTATGTTTCCGCGGGGAAGAGCGAGGAGCTTTTATCTAACAGGTACGCGAACTTCTCTCATTCTTCGAATACAACGGGGATCCCGGAGTCTCGACACGAAAGGAGACGGTTGGGAAATTCTTGCGAGCGTATACAGAGAGAATGTACCGTAGGAAATTGCGCGCACGGGCAGGTAGGCATGGGACATACGATACCTTTCGAGGACAGGCTTCCAGAAGCATGTACACGTTCAGGTTATCCTCGAAGTAGTGATACATCTGGACAACGTTCACGTGATTCAGCTCTTTGTGGATCATGATCTCGCGGGCGATCTGTAACCAATAGATCATTATTATTGTTTCCGTTACCGGCGCCTCTCTGCATTCCACGTGGGAGAAAATCAAAAATCCTCACTCACAGTTATCACACAATTTGAGTACTTTAGCGGGTAGACTCGTTTTTCCAGAATTGCAACTACATTGCATTACATGCGCAGCTTTATACTTGCGAATATTACAAATTACCCCTCGTAAACGTAAAACAATAGGACTATTTAGGGCGATTGCGATCTACATTGATCTTTTGTCTAGCGCTGTTGACTACTGAAAAACCAGCGTAAAAATAGGACTTTTTAGGGCAATTTCAGCCTAGATTGATCTTTCATCTGGCGCTTTTGACTATTGAAAAACTCCATGGTTGCATCACTGAAAAACGAGAAGGTGCATCCCGCACCCTTGTAATCGTAGAAACGAGTGTACCACCTTAAAAGTCGAGAGCTTTTTAACACTAGGCTAACCAATCGAAATTTTTGCATTTTCAACGAAAGGGATAAGGAAGACATGTTTCCTTCACTTCTATCTTTTTTTATACAATGTTCACATGATATATTTGTTAGACTACTATTAACTCTTGACGAGATATCTTGCCGCCCCACCTAGACACTATAGACAAATATATTTTATAAGTAACTATATCCTGATTTTTAAAAGGGAGAAATGAATGAAATTTTTATTAATTTGTTGAAATAATTTTATTTACTTTCTACATGATAAACTTCAACACATGTGGTTACACATAGAGGTACGTCACACTTCTGATAAAAATACCTTGTTTCTTTGCGTACCCCGTTGTCTTGGCATACGACGCAACGTTTTGTTGGATATCTTTTCTTAGAAAATATTTCGTCTATAATGTCACACCACTGGTGCTAGGTGGCGAAATATCTCGTCAAGAGCGTTTATCGGGAAGTACCGGGGCGCGAAATATCTCGTCCAGGGTAACCAAAGGGTTAAGTGAATTTGTACAAACCTTCTGCATGTGAATCTTCTGCATTCGATTTTTTGGAATAATTTTGCAAGCGTACTGGTTTCCATTGCTGACGTCAGTCATCAGGTAAACTCTCGCAAAGCCACCCTGCAAACAGAAATGGAACAGTCCTCGATAACATTAGATCGAATTTAATTATTTCGAAAACAGTCAACGGGTCATCAGCCCATTAAACGTAATTACATAAATTAATTATAATATGTGAATACATCACGATTCCCAGCTCCCAATTTCATTCGATATCAGAAATTATTATCAGAAAACTAATATAACATTCAGTTCCTTATTAATAAACAGTTGATCTTTTAGAGAAATAAAAATTTTCTGCCTGCATTGTAAGTAACTCGAGTGATATAGAAATTTATTTTCTTCATTAATACGTTTAATAGGTTGAAAATAATGTCTTAAATTACACCTACACATTCGTGTCATAAATGCATAAAATTTGTTGTCTACTTATCAATTAATTCTTTACCGACTATGAAATCATTCGATTCCTCGTTCATTACACTATTTCACTTTTCCCTGCAAAATATACTGACACAGTTTCGCTAAAAAAAAAATTTAAAACACTTCGCACGATCAATAATCTCTCGGAACGAGTCGCCCGAGATAAGTGGAAAGTCAGCGGCTGCATACATGAAGCGAGATGAAGGGAGATAAAAATGACGGTCTTCAAAACGAGAACCCCAAACTAGATTCTACAGTTTTCTCCAACAGCATTCGTTTGGTGTTGCCGGAGTGAAAGGTTTTCTTCCTCTCCGGCACGCTTGCTTTCGTTATTCAGGAACATCTTTCAATTATCGTTTATTACTTCGCTACGGTAGATTTGCTGGCAATGAAAGTAAAAACAGTTTCCACGAGGCTGTGCCACTTGAGGAGTTTTGCAAATCACGCTTCTTTCGTGCGGAAACTCCTCTGGTCAAACAAATTGCGCGAGCATGATAAGCGTTCGTCTCGCTTTCGAATTCCAATAGAAGAAAGGAACTATGCATGCAAATGTTTATTCGTATACTAAGTCTTCCTTATTATTTATGTTTCCTATTTGACAAGTCAATCTCGCTTCAATTCGAGCATGTCCAACAAGTGCAGCGGGTATACAATATGTACTCGTTTCTAGAATTCTAAGGGTACGGGATGCGCCTTTTCATTTCTCGATAAAGATCGAGTGGTAATTATACAGGGTGTCCCAAAATTCGTGTACTTCCCGGAAATGGGAGGTTCCTTGGGTCATTTGAAGCGATATTTTCCT